>WWET01000543.1:116825-139288 GCA_011038615.1 Limnodynastes dumerilii | reverse complement strand
TAAGTTTGGGTGTGTGCCCTGAGTTTGTGATTAGCATTTGTATAGCCAATTGAAAGCACTGACTACTTTTACTTGGATCAGTTTATAAATAGTGTATAAGAAAAATATCAGTTTTACCATTTGGTGCTTTTTTTTTTTTACTTGGTATCATTTTTTTTTTAGTTTACACTTTTTACATGTTTAATAATATTAAAAGCCTTTAAAATGCATTGAAATCTGAAAAAGTACAGAAATGTTAGAAGCTACAAAAGTGAAACAAAATACGTGAGGAGGTATTCAATTACCTGTGAATGTGTGGAACAATTTGGCTTTCATTTACATGTATTACAGTAGCAGGAATATACAGATTTATCCTCACATCACTATGGGAATCTGCTAAGTAGTTTGAATAACTATCCTATTGTTATATGTACCACCAGCCACTTACAAAGCTTCTCTATTTTGGTGGTCCTAACTTTAAAACTGTCAGATTTCAAACTTTGGGTCATATATTTTGTATTTTTAAATTGAGTGCTCACCCCCGGCAGAGGTCCCCAAGTCTAAAAAAAAAAGCCACTCTAAAACAGCGCCCCCTGCCAGCTGCTATCCCAGACAAGCTTTGAAACAAACACAGAAAATAGAGGTTGCTCAAATAAATTTATAAGGTAATATTCAGCAAGTGCTATAAGGAAAGAGATTTACCTTATAAATTAATTTGAGTGCACACATTTGTGAATTAGCAGCTCCACCATTTTGTGATTGACAGCAATCTCACTCCATAAAAGTGCTGAATCTGCAGCGAACGACAGGATGTGATGGTATGCCATGTCTGTATAGCTTAATGTCGGAAATTCATTGCTTTTTGGAGTTTGAGTGTCAGACGTTTCAAAGGTCTCAAAATTTGGTGTCAATGTAGGAAACCTTAATCAGACATGTTAAACCACAAGTTTTTTGTCTATGGAATTTTATAGCTTTTTATATAGTAAAATAAAATTAAAAATATTTGAGAAATATACATATGAAAGAGGATGAAAGAGGCTGTGCTCTCTGAAACGTTGGCGTTTCATTAAACTGCTGCTGATTTGATCTACAAGTCTGAAGAGTGCATGCTTCCTGCGTTTTTCTGCCTTGACTCCTCATTGCACCTCAGCAATTGTCTACTTATTGTGGAGTGCCTTTTCCTTCAAATATTATCTTCCCTATTGTAATGATCATTGTAATTAAAGGAATCAAGGCTTTTTTCCCTTCCCCTAAATCCCAGTTCTTAAAGTTCCCAATCAGCATAGCCAAAGGGTCTCTCTGGATCTTAATTCAACAAACAGCATTTATAAATTGAGCAACCTTGTTCCAAAGAAAAGCGGTTTTAACTACTTTAGGGTCCCCCAGCACCATGCCATCAGATATTACTTTATCTAACTGTATTTGTAAAACAGAACAAGGGAATTAACAACAGAAAAAACAAATATCAGATTTGCTTTAACACTAAAAATGGTGATTGTTTACACTGGAAATTATGTACCTGCAGAAGGTTCATTGGTCAGAACAAAACGTTATTTGGGTTTTTTGTTATCAGCAAATTTGGACAGGTTATACTAGGTTATACAATATCATGATTTGTTTATTAGTTTAAAAGATCTAGTACTAGATGCTGTACTGGATTATAAATAGGTTTAAAAATAGACCATTTAACACAAAATAATATAAAGGTACATGAATAGGAATGTCAGCACATGGGGAAGTAATAATTATCCAGGGAAGATAGATTTACTGCCTTGTAATCACATAAAAACTAAAAGAACTTCATTGCTGATTTAATCCTCACTATGATTATCTTGGCATTTAAAGGGAAGGGATTGTTAGGAAAGTCACGAGTGAATGGATGCTTGCTACAAAAATATTTACAGTCAGGGATTAGGAGTAAATTCTGGTGCTTTTAGAAATTCACTCTCACAGCAATATAGCAAATTTTCATTTGTGATTAATGTGCTTATTGGGCAGCAAATGTTTGACTTAATCCCATGAACACAACAATGTGACCTTAAATAAATTTGGATATAATGCCTACTGCAGTGGCATAGGAACGAAAAAAATTTCATGGGGGTGGGGGGGGGAGCAAAAGGCCAAGGACTACTATAGGGCCTGGAGCCCCCTTTTCTCTTGTTTTGCATGTCATTTTTGACAGTTGTGACAGTGACTGTGGATATGCAAAGACTCTTATGTTAATTTTCGTCAGTGTTTCTGGGGTTGGCCAACCCTAGCTTAATTGTTTATTTTACTATAAAAATGTATGTATACACTATGGTATATGCTATACATTTAAATTGCAATATCTCATGTTTGTTATTGGACGCACTGCATGAAATTCAGGGTAAAAGCAAAGCGAATAGTTTTTCATCAATACAAGTTGTTTATTAAATGTTTATGAACGGAGCACTTAGCATTTGTTTAATAAACTAATCAATCAATCAATCAATCAATCAATCTGTATACTAAGGCTATATTAAAGAACATTTAGTAGTTATAACAATCTATATTTTAAAAAAGTTCAGAAAGTAGCATGAAGGATCTACGGCTACACTGGAGGGGGGGGGGCGGGGGGTACACAACATGAAACTGATTTGGTAGCCAATGATCTCTACAACACTTAAGGCAATTGTTGTCTACCCTACGATCTGGCAACAATGAGACTGCTGCTAACGTTGTAAACCGTCCATAGGCCACAATTATTAGCTCTCTCTGTTGCATTATCGTTCAACTTATAAGAACAGTCAATAGAAAGTACCGCTTCCTGGTCTCCTGTGTCTGCTTATGCTTACTGCAAATGGTGATAGTAAAATGAGTGGGGATTTCTAAGAAAGCAAGAAGAAAAAAGTGTTTGCAAGAAGAAATTGTACAGAACAATCATGAAGACAACTTTATTTTTGGTAAACAGAAGTGACAACAGTTGACGAGTTCAAATAAAGCTTTTATTGCTTCATCCCCATTTTCACTTCATTCACCTTTGTGCAGAAGTTCATGGGGGGCAAAACACAGACTTTGCCCCCCCCCAACAAAAATCATGGGGGGGGGCAATTGCCCCCTCTGCCTCCCCGGTTCCTACACCTCTGGCCTACTGTAAAACCCCCAACAAAAATCATGGGGGGGGGGGGCAATTGCCCCCTCTGCCTCCCCGGTTCCTACACCTCTATAAGTACCGGTCTCTTGATCCAGCTGTCCAACTTTTAGTCAAAATCTTTACCACAACAATACCTGGATCCATTTAGGAGGCTATGTACAGCGATGTATATGCATAAATGTATATATATATTTCTTTCTTTCTTTCTTTGGTACACGTCTCTGGTCTCCCCTTGATGAAAATTGCCATTCTGAAACGTTGGACTTTTTTGGAGCCATCGTTTATCATGTATAACTTTAAAGAATAAATACAGAGTTTTTTCAACTATCTCATAACAGCTTCCTGAATGCCTTTCTTCATCTTTCTTCAGCCCATATTCAGACCTCTGTTTTCTGTGCCCATACGTCAGTAAATAAGCGATTGTAGTTCCTGGGCATGCATAGTCATTTTTGTACGCTGTTTACGTAGCGTTTCGCTATGTAGATTGGGTACACGTGGTCTTAAAGACCGCATGTACGCAATCTACATAGTGAAACGCTACGTAAACAGCATACAAAAATTACTACGCATGCCCAGTACCGGTCATCATATTTGTAGGAAGTGAGGTGTTATACAGTGGTAAAATATATATATAAATCTCTATTCACTTCTATTATTTCTATGTTTCCATGCTGCCACTTCTAAATTTACATACATTTTCATATATATGTATTCTGCTGAGACCTAGCACAGTGAACACAAATGTGCATGTATGCAGAGGTGTCACTGAATAGTGACAGAAAACTACCTTAAGGCTGCACTTCTTTTGTATTGTGGATACTGTGTTAGGTGTTTTATGACACTCAAAAGGAGGGATTTGTCTTCTGCATTGTAGAATAATGATTTTGCTGTTTAGTAGTCACTAGGATGCAGTGTGTATTGTACAGCAATGACTAGGGCGCAGAGCCGCCATCAGGGGGGGACAGCCGATCCCATCCTAGATTATAATAAGCGTCTTCATACTAAACAATTGTAACCACAATAAAACAATGCAAATCATAGTCACCACTATACAATAGTGTCCTAGTCTCCGCTATACATAGATATATATCCCCCATCCTGTCTCTCCAGCACCCAGTGTCCTCATCATGTGTATCCAGGACCCAGTATCCCCATAATGTGTATCCAGCACCTGGCATACCCCATCATGTGTATCCAGCACCCCCATCATGTCTCTCCAGCACCCAGTATCCGCATCATGTGTATCCAGCACCCAGTATCCCCATCATGTCTCTCCACCTTCCAGGAACCCCATCATTTCTCTCCAACACACAGTATCCCCATCATGTCTCTGCACCACACAGTGGGCCGGATTCAGAGCTCCGGCCGCAATGCAATTGAGGCCGGAGTTCTGCGAAAAGTCTTTAAAACCGCGTGTACGCAATCTACGTTGCAAGAAGTAACGTAGATTACGTTCCAAAATTACTGCGCATGCGCAGTAGCACTTTTCGCAGAACTCCGGCCTCAATTGCATTGCGGCCGGAGCTCTGAATCCGGCCCAGTATCCCCATCATGTCTCTCCAACACACAGTATCCCCATAATGTCTTTCCAGCACCCCCATAATGTCTCTCCACCACACAGTATCCCCATCATGTCTGTCCAGCACCCCCATAATATCTCTCTAACACACAGTAACCCCATAATGTCTGTCCAGCACCCCCATCATTTCTCTCCACCACACAGTATCCCCATCATGTGTCTCCACCTCCTAGTAACCCCATCATGTCTCTCTAACACATAGTATCCCCATAATGTCTTTCCAGCACCCCCATAATGTCTCTCCACCACACAGTATTCCCATAATGTCTTTCCAGCACCCCCATAATGTCTTTCCACCACACAGTTTCCCCATCAGGTCTGTCCAGCACCCCCATAATTTCTCTCCACCTCCCAGTATCCCCATCATGTCTCTCCAGCACACAACCTTCCTAATTTATGTCCTGTCCAATTACTTACCTTTGAAGTCTTCTTTCTTCCTGCTGCTGCCTCTTCCCTGTGGCGGGTTCTGTGACGCGTCATCGGTGAGGGGGAGGCGCTGCTGCACTCTGCATCTGCCTGTCACACAGGCAGAGCAGAAGTGAATGGACGCCACTGTTAGACTCTGTAAGGCGCTCTCATCACAGTGATGAGAGCACCTTACATTGTTTAACAGCGGCGTCTCAACAACTTGGAGACCACCATGCATTTTACAGCTAATTACAGCCAGGACAACATTAATTTTTGGACATTCAAATTTATAAAACTAATACGGGCATTGGCACGAGACTGTATCGAAAGGAGACTGACAGAAACACACTATTACAAGCCAACAGTTTCCACCCCAAACCCCTTAAATCGGGGTTACCTTTTTCTCAACTATTATGTGTGGTCAGGTTAACATCTGATCCAGCCCTTTTACCAGCAGCACTTGAGGAGATGGGCGATCGCTTCATTCAGCGAGGCTATAAAAAGTTTGAAGTACAGCAAGCTATTACTAGGTGCTTAGATCTTGACAGAGATTATTGGGGACTAACACCAAGAATAAAAATGAAGGCCGCATTATGTGCTGCACAACATATTCTGCTGTCGAAGTTTGATAAAAAAGCAGTGTTGGAACATTGGCATATGATCTCCACAGACCCTAGATTGTGCCCAAAATTAAAAACTCCTCCCCTGATTAGCTATCGACGTAGCACCAACTTACGTGATAACCTCGTTATTAATGATGTGAAACCCGTACAGCCTCAACACTGACTTACTCCCAGAAATGTTTGGGGTGTGTTAACTGCTGACATCTAATTCTGGGAGACACCTTCATCCATCCATCCCTGGATCGTCCGTTCAAGATACTACATAAACTGAAATGTGACTCTAAATTTGTAGTATACATCATAGTGTGTCCTTGGCAGAAAATTTATGTCAGAAAGACTGTACGTATGCTGAAAGAGAGAATGGCAATGCACCGGTGTTCTATTAAGAAAGCCTTTTTCACTGTTGACAGTAAGACACCCCCTGTGGCGAGACATTTAGCCGAAAAGAGTCATAAGCTCTCGGATCTGCATTGTATGGCAGTGATATATATCCCACCACTACTGAGGGGTAGTGATAGAAACTCTCTACTTTTGAAGAAAGAAGCAAAACTGATTTATCTCTTTAATGCATTAGCTCCTAATGGCCTCAATGAGGAGCTCGACATTATGTGCTTTATTTAACCCTGATTAACCATTTATGTATTCACATTATACTGTTTATGCAATGTCAGTGCTCCATTTGAATTTCATTATCTGCTTTTGATTTATTTTGGCAGATTACATATGGTGTTTTGAACGCGATGTGCACGGCATGGACGCCTTTGGTAACCATGGTGCCGGCGGTGGCTGTTACCATAGCATTCCTCGATGACACGGCGGTCTCCTCTTCTGTCCTAATTGTTAGGCTGGTTGTCTTGGTTACCTTCACGGCTGACTGGGTTTTGGTGGAAACGTCACTTCCGGCCCTGGACTCCGATGCGCGTTTTTTGCGATCTGCTCCGGCTGGTGCGTAATCTGCTTATGCCTATATATATGCGTTATTGGTGATTTTTTGATCTGTGTGTTGCTGGTTCTTGGTCCCCTGATGACTGTGATAGCACCGAAACGGTTACCGTCGGGTGCAATATGGCACGTCACTTCACCGTTTTGATGGACAGGTTTTGAACTTAAGTACCTGCTATGCTTGCTATATGTGCCTCATGATTTGGGATTTATCATTGTGACTTTTTGATATTCTATGACTTTTTGATACTCCACGCTATTAACACTGATTTGATGAACTTTACATTACCATTTTTTCACCTTGATCTCAATTTGGAATTGTGGCACATCTAATATCTGCGGTACTGAGACACTGTTGGCCATATATTTCTTTCACCACAGGACACTTTTTCTTGGCAACTACTTCTTGTGTTATACAAGGATTTTTTCTTTTTGCATTATGAAAATATACATTTTACAATATAACTACCATTGAATAAACTGGAGGTGCTGGTCGGCGATATATTTTGCCTTGTTTAAGCTTTATCCTCAGTTTACCTTGCACTCCATTACCAACATAGTTTTTGGACTTGTATTGATGAGTGTGTAGCCACCAAATTTATTTGGGTGCTTCTGTTATATTTCCTTATATTTATCCCAAGCATGTTTAAATTGTTCTACTGTATTGGCCTCAACCACCTCAGATGGGAGAATATTCCACTTATCTATCACCCTTTCAGTGAAGTAATTTTTCCGCACATTTCCTTTTAATTTACCACCCTCCAGTTTATATCCATGCCCTCGTGTTCTATTACACCTTTTCTTTTGAAAAATGGTACCCTCCTCTAGCTGGTCACAACCCTTGATGTATTTGAAAGCCGCTATCATGTCCCCCCTCTCCCTTCTCTGCTCCAAGCTATACATGTTTAGTTCCTCTAGCCTTTCCTGGTATGATTTGTTACAAAGGCCATGGACCATTTTAGTTGCTCTTCTTTGCACAGTCTCTAATGTATTTATGTCTTTCTGGAGATATGGCCTCCAGAACTGAACACAGTATTCTAGGTGAGGGCATACCAATGATTTATAAAGGGGCATCACTACTTCCTTCTTTCTGCTATTAATTCCTCTCCCTATGCATTATCCAGGTGCCCCTGGACGGAGAGTCTGCGCGTCCCGCCAGCCGAAAGGACGTGGAACGTGGTGCACAAAAAGTGATGGTCCAAAAATCTGCAAGTCACGCAGTTGATGCATTTGAAACATCCTTTTTTTGCAGTGTATATATTAGGGATATTCACATATGTGCGCACCAATTTATCCCGGAGATTTGGGCCCCTCTTGTAACTATGCATAAGTGCAACGTCACAAAAACATTTCAGGGAAGAATCGTCCCTGATCATTGGATTGAAGCGCTGAGTAGTCTTCTTGATGAGTTGGTGCTGATCCGTATACGTATGTACGAAGGGAAGACGTTGTTGGAGGGTCTTTTTTGGTTTAGTTTCCAGGAGTTGTAGTCTGGGAATGGCAAGAATTTTTTGCATAAGTTGTTCCAGCAAAAGTCGTTCACACATCTGTTCCATTTTGACCTTAGTGATAGAGAGGTCATCAGTGATGCGGTGAACCCCCAGTAACTGGGAGTATGGTAAGCCATACTTTAAAGCTGGGGGATGGAACGATGAGTTCAATAAAGTGGTATTCCGATCTGTAGGTTTGTTAAAGGTAGTGGTGTGCAGAGCATGGCCATCGTAGGAAAACTCAACATCCAGGAAATGGACCGCTGTCTGAGATAAAGAATGGGTAAATCGATTTGGAGAATCATTGGCGTTTAATTCTTCCAGCAGTTGTAAAAAACATTCTTCACCGGTACTCCAAAGCAGGAATACATCATCGATGTACCGTACGTAGAAGATGACACCATTCTTAAAGCGGGGATCTTTGTACAAGACATCCTGTTCGTACATGGTCATAAATAGGTTGGCGTACGATGGAGCCACATTTGACCAGTTGGAGAAAGAATTCTCAGTTGAATAAAAATTAATTATTTCTTAAGGTGAATTCAAGAAGAGGAAGAAGAACATCCACTTGAACTCCTGAATAGGAGGTATCGCTCAGGATTTGTCTCCTAACAGCCTCTATACCTTCAGCATGAGGAATGAAGGTGTAGAGACTGCTGACGTCCATAGTAATAAGCAGTAAATTGGGTGGTAAATCTTGAAGTTGTAGAAGCTTGGTGATGAAGTCCGTCGTGTCCCATAGATAAGATGAACTTTTTTGTACCAGGGGTTGGAGTTGATAGTCCAAGTATTTCGATATATTCTGCAACAGAGAGTTGCGTGTCAATATTATGGGAGGGCAATGTGGAGTCTTATGTCTTTTATAAGGGTTATCTAGATCCCCTAAACCACCAGCTGCTTACTATATTATTCATTTATGTGAAGTTAGCGCTGTCTACCTTTACTAAAATCAATGTGGAGTCTTGGCATGCTTGTGCATTTTAGGCAGGGTGTAAAAGACAGGTGTGATGGGAAAAAGTGTCACCATGAAATCCCTCTCCTGTTGGCTAATTAATTTTGCGGATAAAGCGGAATCCAGAAAAGCATTGATTTCTTTTTTAAAGAGTGAAGTGGGTCATTGTCCAGTTTACAGTATGTTACACCATCATGTAGTTGCCTGTAGGCTTCTTGTAAATAATCTCGTCTGTCTTGCAGCCTTTGTCTACCGGCCTGATGATCAAATTGGTATCTTTGCTTAAATCTTTGAGGGCACCGAGTTCTGCTGTGGTCATATTTGGAATTGTTTTCGCCCCTGAGGAGGATAAAGTACAATTCTCCAGGGTGCGAGTGAAGGTCTTAATGGACGGATGGGTAGAAGGAGGTATAAACAGGGATTTAGGTTTAAACTGATGGATAGTGGAAGAACTGTCCTTATGTTGGAAGAAATCTTTAAGTGATAATTGTCTGTTGAGTTTGAACACGTCTACTTTCCAGTCAAATGACTTGTGATTCGTGGTAGGAACGAATGATAATCCCTTGTTCAATACCTTTATATCCTCCGAAGTGAGGTCTCTGGAGGAGATATTGAAGATTAAATCTTCCATCTCTGTTGGCGCCGGCCTGCCCCTCTTCCCCTGACAACCTCTCCTGGTATGGGTGGAGCGGTGTTTGACTGGGTACATGGCCCTAAAGGGGGCTTCTCTGAAGTATTAGAAGCTGGCACCGGAGATTGATCCGTGTCTGTGTTCCCACCAGAATTGGCTGAGGTGGAAGATGCTGAATTGTAAGAATGCGGTAGGCATTAAAACCTTCTATGAGGTTTGTCCTCGTTACCTGTGAGCCACTTATATATGCGACAATCGTGGTAATCACGATTGACAATCAGCTTTTTTCTTTTTTATATCGAAGATATACACTTCAATTTGAGAGGTGAGTTTAGTCTGCCAGTCAGAAGAGGTGTCTGCAATTAAAGTGGGAAGCTATGTAGCCTCCAATTGGGCAATTAGTGCCTGAAGGGTATGAACCTCTTTTTTGGAAAATTCCATGACTAGCAGGATCAGATCATATGAACATTTGTTTAGCACGGATATCCACCGGCGACAAAACTCTGGGCTATGACGGACTATTGTGGGCACGCTTTTAATACGAAACCGTCTATGGAAGACGGATGTAGTTCTGGATTCGGCCCATGTATAGGCCATACCAGCACATCACTCTACATCTAGTAAAAGCAATATCCACAACTATTATTAGATTACAAATATAATGGATGCTGTGCCACCATCTGCTCTGTCCTCAGACTGTCTTCTCTGCTCTGTCTGCTTCCTGCTCTGTGCTCCTTCCACTCTGTTTCCCATCTGCTCAGTCCTCAGACAGTCCTTTCTGCTGTCTGTTTACTGCTGTGTGCTCCTTCCACTTTGTTTCCCATCTGTTCTGTCTTCCGACTGTCTTCTATGCTCTGCAAGTTTCTTGCTCTGTGCTACCACCACATTGTTTCCCATCTGCTCTGTCCTCTGACTGCCTTATCTGCTCTATTTCCTGCTCTGCTTCTCCTCTGCTCCGTCCCCCATTGGCTTTGTCCTCAAGCTTTACAATGAATAAATTCCCTGATTCCCAGTTACAGGACTTCTTTTGTGCTGTATCCACTTTCTGGAATAACCTCACTTGCCTATTAAAACTATTCTCTATTCTCCAAACTTTCAAGCACTCCCTTAAACTTACCTCTTCAGACAAGCTTACCAAATACCTCAATCTACTTCTTAACCTTCATCTACGTATTTACAATTATTGCCGCAGTTTGACAGGGTTTTTTTTTATCAAAAATCTCTGGTTTTGCAAAGCGGAGAGTTCCCTTGTCGATTTTAAAAATCCAGCCAGCTGTGTGGCAATTTTTCAAGGGTTTATTCACCGCGATTAATCTTATAATCGCGTGAATTAGCCCTTAAAAAAATCACCACAAATCATGGCCCATATAAAAATTTAATGTTTTAGTTTTAATTCAATTTAAATAAAAATATTTTATGAATAATATTTATTGACTAATAGTACCATCAGTGGCAGCATGCAAAGGGCTAAGTGCATGCTGCCGCAATCAAAATGTCCCCAATCCAGTTTATAATTATTATGTCCCCAATCAACTAACTAACTAACTAACTAACTAAGGTGTCCTCCGTCCTGAAATTATTCTGGTCAATGGTATCCTTGCATAACAGATATTAGTTATTGTACATTGAAAATAATTTTTAAATACATTTTTTTTTCATAAAAAAGTGAATACAATTAAATACAATGGGCCATATCCAGACCAACGCACGCTGGCGATTTTACGCTAGCCGCTAACGTAAAATCACACGTTATTACTTACTGTGCATGCGTGTGGCAGAGGTTACACCACGTAACTCAGAGCGTAAGGGCCAGTCAGGTATCAACAGCGTAACTACGGACGAAGGGGCGCGTCAGCCATACAACACCCGTAATTATTCTTGGAGGCGGGGTGAGGCATTTAAATCATACAGCATGGACGTGCTTAGCCTCGTAAGTACGTGAGGCCTATATGTACGTCAGTACTTATGCTGTGTAAAGTTAAGGTAGGGTTCGGTAGGCGTAAAACGGCTAATGTACGTACATGCAAGGGTAGTGGCTAGGGGAGTGCTTAGAAGGTACGCTAGCATAAATACACTAGGCTATGTAACGTAACAAGCGCATAGGTCTGGATCTACCCCAAATATTACTAATACTCACTGTTCAGGTGCCATCTGTCTTGCCAGGCAATGTTCGTTACTCCTCTTCTTCATCCCTTTCTTGCTTTCCTGTGCGAGATCCTCCTCACTCTTCAATGTCCCTCCAGCTAATGAGGCCTGTCATTTATGGGCCCCTATTTATAACCTCTTACCGGAGTCCCTGCAGCCTAATCCTATCACTCCCCTGTAATACTCACCTGTCTGTCGGTCTGTGGCGGTGTGACAGGTCTGCGGCAGCGGTTTCTGAATGAATGAATAAATGGGTAAGTCAAGAGCAAGGCGTATAATAATCATACAGCATTACAATGACCCTGAACACATGAGTCATTCTACCAAAGAATGCTTAAATTGTTGGAATGGCCAAGTCAAAGTCCTGACCTTCATCTGATAGAAATGTTGTAGAAGGAGCTGAAGCGAGCAGTTCATAGGAGGAAACCCACCAACATAACAGAGTTGAAGCTGTTTTGTATAGAGGAATGGGCTAAAAAATTTTCAAGCCTATGTGCAGGACTAATCAACAATTACCGGAAACATTTAGATGCAGTTATTGTTGCACAAGGAGGTCATACCAGATACAGAAAGCAAAGGTTCACATACTTTTCTCACTCACAGATATGTCATATAGGATAATTTTACTCAATAAATAAATGACCAAGTCTAATATTTGTCTTCTCTATCTATTATTACCGTGTGAAAATCTGATGTAGTTTTAGGTCAAATTTATGCAGAAATACAGAAATTTTGAAACGGTTCACAAACTGTCAAGCAGCACTGTATAAGCAGTTGGGGAGCAGAGCTTGGCATTGAGATGACCTCAATTATAAAAGCAGCTGAACTGAAATAAGCTTAAATGTTATGGTTGTAAGAATTCTCCAGGATTAGAAACTGGTGGTAACCCTCATCCATCCAAAACTATCCTTGACGTGATGCATCAAGGTTATTGACTCTTGTAACAACAGAAATGGTAGAATGCCATGGGAAATTAAAGAGTAAGGATGGATGACAAGTAATATTGAAATAGAAAGGACTCACTGTAAAGAAACTCTGCCTTTCGTAAAACAAATTCAGTCATGTTTTCAGTCATGTTTCTTATGGATAAAATAACATAATAAATATTGTTCCAATGTCTGTTTGATGCTTTATTTCTTGGACTGATTGTGGAAAACAGGCAACTAACCATCCCATACCTTAACCATCCTAGTCCCGTAGTAGAAGAGCAGCAGAAAAAAATTGGTCCAAATATGTTTAAATAGATTAAACTCCCGGAATAAAAGCTACTTTATCAGCCTATGTGAAGTATGGGCCTTAAAGTATATTGTACCCACCTCTCCTACAGTGACCAATCATCCAGGCTGACGAGGAAGAACTGATGATTTTGACAGGAATCCCTTGATTGGCTACACAGACCTTCTGTGAATCACAACACTGATTGGTGGCCAGGCCTTCTATCAATCATGCCCATACACAGGGGTGTATCTATGGGTCCAGCACCCATGGCAAAGTAAGGGACTGGCACCCCATCCCCCTTTTTACCCATTTAGTCCCAGTACTCCCATCATGTGCCTCCAGTACTCCCATCATGTGCCCGTTACGAGAACGGTTCACCGGGGCATGGAGTCTATCAGGTGGTGTTCGCCAGAGCCCCTGATGGTGGGGATGGGCTTGGCTGCGCCCCAAGTAGCAGGTCGCAGTCCCAAGTGACAAAACTCGTATGAGGAGGAAACAGACCACCAAGAGATATAAGTAGAACAGGGACAACAGGTACGGATACGTCAAGAAGGCGGAACAGAGGCAGGCAGGACGAGCAATGGAGAGAGAATTGAAGGTGAGCTCCCCCTAAATTACAAGTTCAGTACTGGAACAATAAGGAGCAACAGAGGAGCACAATACCAGTACTAGACTGGATTTAAACAGTGCAGGGAGAGTAGCTCAGAGCAGACCAGAATACCGGAGGGGTGCAGGTACAGCTCAGACCCAAAATGGACAGGAGAGTAAGTATGAAGTGAAGAAGGAGAGACACAGTACCAGCACAAGGCTGGATATAGTATGTGCAGGTAGAATAAGCACAGAGCCTGAGAACACAAGAGTATGCAAGAGGTGCAGATGGAGTAAACACAGTGGTTAACCAGTTCATATTTGATCAAATATGTGTAACGAACATTTGTGTGTTTTATTATACAGACAGAACAGTAGAGTTTGTTACTGGTTTATGGCAGTGTGCTGGGGCTATTTTTTCCTTTTGTTTCTGTGGCAAGCAGATTAACCCCCTGCCTTTCATGCACCTGTTTAACATTTACCTGATAAATTGATTGAGCAACTTCCATTCTGGTTTTATTCAGTTCAGGACTGGAGTATACAATAGGTGCAGGTGGAAACAGCACATGTACCAGCACAAGGCTGGATATAAACCGACAATACAAATACAGAGACAGGTGCTAGCACACAACAAACGGCAGGAACTTCACTCAACTATGCATTAAGGACCCTGCCTGGGGTTACACGACTAGACACCCCATCTGGGGTTATACGACTAGACACCACGCCTGGGGTTACACAACTAGACACCCGCTTGGGGTTACACAACTAGTGCCTGATCCAGACCTACGGACACCTTACGACCGCCCGAGGTCTGTACGGCCATCATCGTAGGGGGGAGTGTACGCCCGGTGCACTCCACGCTGGCGGGTGGAAATCTGTACACTTATGTGTCAAGATTCCTACCCTACCTATTACAATCAGCTCTGTGGAGCAGCAAGACTTCGCTGTGGAGTGACTGAAGGAGCTGGACTTCAAAACCAGGTTGGGACACTGCTAATGGATCCATACTTGTTCCAGGCAGACCTGAGCGGATAGGAGAATGGTTCACTGAAGTCCACTGTCTAGTCTCTTGTAAGTCTGGCATGTCAGTATATAGGCCGGTCATAATGTTACGAGAACGGTTCACCGGGGCACGGAGTCTATCGCGTGGTGTTCGCCAGAGCCCCTGATGGTGGGGATGGACTTGGCTGCGCTCCAAGTAGCAGGTTGCAGTCCCCAGTGACCAAACTCGTATGAGGAGGAAACAGACCACCAAGAGATATAAGTAGAACAGGGACAACAGGCACAGATACGCCAAGAAGACAGAACAGAGGTACCCCCAGGCAGGACAAGCAATGGAAAGAGAGCTGAAGGTGAGCACCCCCTAAATTACCAGTACAGAACTGGAACAATAAGGACTAACAGAGGAGCACAATACCAGTACTAGCTTAGAACAAGACAGGACCGGAATACCGGAGAGGTTCAGGTACAGCTCAAACCCAAAATGGACAGGAAAGTAGGTATGAAGTGAAAAAGGAGAGACACAGTACCAGCACAAGGCTGGATATAATATGTGCATGTAGAATAAGCACAGAATCTGAGAACACAGGAGTAAATAGACAAAAGTGCAGCTGGAGACTCACAGTACCAGCACAAGTCTGAATATACTATGTGCAGGTAGAATAAGCACAGAGTCTGAGAACACAGGCGTATACAAATGGTTCAGGTGCAAACAGCACAGCGCTTAACCATTTCAGGACTGGAGTATGCAAGAGGTGCAGATGGAGTAAACACAGTGATTAACCAGTTCAGGACTGGAGTATACAATAGGTGCAGGTGGCAACAGCACATGTACCAGCACAAGGCTGGATATAAACTGACAATACAAATACAGAGACAGGGGCAGGGGCTTACACACAACAAATGGCAGATAACTTCACTCACACCAGGAACAATAATCAAGACAAGGCAGGAATCCAGGGAACACAGGAGAGACATGGCAGGGAAACCAAGGGCACTCAGAATTAGAAGCTACGAACAGAATTCCAACAGAAGCATGGACAGGAATACTAGAAGCATGAAGCTAAGCTAGAAGCTATGACCGGCAAGGAGACAATCAGGTGTCAAGTATTTAAAGGGAGAGCGACAGGGAGTACCCTGCTACATTATAAAGACACATTTTCACGCTGCTGCCATATGCAGTGTGTAACAGTGTCTCTAGCCTCCCCCAGTACTTCCATCATGTGCCTCCAGCCCCCCCAGGTTTTCTTACCTTACCTGTGTCCTCCGAGCAGGACTGTGGCTAGAATTGAAGTCCCGTGTTGGCCGAGACTTGCAAGGGACTTGATGTCCCGCGGTGGCCGAGACTTACAAGGGAAATTAAGTACTAGCAACCAGCCAGCCCTCATTTTAAAAGCATCCAGCCACAGTCTGACTCCAGACCAGCGCTGAACTAGGCAACACTATCTCTTAGCCACGGGTGGCATTGCTGGGCGGTGCCCCCCTTTAGCTGGCACCACTGGTGGGTGCCATCCTGGCCAAGTGGTAGATACGCCTCTGCCCATACAGTAGTTGGTTGTAAACAGAGAAACTCTGTTCAGTGTGTGGCTTAAGTTCCCCATCTCTCTGTCCCTGTAATTATTGGCAAGTATTGCATTAATATATTATGTTGAATGCTCTATATCTTTTGCAGAATGCAGACCTGTCATTACTTTATTACTGCTGTACTTGACAATAATTTGACAATAATTTAGAAGTCAGAGTCTAGTTAGTAGGAGGAGGTACAGGCATAGGCGTATCTATAATGGGAGCAGGGTGTGCAGTGCACACGGGCCAGTCGGAGCTGGGGGCCCTGTGGCATTCATCCTGCACCCAGGGTTGGCAGAAGAAGGGGGGTCATTCGGCATCTATTTCTTCCCTCTAAGATATTCCGGTCTGTCCCTATTCGCGGGCCAAAAAAGGGGTGGGACTTACTGCACAGTTAGGCCCCACCTACTTTGAGGTCCACGAATCGGGACAGTCCTGTCTCAGGTGGGGGGGGGGCCATGTACAAATCCTGCACAAGGGCCCTCACTTCTTAAAACGCCACTGGGTACAGGGTCCGATATTTGGATAGTGGCCACACACTAGGCAGTATCAGATACGTAGATTACGTTAAAAAATTACTACGCATGCGCAGTATCAAATTTCGGTAAACATGCAATACGTCCAGTGGTCTGAATACGGGCCTTTATCTATTTTGTTTTTTTTTGAGTCACTACCACTGTCTACGTATCTTCCTATCAACTGGACTGACTATGGTGTTCCATTGAACTTTAAAACTCTACCTGGTTCCTGTTAGAGGAGAGAGCGCCTTTTGGGACTATATATTTTGGGATGTAATACAAGCCTTCCTCTTCTGTAAGGGACAGTGTCAGTCTGTGTGAGTCCTCAGCCCGGGATTTCTTCACATCTCACAGCAGCACTGCCAGCCGGACACTCTTCCACAGTAAGTTGAGAAGGTTAGATAATTACTTACTCCAACTAAAATATCAATGGAATTATGAGGGTAGTGCCTTTTAATCCTTTCTGAAACTACAAGCTGATATTTCTCATCCTGGTTCACTCTGGTTTACTTATGTGTGTTTAACATGTTCCACCAGCCGTGTGTGTTTCTCCGGGCAGACCATTACTTATAGATATTGAGGAGGAGCACTCTATCTTTGGAATCTTGTTTAATGTTAGCTATATCTGAGATCTCTCTAGTCCGCTTACGAACACTCTTGGAGACGGATCTGGGTCAAATGGCTGGCTCATGGCTGTGGAGTGTGGCTGTTGTTTTCTTCTCTTTATTATACGAGACAAACACACCCGTAATCCAGGAGGAGTCACATAAAGCCCTGTATATATACCAGATAAGCGCTATATTAAAAGAACAAATTTGTGAATGCACACTTTAAATGATACAGAGGGCTCTGTGTTTAAATACCTTATTGCATTATTAGTGTGTGTTTATTGCTTTTGTTCTTTTATATATACCGTATATACTCAAGTATAAGACATCCCGAATATAAGCCGAGGCACCTAATTTTACCACAAAAAACTGGGAAACCTTATTGACTCGAGTATAAGCCTAGGGTGGAAAATGCAGCAGCTACTGGTAAATTTCAAAATAAAAATAGCCCCCCTGCGAGTGTTACCCGTCTTTGTGTGTCCTGCCAGTCAGTCTGCCCCCTCTGTGTGTGTCCTGCCAGTCTGTCTGCCTCCTCTATGTGTGTCCTGCCAGTCTGTCTGCCTCCTCTGTGTGTCCTGCCAATCTGTCTGCCCCCTCTATGTGTGTCCTGCCAGTCTCTGCCCCCTCTATGTGTGTCCTGCCAGTCTCTGCCCCTTCCCAGCCTGGTTGCAACATTGAACTTACCTTTGCTGTCCCTCCGGCGGTCCCTGCGTCTGTGTCAGGCTCTCTCCCTCGTGTTGCGCACTGCACAAAGACGTTGCGTGACCTAAGGTCACCTCAACGTCATTGTTCAGCGCGCACCGCGGGGGAAACAGCCGGAGTCACAGCTGCGGGTGAGAGA
Organism: Limnodynastes dumerilii; assembly: GCA_011038615.1. Taxonomy (NCBI): domain Eukaryota; kingdom Metazoa; phylum Chordata; class Amphibia; order Anura; family Limnodynastidae; genus Limnodynastes; species Limnodynastes dumerilii. The sequence goes on along the minus strand of WWET01000543.1, from coordinate 121,083 downwards.
GCCTGACACAGACACAGGAACCGCCGGAGGGACAGCAAAGGTAAGTTCAATGGGACCCTCCCTCGAGTATAAGCCGAGGGGGGCTTTCTCAGCATAAAAAATGTGCTGAAAAACTCGGTTTATACATGAGTATATACGGTACATAATCCTACAAAATCCCCCGGAGGTGGAAGTAACATTACAGGACAACGAAAAGGATCCTATTCTGTGGTGGAGAAAAGAATCCCTTACAAAATGGAGAAAAAGGTTCCAACACATTCCTCAGACAGATCATCTCCTAATCTTCAAAATACTTGTTGAGGTACTTTACCAAGGTCTTTTATGACCCCACTCATAAGTTTTTTGTGAACATATCCATATAGGACTTTATTTGACTGTATATCTTTTAATGCAGTGATTGTGATATTAAAGTCTTTTTAGGTAGATTATTTTGTCTACACATACATATTTAGGGCCGTATTCAGAGATCCATTTTTTCTCTGGTTTCCGTGCGTATTTTTAGGTACGTTTAAACTGCGCATGCGTAGTAACTTTTTATACTCTGTTCACGTAGACTACACGCGCGGAAGTGCCTCAAGGACGGACTTGTGAATCGGAAGTGGGTGAATACACACGGATCTCCCTCAGAAAAATACGCACGGAGGAATTTACATAGAAATGGGCGGGGGGGCATTTAAATGAAGGGAAGTGGACGCACTTATAAAGATACACACGGATGGAGGACACATATGCTTGGAAAAAGCCACGGAAAGTTACAGCTGGTCTATGGAGGCAGAAGTCTCTGTGGGCACGGATTAGCAAGGGGAGTGCCTGTGGTTTTGGTGGGTGTTACTTGCTCCGTCCGTGCGTATATTTGCAGACCGATCACCAGACGGATCTCTCTTTTTTATTTTTTATTCACTTATTTTTTTTTGCTCAATCACTTTATTTACCGGTTGAGACACATTGATAATAATCTTTAGTTTCCTACACACTGCACATTTGGTTTATCTGGTGGTCCTCATCCAGGGTATTTTTGGGGGTGTCTCGGTGTGCTACTCCTGTGTGCTGTCGAAGCGGCTATATATAGAAAAGTTGCACAGGGAGGTTTTACTTCTTTCTTTTGTCATTAGAAGCCTCTGACAGGGGTAGGGTCCTAAACTTGGTAGAGATGTTTTCATGCACCTCCTCTGAATATGTGCTGCTTTCTCTGGATAAAAGGAAAAGAAATAAGAGCGCCGATAGGAACAGGATAAAATGCATTAATATAATTTATTCAATAGTGCCAAGAAATGGCTGAGAACAAAACAAAGAAATAAATAAACATATAAAATGCAAAACACAAATGCAAAAATAAAATGACCACCAAAATTTCAATAAAACTGTTGAGAGGAAACCTCTCAATGGTACAGAAATATTCTATACCTACAAGAGTAGGAAAAGCGGGGGAGTAGAAAGTGGGGGCACACACGTCTGCGTGACACCCCACAATCTGAATATAATAGATATATGGATTTCTCACATGAAAACAGTCTTGTGTGGGTATCCCGTGTGCTGAACAGATTGTGAGGGATAATTAAATGGCAATACAGCCTTCAGTTTGTTTCAATGGTAAAATGTTTTGTAATAAAAGTTAAGATCAAAGCATAGGATAGCCTGCAATGTCCGTATGGAAAAGAGTCTCACTTCAATGATGTAGTAAGCTTACGTGCTGGCCATATCTACGGTCTTACTGGCTCCAAAGCAAACGTTCCGATCAGTTAATGAGTACTGGCCGCTGGTGGGTTAGCTTGAGCTTCCAGAAGGTGCTCCAACGCAGATGGTATCATCCAGCATGTGTGGTAATGTGGCCAGCGTGTAATCAGGTCGGCAATGCCGCGGCCTGAGACAGTAGCCGGACAGTTGTAAGGTCCGTATTAATAGTAGCTATGCTCCGTATAGTAGTGGGAAATCCACTTGTAATAGACTGCTAATTCTCTGGTGGTATGAAAGTAACACACTGATGTGGTTTTTTCAAAGAGTGAACTCCGTATGTTAGCCCTGGCTTTAAATGAGGTTGTGGGTGGTCTCAATAAATCAAATAATTATTCTTCAGGTGACTGAAACATGTCTCTTTGGGTCAGGGTAAGACACAGCAATAGAGTGGTTGTGCAGTTCTCTCAAGTTAATAATAAGTTCAGAGTGAACATACTTTGATTTGGATATCAATACAAAATAAACACATATTTAAAACATAAGAAAATAATCAATACAGAAATGGGCATTTATTTAAATCATGAAGAGAAAATAACAGTACACATGCATAATAAACACACTAATATATGGAAAATAATAATATATAAATGCATATATATATATATATATATATATGCATGTATATATATATACATATACATGGGAATATGAAAGAACCTGAATCAAATAAAATCTAGATCTGAGGATGCTTAATAGTGGTTAAGCTCTATGGACTCATTGAGTACTCGTAGACTGAAGCTGTTGAGTTGATATATTCAGAAAGATTCCCTCTTACAGAGGGAGAGAAAACAATCTCCACCTCTGGCTTTGGCTGGAATTTGTTCTATTGTTTTCACGGTTATAGCCTCAACATTTCCATGATGGAAGTTCTTAACATGTCTGGAGACCGAGTGCGTCACATTTCCCTTAAGTATACAACGTTCCATAAATCGGGTGGATAAGGTACATATAGTGTGGCCCACATATATACATTTCTCTGGAAGAATGGTTCCTCCTGAGGCAGAGAAACTGTCCGATAGGGATGTTGTTTTTCCAAGCAGAGTAATGACAACTGTCAAAGTGTAGGAAGAGACTGGAGTCTACTTCCTTATGGTAATTGCTAGTGTGTAAGGAATGATCCAACACTTTAACTGTACTCACGGATCATAATGTTGACAGTAACCTCAAAAGTTTTCTGTTAAATTCGATAAATTTTATTTTACAGCACAATTATTTTACGTTTAATAATTCTTATTATTTACAGTGTCGAGGAACAGCAATGGGGACCAGATTCGCCCCGAGTTATGCCTACCGTTATATGGGCCGCTTGGAAGAATCTATCTTACATCTGGCAGGGCCCATTCGGGGCGAATCTGGTCTCCTATGCAAGATACATCGACGATTTGTTTTTTATTTGGAAAGGTAACTCTAAATCTATCACCCAATTTATTTCACATCTTAATAATAATTCATTTGGTTTAAAATTCACACATTCTCACAGTAATCAAACTATCAATTATCTCAACATCACAGTTAAAGTGTTGGATCTTACACACTAGCAATTACCATAAGGAAGTAGACTCCAGTCTCTTCCTACACTTTGACAGTTGTCATTACTCTGCTTGGAAAAACAACATCCCTATCGGACAGATTCTCCGCCTCAGGAGGAACTGTTCTTTCAGGGAGATCTTTATCCAACAGAGTAACTCCCTAAAACATCATTTCTATACATAGAATTTCCCTGAGACACTTGTAGAAACAGCATTTAATAAAGTTTTGGAGATGGATAGACAAGATTTATAATATACCAAAGATAGAGACACGGGTAAAGGAAAAACCAAGAAACATCGTAGCAACAGGATGAACAGTAATGGAAATAATATGTACAACAACTCAGATTGCATCCCATTTGTGACACAATTCAATTCATACTCTCAGAACATCCTCAGAACATCAGACGGCTTATTTCCAAACATTTTCCAATATTAAAACATGATAGGGTACTCTCTGAATCACTATATCCACGCCCACGAATAGTCTTTAGGAAGGCCAGGAACATCGGCAATCATTTAGTCAGAAGCCACCTTATGAAGAAATCTATTGAAACACATACTGAGGAACTTTCACGAACTGTGAGGTTTAGTGGGACCTGTCCCGGGTTCCGAGGGAAGCGACAGATGAGCAGGAGTGAAAGGAAGCTTCTTTAATGATTGGTGCATGAATAGATATATATATATATATATGAGCATAAATAGAACAGTCTCAATGATCAGACTATGCTGGTTTGGCACAAATGACAAGAACAGTCTTAGAAAACAAATTATGCCGGATTGGCACCCTTGACAGCAACAGTCTCAGAAAACAGATTATGCCAGTTTGATACACTTGGCAAGAACAGTCTCAGAGAACAGATTATGCCAGTTTGGCACACTTGGCAAGAACAGACTTAGAAATCAGATCTGGAGTGCAGAAGATGTGACCGGACTGGAGTGCAGAACACTTGACCGGACTGGAGTACAGAGCTGCTGGACCGGGCAGGAATACA
>WWET01000543.1:95035-116729 GCA_011038615.1 Limnodynastes dumerilii | reverse complement strand
CAGGCTTGACTGGGTAGCAACGGCAGGCTTGAACTGTATAGCAACAGCAGGCTTGACTGGGTAGCAACGGCAGGCTTGAACTGTATAGCATCAGCATGCTTGACTGGGTAGCAATGGCAGGCTGAACTGTATAGCAACAGCAGGCTTGACTGGGTAGCAACAGCAGGCTGAACTGTGTAGCAACAGCAGGGTGAACTGTGTAGCAACAGCAGGCTTGAACTTGATGCTAGGCAGGTTTGACTGGGTAGCAACAGCAGGTGAACTGTGTAGCAACAGCAGGCTTGAACTTGATGCTAGGCAGGTTTGACTGGGTAGCAATGGCAGGCTGAACTATATAGCAACAGCAGGCTTGACTGGGTAGAAACGGCAGGCTGAACTGAATAGCAACAGCAGGCTTGACTGGGTAGCAACGGCAGGCTGAACTGTATAGCAACAGCAGGTTTGACTGGGTAGCAACAGCAGGCTGAACTGTGTAGCAACAGCAGGCTTGAACCAGATGCTAGGCAGGCTTGACTGGAAAGCAGCAGGCAGATCAGGAAGCAAGATAGCTAGACACCTTGAAGACCAAATTGTTCTGGGCACAGCATGGACTGTGCACAGAGTTTAAATAGTGCACCCAGTGCACAGATTGTGTGCTGCAGATGAGCATCTGAGAGGCTTTTGGGAATCACCTAACAGGAGGCAAGATGGCGATGCCCATGCACTAGGGAGGTAATGGAACAGATGCCTAATCCCAACCACAAGCACACATGCTTAATGGAGACTTTGCAGGAGGCAGCCACCACTGGAAGTAGCACATCTGGAGAGCTGGAGAGTGGCACATCGTGGGGAAGCCACTGACAGATGGCTCCTGACAAGGTAAGTGCGGTGCTTGCTGCCGCAGACCGTGACAGGAACGCATAACATGGTTACCCCCAAAACCAAAGGGTTTCTATTGTTGCAACCATACCTGATGCACTACATGTTCGTGCCTCACACTTCTCCTCCTCCAGTACAGGAGCTACTTTTCTGATTAAATCTTTCCTTAACTGTAAATCTAATTATGTTATTTATCTTATGTGCCAGCGCGGTTCACAATATGTGGGCTGCACTATACATAGCTTATCCACCCGATTTGGAACATCGCCGAAATATACTTAAGGGAAATGTGACGCACTTGGGCTCCAGACATGTTAAGAACTTCCATCATGGAAATGTTAAGGCTATAACCGTGAAAGCAATAGAAGAAATTCCAGCCACAGCCAGAGGTGGGGATCGTTTTCTCTCCCTCTGTAAGAGGGAATCTTTCTGAATATATCAACTCAACAGCTTCAGTCCACGAGGACTCAATGAGTCCATAGAGCTTAACCACTATTAAGCATCCTCAGATCTATTCATATCCACACATATATCACCTCACCATATTTATTTACATATGTATGTGTTTATATTCATACACATGTCTACATTTGATGCCCAATTATTTTTCCCTTACTAATGAGTATTGTTCCTTTATTCTCCCGTTATTAGTATATATACTTTATTCATTTCCCCACTATGTGCTCATCTTCTTGCAAACAAGTATTTATATATGCCCACATGGTGACCTCTGCACTATGTGGGTCTACCTATAAATCTTTGTGACTTTCGAATGCTACCTGACTGACATATGTAGATTTGTAATTCATTCTTAATTTATTTTTATTTATTTTTATATATTTTAATTTTTTACTTTTATTTTTATTTTTATTTTCATTCTGATTATTTATATTTGCATGGTTTAAACATTCTCATGCTTATTTCTACGATTATTACTATTTCTATTATTATTGTTTTTACTTTTTCTAAGAAGTGTCACAACTCATTACATTCTGTTACTTCTTCTTGTTGTTGCTGTTTTTGTACTTTGCTTTTTGTTTTTCGTTACTTGTCTTTATCTACATATTAGCGAATTCATCTGTATGTCAGCTCACTTATATATCCTGTTTTCTGTTGGTAATTACTATTTTTGGCACAAAGAGTTACCACTATTAACATCTAAATCTGCTCTGTGCTACCTTTTAGTGTTTCATTTATCCCGACACTTGAACTCCCTTATCAATTTAATTGATTACCCATAACAAGAGAACAGTGCTGCAACCTCTGATTTGCATATACATCCCCATACAAAAAATGTCATAACATACATATTAAAAATAACCTTCTAATCTAGATTTCATTTGAATCAGGTTCTTTTATATTCCCACGTATATGTGTATATATACATGCATATATATATATATTTTTACCATTGAAACAAACTGAAGGCTGTATTGCCATTTAATTATCCCTCACAATCTGTTCAGCACACGGGATACCCACACAAGACTGTTTTCATGTGAGAAATCCATATATCTATTATATTCAGATTGTGGGGTGTCACGCAGACGTGTGTGCCCCCACTTTCTACCCCCCGCTTTTCCTACTCTTGTAGGTATAGAATATATCTATACTATTAAGAGGTTTCCTCTCAACAGTTTTATTGAAATTTTGGTGGTCATTTTATTTTTGCATTTGTGTTTTGCATTTTGCATGTTTATTTATTGCAATACATATTTCTTTATTTTGTTCTATTAATACATTTTATCCTGTTTCTATCAGCGCTCTTATTTCTTTTTCTTTTTTCCTCACATATGGGGATTGGCTTTTCCCCTTTAAGAGCAGCGAATGGGACAGTGATTATATTAGAGGTTCTATCTACCTTATATTTATACATTAGGGTTGTGTCTCCTTATAACTACTCTCTCAAATATACAGACTTCTATTGACTGACAGGTGGCACCGACGAATAGGGGTTCTATTCTATATCTCCTTTTCATTGGTTTTGGGGACAATATGATCCACTCTACCTTTGCTCAAATCTTTCCACCAAGGTCATCAGCAATGGCTTCTTTCTGCCCCCCTCTCCATAACTAATGACACAAGACAAGGTTGTCCATTGTACTCCTTTGTCTTTGTGTTAGCCATGTACCAAAGATTCTGTCCCCCCGTGAATTTTCCAGGTTACTCTGTATAGACACTGTACATATGTTTTGTTTGTTTTACTGGTGACGTTCTTCTGTTTGTGTCCCTATATTCCCTTTTAATAAAATATTCAACAATGTTGCTGTATAAGCGTAACCTGTCTAATTGTTACTCCCTTCCATTTAATAGTCCCCCTCACCTTTTCTCATTTACAGCCATTCAAATTCCTGCTAATATTTCTGAAGTGTTTGAGGGTAATTTCTCCCTGTTGCTGTCCCTTCTTCCGGCCTATCAAAATTGTGGTTGCTATATGAGGTCTCCTGGCTGCGGCTTATAAGATGTTGTTGTTGCCAAATCCTTTGTACCCATACCTTCTACCTACGTCTTAAATGCAATTCCACACTATTTTAGTATATTTTGTAGCCCAGAGAACAAAGTTAGAGGTAGAGGCAGCTAATACCAGTTTGTCTTTGTTGTCCTCCACATGTCCTGAGAGTGTGGAATGGTGTGATGACATTGTTGGATGTAACTACCCTTCCGAATAAGAACCTTTAAATTTTGTCCATTTCCAAAATAATGGGTGGAATGTCTCCTCTTGAAAGTCTAAAGGTATATCTTCTTTGAATGATCTTATCTCATTGCTGCCTTTCTGTACCGTCTGTGATAGATTCAATCTGCCCCTTATAGACCAGTATAGATATTTACAGTTACATCACTGGGTGTCTACAGTAACTTGGCTTCGGGGTTCCATCCGGGCACCTCCTGAGCCAATTTTCTCTAAACTCTCAAGCAGTGGGTGCAGGGGTACAGTATTTTTTTGGTACCGCATGCTACTTCAAGTCAGAGAGCCTGCTAAAGTTAAATCACATTTATGTTGTATTTATAACACTTCTAATAAAATGTCTAAATGCCTAAACCACATTGAGATGCAGGTTAAACTATTAGATAGATTGTACCTCACTCCGACAAAAATGTGGTAAAACCACATGAAATTTAGTTGGCGGAATCGTGACAAGGTAGGGGATATCGTTTACTTGTTTTGGGACTGCCCTCTGTGAAAGCAAGTTTTTGATTTGGTTAATAAGATTTTCCATGTTGAATTATCAACAGCTCCATAATTGGCACTGTTCCAACTCTACCCCTCAGTTGTGTTGCAATAGTTGAGCAATCCAGTTTAATTTCAAGGTGTTCCATATTCTACCTTCACTTCCTCTCCCATCATCAGGTTGTTCCCTCGGCAGGAATTTGTCACAGATGGTGGAGGAGTGGAGTTACTCTCTTACACACACGATTCTTCCCCCATTCCGTTTAGTTTCAGTGAACCTGCCCAGGATTGACATTTATGTCTTGTTACTCATGTTTTGCTGAGAATATATAAGATATGACTTTCCTCCATTTTGTTCTGTAACCCCTTATTTTTTCTTAAATTATTATGTTATATATTCCTCCCCGACCTTCCTCTTTTAAACCTTTTTGGAAATTTTTTTTATAAACATTATTGATAATAAATAAATGCTGGATTGATATATCTGAAATCTATGTATAGCTCATCATTGCACCCAAATTGCATATGTTTCCCATTTTCCTCCTTTTAACTGCAAAACACGTGTGTAGAATATACCAAACTCTAGAGAGTATGAAACTATTTCATATAACTGCAAACCTCATTTGTAGTATTTTCTTTAGCATGACTACATGCTGTGCGAAAATATTGTTGTTAATGTAATTTTTTTCACTGAATTCTGTAATTTTGTGTCCTCATGAATTTAAATGTTAAACTCTTAGCTAACACCAATTTTGACACTTCTAATATAGCACTTGTGTTTTAAATCAGGGAAGATTTTACAAAAGCTCTTATCCTGGATCTTATGTCAGATGGTCCAACTGTAGACAATGGACCTGGTTCAGACCTGTGGCTTACAGCTTTGAAGGAGTAAAAACAGCGATTCTTAGTATTGAACATGTGCACAATGGGAGCGAGCGCAAGAAAGTGGATGAAAATGTCTGATCTGTGTGTGTTTGGATTTGTACGCTTTGTGCTAGTGGAAAGTCATGATCCACTATATCAAAATGAGAGATCTTTCCCTGCACCTCCTCCTAAAATCTTGCACCAGCTCAGGGCTGTTATAAGTAACTGATAGAGGAGATTTCTAAAAAATAAAAGCCCTACAAGCCTAACAATTATTAAAATGTCAGGTTTTTTTTTTATTAAATAAAGATTAAAGATTAAACCATGATTTCAGACACATTACATATACTATACTATTTTTTTTATGACTAAATAGCAGCACATTGCCAAACATGTTGAGCAAGAATTATTTTTATATACAATCAATTTTAAATGAGTTAAATCAATTTTAATTATGTTTAACATATTTATTATAACTAAATAACACATGAATGAAACCAATTTAATATATATAAAAGGATACTTTAAAACATGCAATCTTGTGTAGGCTGCTAGCCTATTTGTCTATGTAGTGCAGTATATTGTATGCAGAGTTAGTTTCAAAATATGTTTTATTTTTAAATGAAACAGATTTATTAATTGCTGTGTTCTAGCTAAGAATATAGTTTTTATAGAGTAAAATCTCTGCTGTCTGTCACTTCTGCCAGTCCTTTCAGGAAGAATCGCAGGAAAACATGGATGATGTTGTGCTCACAGCGGCATGAAAATGCCCACTTTCTAATTTTAATATAGTACTAGTACATAGCACACAGAAGCCAACACAGGCAGATCAGCCACAATGGGCCTGATTCAGAGGCTGAAAATAAGAACTTAAAGTTACACCTGGGCAAAACCATGTTGATTTCAGGGCATGCCGGGAGAATGCTTTGCTTTTACTTATTGCACACAGATACCTGATCAGCTTCACTTTTAAACTGCTTATTAGACTTGAGCTGGGAAACATCACCTTTTAACTATAATACTGTTGCAACAAATGAAATTTGAATCCCCTGAAATCAACATGGTTTAGCCCAGGTCTAACTTTAAGTTCTTATTTTCAATCTCTGAATCAGGGCCTATGTGTCTTCTCACTCCCAGTGTGCACATGTGCAGTCCTAACAATTCCTGCACTCTCACCAAAAAAAAAAAATATATATACTGGGCGCCAATCCAGATGCATGCTTGACAGGATTGAAATCACTCGCCCGAGCACACATATCGGATTTCAAAATTTCAATTAATACTGCATGTAGGTGTTGCTACGGAATGGCAGGTAAATAGCCTTAGCAGCATGACCCACAGTCTGCCTCACAGAATTGTACTTTTATAATTAGGAAATATAATTCATCAAATTGTCGTTAATATTTTGACTCTTCTGAATAAAGTTCCAGCTGTTACACCTTATGTCCTATAAGCACACCCTAAATGATGTACAAATTGTTTGTACAGGTTTCCATTAAACCACTTGGTATATTGCCAAGAACATGATCTTCTTGCTAAAATAAGAATATGATTGGGGGGACAAATATCTATGCTCAGCATTTTGTGTGCTTGCAGTAAAGCAAGAATGATTGAAAAGCAACAACTTGCTTAACACTTATTTAGCAAATCAATCACCTATAAGAGAGGCATATTAGTAAGAACTCATCTTAAATTTCTCTCTATTGCAATAATTTTCAACACTGCGCATGTGTGCGAATCTGTGCTCATCGATTGGAATGCATTTAATCCCATCCAGACTTAAGGAGTAACACTTAAAAATAAACACTACAGAGTGATGGCAGATAAGAGCCACATGGCCCATCCAGTTTGGTTAGATGTTTAATTAAAACTATTCTGACCCCAGAACCTATTTTATCCTTAATATATTTTGATTCAGGATATCCTTATATTTATCCCAAGATCTACTGTGTTAGCCTTAACCACCTTAGATAGGAGGTTATTCCACTTATTAACGACCGTTTCAGTGAAGTATTTTTTTACACATTTCCTCTAAAGCTACCACTCTCCAGTTTATACACATGTCCTTGTGAACTATTTCCCTATTGAAGCCCTGTAGTACTAAGCCTGTTTTATTGAATAATCTTATGTTATTCATGGAAATAGATTTGTCCTACAGGGCTCCCGTAAGAGCCCTGTATACCCATTAAAATCTATGTGAATGCATTCAAGCCAACCCAGAGAGTTCCAAGGGGCACAAATGGAGGCTGGACACAGAAGTGGTACAAATGGAGGCTGGACACAGAAGGTGCACAAATGGAGGTTGGACACAAAAGGGGCACAAATGGAGGCTGGACACAGAAGGGGCACAAATGGAGGCTGGACACAGAAGGGGCACAAATGGAGGCTGGACATAGAAGGGGCACAAATGGAGGTTGGGCACAGAAGGGGCACAAAAGGAGGCTGGACATATTGAAAGGGAACAAATGAAAGCTGGACACAAAGCAGTGCGATTGGAGGCTGGACAAACAGAAGGGACACAAATGGAAGCTGGACAAACATACAAGGGGCAGAATTGGAGGCTGAACACACATAAAGGGTAGAATTGAATGGCTGTGCACATACAAGAGGATGGAAGTAAGTGGCTGGATGCTTACAGGTGGGGAGTTGGGGCACCAGAAATTTGTTTCCGCCCTGGACTCTGCTAGGTCTACAAATGGCCCTGCTATTAATGAAAAGAAAAAGGTTCATATTAAACAATGCACAATGATGTCTGGATAAAGCAGCCCAGTATTAGCACCTCAATCCAAATCCGTTTGCACCAAATAGCAATTTATGAAGGATTCATGGTGTCAGAAAAGGGAAGTCATTCTGTGCCTTATAATCATCTGAGACATTTGAGGAATATTACTCATGGCACATCACTGCTTCAAGCTAGAGAGTTAGAGAAGCACTTGTGGCATACATTCATTCTTGTGCTGATTACAATTGGAAATAACACATCATCACCAAGGGAACTCACCAACTGGCAAGCAGAAATGCAATACCATAATGTCCACACTATACCTTCTTGGAGAAATGCACTAGTGTCTTTGGTGAAATGTAGTCAAAAAGAGTATTAGAACCCCTTTATAGCTATTTAAAATGTTGAAAGGTTTTAAATGCACTAATATTAGGCATCATTTGCTCATTCTGAAAATGTTCATCCCCACACAGTTAGCTCAAATGTTCAGTAACCCATGGCAACCAACCACCAAATAGCTTTTGTTTGTCTAGTAGAAGTTTGCCAATAGAAGCAAAAGTTTAATTGGTTGCTATGGCTAAGTCCAGATCTTAATAAGCATCCTCTGTTTCTAAAGAACACCCTAATTCAAGTAAAGATATGTAATGTGTGGAGGTGGAGGGCAGTACTTATATGTTGTTCATGATAAATGGACTTCCCGATGCTTTGGTAAAATGTCACAGTCAGCAAAAACTGCAGCCTGTCATAGCCAACACCAAAAGGGACACCCCTTTCTCTCCCTAAAAATCCAAGTCTTCTAGGGATTTTATGCCTCTGATAAATAGATCACACTGTGTTTTATTTATTCATAGCCATTATATGCTTATTTGTGTTTATTAAGAGATTTTAATTTTTATATTTATGACTTTAAATTTAATGTTTATTACACTGAAAACTGTAAAACCGTTCGTACAGACTGCGAGCTCTTCAGCACAGGATCTATTGTTCTAGTGATATTTACTTTGCATAGTCAACAATCTGTAAGAGAACAATACTGCTTTATTGCTCTGTCTTCCCCATTGCTAACCTCATCCTGAGGGATCGGGAAAGCCTGAACATCTCATCAACTAGTCTTTTGTATAAAATGCCAAAACTCAGGGAGGGGTGGAGGGAACAGGGGGTGGTCTTGTATCCACTTCTTTGCTATGGGGATTCTTCCCTGTTCAACTGGCTCTAAAACCTGTTATTGCACTTGTGTCACAACTTCCAAAGCATAGCAAAGACACTTATGTAAAGTTCTGGCAACAACTAATTATTAAATTAATTCTGTTACCCTACATATGCTGTATTCACCATCTCTATACAATATACACACACCTATATGTATATTGTAGTACATTGTAAATGTTCTGATTGCATAGCTGACTGTGGATGACATGGCATGTGTACCTAAGCATATATATGTATATTATTAAAGGATTAAGTACTAAAAAATCTACTTGTGGTGTAACATTTTATTTAAACTCCTATAAGGTATTCATTAATGTGTGTCTGGGCATAACACATTACACAGTTCGGTCTTTCCTACTACTGAGTATTTTTTTCAGACTATAATCTAAAATCTAACTTGCATTAACAGATTCACTAAGACATGAAATATTCATCTTCTGTTGGAAAGACATACAATGCCATTCCTGGATGGTTTAACCTTTTTTACACGTAACATTTTTTGGGGACAGATTTAATGTCTTTGCTGGTAGGAGGGGTGTTATTGAGATATTGATACCTTAGGACCAGATTCACGCTTATGTGTGAAATAATTAGGTGTAGATATGCATGTATCCGCACCTATTTGTCCAGTCCTTTTCCATGACTCGCCCCCTATTTTTAGGTGACTAATGACTAGTTTGAGTGTCATAGGCAACCTTAAGTTAGGGTTGCCGACTTTTGCCAGCTTCCTTCCGGGAGATCCCGGAGGGAAGCTAGCAATGCATGCAGGGGTATAATGATGCAATTTATGCAAATCACATCATTAAGCCCCACCCCCTGACAAATACCCGTTTTTAGTTGAATTAGGGATCGGTCGGGACTTGATGGCGCAAATTGCGTCATAAAGTCCCTTCCTGTCCCTAGCAACACTAGTATACTAGTGTTGCTAGGCAGGGGGTAGGACTTGAGGCCATGGTTTCCATAAAACCACGGGCCTCAAGTCACTTGCGGGAGATTTGCAGGCTTTCCCGGGATACTGGGAGAACTGCCTGAATTTCCGGAGTTTTCCGGACATTCCGGGAGAGTCGGTAACCCTGCCTTAAGTTCCTGTGCGTATTTTCTCTATTAAGTAGAGAATATACGTACGGACATTGCCAACCCCTCGATGGCTTTCAAATCTAAATGCCTTCCCCCTGTTATGTGCTGCTGTAATAGTCGCAGCAGCACATACTCTTTCACTCCTGGCTGCTTGAGCAGTCGGAATATAGCTCTCACTGCTAGCTGGCTTTCTGTTCCCCTGGATGTTGCTAAGCAACTGGAATACACTAGCTCAAAAAGGCATGCAGAAGCCACTCCAGGTGCTAGCTTGATTAATGGCTCTCAGCTGCTGCCTAACAGCCAGGATTCACACCAACCAGAGCTCGGAGGCTCTCCCGCTCTGATTGGTTGCATCCATCACCATTTTTTCACCTTTTGTCTCACCAGTCATATGAGTGATATTGTTGGGTGCAGTGATTTATTATGGATATATAAACCTTTTTTCTTTTACACCAAAATGACTCCTTGCTGTTTATCTCATCTCACATTAGTGCTGGCTACAGGTCCACATGTGTACCTTTTCTTGCTATTTAGTCTTTTGAGCCGTGCACTGCCTTTTTTCCTACCTCTTTTGAGTGCGGATCCTCTTCTACATCAGAAGTTTTCCCTAAGCCCCGCCCCCACATGTGTCGCTAGCTTCTCTCCGGGATCTCCCGGAGGGAACCTGCCAAATGTCGGCAGCAATGATATACAATTGAACACTGTCTATTGATTCCAAGTGTCAAATTTGTGGCCCTAAGCTATTTAACCGTTGCAAAACAACAGCTACTAATTTAAAATTCTTGAATGTTAACTCCAATTGATTTAATTGTCTTTAAATAATATGTTCTGAATAAGTAGCTGGAGCATGAAAAAGAAGTGAATAAGAAGCCAATTTCAGCCTCATTGGTTTAACTGGTCATTAAATCAGGGTTGCCGACATTTTAGAGCTTCCCTCAGGGAGATCCCAGAGGGAAGCCATTGATTTATTCAAGGGGCGGGCCTTAATGACGTGATTTATGCAAATCGTATAATTAAGCCCCAACCCTGTCAATCACTCCAGTATTTGCAGAAGTAATTGCTGGCTGCTGGGGCTTGTGGGAGATTTGCTGTCTCTCCCGGGATACCGGGAGAACTGCCCAAATGTCGGGAGTCTCCCGGATATTCCGGGAAAGTCGGCAACCCTGCATTAAATGGTTTTGTAATGTTGACCTTTAGGAGGTATATGCTTACATGGTTGACAACTTTTTGTAACTAAATATCAGGGAGATGATGATAGCATTATCAAGGCATTGCACCAAAGGGGTGTGGCCTGTAAACAGTTCGTCTAGCAATGCCTGGAAAACTATTGCTGGCAACATCAGTTTTTATTATATTAGCTAATTACTAGTCTTTGTTTTGTTAAGTTCATATGCAATACGGTAATGCGCACACCGGAAAATAGTAGAAGTCTAATCAGATCGCAATTGCTGTCCAACGTACAAAGAGATTTATTCCAACAGGCATAATATTAATCTAAACAGTACTGATCATATGAAAGAAACTTGCATAGTCCAGGTCTGGTTAAACAATTTGATCCAAAGGAAAAATTATGTAATTGAAAAACTCACAGTAGAATATCATCAATGATCAGGACTGATTAGCTTCTATGGACATCCTCATTTTTCTGTGGCTCTTCTCACTTCTATTGTTCTTTGCTATGTGGCTGCAGATAACATAATAAGCAGGTTCCTCTGGTTTCTCCTTTGGCCAATTAACTACAACTAGCCTGCACATTCCAATATCTAACAATATACATAACGTGAAACTGCAAAATGTGATCGCTTATCTAAGCATAACACTATTTTTATACCATAAAGAGTTGCATAGTTTAAACATGATATTAATATCATCCTAATACTGAGATATGGGTCATAGTTGATTAGAGTTTCCTGTGAATAAAACATACATTTAATAACATTGGGCCAGATCCTGGCCTCCGTACGACAGAGAATTGCAAACGGCATGTACGTAATTTCCCTGTCTTGTAGGTTGCGCACAACCTTAGTACATTTGCGACGAATGTTACGTTAAATGGGCTGTCCTCTCCTTTACGACTGATGTATCTCTGCTCTAGAGGCGGAGATAGACATGTAAATAAGGGGTCGGGCGGGGAACTCCGTTATGACAAAGTATGCAGCCGTAATGCCGCAGACCTGGTCGTAAATTTTAAAGTAGGAATCTGGACACATAAGTGTCCAGATTTACTACCTTGTGCAGGGAGTTCTGTTCTGCTGTGTGCAGAATTATGGATAGCAAATGTCATACACTAGCCAATGGTGGCTAACACACAGAATATGCTATTTGTTACATGCTATATTCACAGCAGCACAAACTCTTTCACTCCTGCCTGATTGAGCAATCAGAATATAGCCATCACTGCTAGCTGGCTTTCTGTTCCCCTGGTTGTTGCTAAGAAACTGGAATACACTAGCTGAGAAATCTTGTCCTGCTGCCTCTTATTCTGCTGATCTCTTGCCATGCAAGCAGTTCTTGTTTGTATAACTGTTCTGATTTCTCTGCATTCTTCAGGGTTCTATGTTTGTTCTTCTCCACTGTTTCTGTTCTGTATCTCTTTACTCCCCTGGTGTCTGCACTTATTTCCTTGCTCACTAGTTTCCTGTGTGTAGAACCTGGATCTTATTACTTATGCCTTACTTGTTTGTGCACTCACCCCACTGTACGTGCCCTGTTCTCCCAGTACCTGTCCCAGTCCTCTCCTGGAGCCTTTGTTCTGGACACGATCCTTATCTGGGTTCCTGTTGTTGGTCGTTTCCAGTTTCAGTCTTCTCCTCCATCCTTGATCTGTTCCCTCATCCTGTTTGGTATTGGTGTTAGTCAGTGTTGGTCCCTGTGTGGTCCGTTTCAGTCCTGTCTGTTTGTGTTATGTCCAGTCCTGCCGTGATGTTTGACTCCCAAACCCTCCTTGCCAATTTCGTAAGCCGTCACTGTGGGCCGCAACTTGCTGGGTGTTCTGTAGCTCAGCATATCCCCACCATCAGGGGCTCTGGAAAAGACCAGGCCCCAGTTAGATTCCATGCCCTGGTGTGCGGTCAAGCCGGATAACGTAACACCCCCTCCCACTTCTCCTAACTTCCGTGGCATGCCTCCTTTTAATGAAAAAACTATGTGTGGTCGTTAAAGATTGCATGTAGTGAATCTACTTGCTTAAATGCTACGTAAATTTCGTAGTCTATATTTTTTAATTTCTTAAAAATACGCACCTAAGAAGCCGGAGCTTCTTAGGAGTGAATCAGGCCCTTAATATTTTTCCCAAATTATGCTTCCCGAAGTACACAGTGATAAATGCATCTTGTGTGCAATACAGGTGTGGGTCTCTGGTCAGAACGGCTCTTTTTCAAAAGGGCTGTTTTATACCAGCCATTTCCGAAGTGGCTGTGAAATCAATTATATCTGCCTCGCCAAGGAAAAGCAATCGATCCTCCGAAATATGAACATGCAGCAGGGAAAGGTGAGTATATAAGTAACCGCAGCCCTTACCCTAACTCTCCCCGTCCCCGTCTTTCCTCCATGCAGACTGATCCTAAGAGTCCCTTACCCACAGCCTATCCCTAAGTCTCCCTCCCCGTAGCCTGACCCTAAGACTCCCTTATCTGCAGCCTAACCCTAAGCCTCCCCTCCCTGCAGCCTAACCCTAAGATTCCCCATAGACTTATTGACTTTCCTGTAATATTCACCTGTCCAGTCCGGTACAACGGGTCTGTGGTCGGGCGATCGGTCTGCTAAGGGCGGTTTCCGAATTAATCAATGAGTAAGCATGCTGAAAAATAAATTTGACATACTTATCCATTCAGTAGTGAAAATTTTAATTAGTACCATTTTCAAAATAGAGACAGATGAAAATTAGGTTTTGGCTGCCTGTATGGTACTTTTGTACTGCACACTGCATCCCGTGCTATACATCCAAATGCAAATAATGGTGGCCTCTAAGGTATCCAAACCCACACGCAACTGTAGCTCTTGATCCCTTGGCAAGTATGGCAGGCACACATATTGGTGCCCTGGACACACCTGCGGTGCCCCGCCCCTTATGTGATATCACCTGTGATGTAATATAGAGGCGGGGCGCTGCAGACCTGCATTAACAGCTGGCATAGGGAAGTCTTCCTCTGCGCTTTAGCCTGCTAATGTACAGCTCAGAGCAGCAGGTATCTGCAGTATCCTGCCACCGATACTTGCTTCTTAGAGCTAAGTTAAGTATCATGGCCCCAACAGCTCTGGGCCTTGGACAATAGTCCCAGCTGTCTCCCCCTAATGGCTGGTTGCGTACCTACACAGTGCTGCCAAGCATAATATAGCTATGTTTCCAGATACTATGAAAATCCAAATGCAAGTGCAGGGTACTTCACTGTAAGTATAATAAAAATTAGGGTTTGTGCAAGCACTTCAGTGACAATGCAAATGCAAACATACATTTTTTTTTAAATACATTTTTTTTTAATAAACCAACACAATGCATAATCAGCATTCCTATACCTATTGTATTGCGTTCAGAAGGTTAAATGCTAACATAATGGTGCAAAATAAGTTGTGGGGTGTCAGCTGTCAGCAGCTTCCTGAATTTAGACTTGCCCTGTGGCTGGTGCACATGTTTTGCCATAAACTGTGTGTATTTACATCTGCATTTGGGTCTGGATTGAATGCAACTGCATGAGCATGTCCTTACTATGCACAGACTACGTCCATCCACCCCTTTCCTCGCACACAATGCCCCTCTAAATTCAAGCGGTCCTGCGGGAGGCTTGCATTTGGTTCTGGATCACTGTAATTGCGGACCTATTTGTTCTGAGCATATGCGGTTTGAAAAAACGCAGAGATACACGTGCATTATAATCTGGATCAGGCCCAGTATGTCTGCCAGCCAGAAATGAAGGCTTTGCAGAAACGAATGATGGCACTTGTCAAAAGTCTCAGGGCCAGATTTACTAAGCTGTGGGAAAGGAAAAGTGGAGATGTTGCCCATAGCAACCAATGAGATTCTAGCTGACATTTTCTAGTATGTAATAGGTATCACAGATCTGGAAATTTCTGGGTTGCTCCCGGGTTGGAGAGACGGAGTGAATGTAGGGTAGAAGACAAAGTTGGGTCGCTGCAAATAGGATTTCCTCATGTAGGTCTAGTCCAAAGGTAGGGACGCTGTAGGTAGAGGCTACAGAAGGTAAGTGTCTTGAATGAAGCGAACTCCGTAGATGGACGTATAGCGTAGCCAGTGGATGAAAGAGTGGTCGGCGGAGAGGTTGCCGATGATAAACTGGCTGCAGGTACTGGTGCTGCACGGGACTGGACTTTGCACAGGGCTAGACTTTGCACCGGACTGGATTCTGCACCGGACTGGATTCTGCACCGGACTGGAATCTGCACCGGACTGGAACAAGTACGGGACTGGAGCAAGTACTGGACTGGAGCAAGTACTGGACTCAGGAACAAGTACTGGACTCAGGAACAAGTACTGGACTCGAACAAATACTGGACTCAGGAACATGTACTGGACTCAGGAACAAGTACTGGACACAGGTCTGATCAGCACAACCAGGCTCCTTGAAGACAAGTAGATCTGGCACAGTTGGAAGCTTGCCTGGGGTTTAAATACCCCGCCACTATCACTGATTGGTCCCTCGGTGCACGTGTTTTCCTCGCCTGGATGCTGATTGGCCGCGGGGAACACGTGGTGCGCCGCAAGATGGCGGCGCCCATGCCACACGTGGACGCTGGAGAGCAGCGGGGGACACAGGCTGAGAAGAGGACCGGCCGTGACGGAGAGGCATTGCTGCTGTCGGACGGCCCTGGCGGCGCTGGCCGCTGCGTGTGACATCACCCCCCCCCCATAGGGGTGGCCTCCGGACACCTTAACTGGACCTTGGAAGGATGTTTAGCCAGAAACTTCCGAATAAGTATTGGTGCTTTGACATCGGTGGCTTGAACCCAGGCACGTTCTTCTGGACCAAAACCCTTCCAATCGACCAGATATTGAATATGACCATAGCGAACTCGAGCGTCCACAATTTCTTTCATCTCAAACTCATTTTCAGCAAGGCCAACGATCTTGTATGGTCTTTTGATGGGGAAATAGAATTTGTTCATGACCAGAGGTTTAAGCAAAGATATGTGGAACACTTTAGGCACACGGAGGTAGGGAGGTAGATAAAGCTGGTATGCCACAGGGTTAATGACTTTGGAGATTTTGAAAGGTCCAATGTATCTGGGCGCAAATTTCATCGATGGAACTCTGAGACGAAGATACTTAGAGGATAACCACACCTTATCTCCCGGATGAAGTATTGGCACCGCCCTCCTCTTACGATCAGCTTGAATTTTATATCACTCCGAAGCTTTTAATAAAGAAGTTCGGACCTTTTTCCAGGATTCCGAAAAAGTCCTTTAAGGCAACTTCAGAGGCTGGGACTTGGGCTGCCGGCAGAAAATGGTTGAACCTTGGGGTGTTGTCCGAAGATTACCTTGAATGGTGTGGAATCTAGAGATTCGTGGTAGTGGTTGTTGTGAGCAAATTCTGCCCAGGGTAGCAGTTCCACCCAATTGTCTTGAGAGGACGTAACGTACAGGCGAATGAAGGTCTCTAAGTCCTGATTGACCCTTTCCGTCTGGCCATTTGTTTGTGGATGGTAGGCGGATGAAAATTTTAGCTTGATTCCAAGGCTGGTACACAAGGCTCTTCAGAATCTGGCCGTAAATTGAACCCTACGGTCTGAAACAATTTCTTCAGGACACCCGTGCAATCGGAAGATGTGTTGTAAAAACAGTTTGGACAGAACTGGAGCAGAGGGAAGGCCTCGAAGAGGAATAAAATGAGCCATTTTGGAAAATCTGTCCACCACGACCCAGATGGTATTGTACTTGTCACAAGGTGGGAGGGGCGTTATAAAGTCCATAGACAAGTGAGTCCAAGGAGTCGTAGGAACCGGAAGAGGTTGCAAAGGGCCCAGAGGAGTTCTTCGCGGAATCTTATGTTGAGCACAAAGGGTGCAGGCGTTGACAAAGTCTGTGGTGTCTTTGCGAAGGGTTGGCCACCAATAACTCTGGCTAAGGAAGGCTAAAGTCTTCGTGATCACCATATGTCCAGAGAATTTTGACGCTTGAGCCCAAGATAGGATCTTACGTCGAAGGTTTTGGGGTACGAAGGTTCTTCCAGGAGGCAGAGGTTTGACGAGTTCAGAGGCTGCTACTTGAATGGGGTTCAGGATGAGTTGTGTTTTTTCCCCTTCTGGATCGGTTCTAGAGAAAGAACATGAGAGTGCATCCGCCTTACGATTTTTGGTTCCAGGCCTGAACTGTAACGTGAAAGTGAAGCGAGAGAAGAACAATGACCACCTCGCTTGACGAGGGTTAAGGCAACGGCGGTCTGGAGATACAGCAGATTCTTGTGGTCTGTCAGTACGGTGAACGGATGGACGGCCCCTTCAAGGAGATACCGCCACTCTTCCAGAGCGAGTTTCATCGTCAGCAGTTCCTTCTCCCCGATGGCATAGTTTCTTTCTGCTGCTTGGAATTTTCGGGAGAAAAAGGCACAAGGATGAATTTTCCCGTCAGCAAATCTTTATGAAAGTATGGCTCCCACTCCTTCGGAGGATGCGTCTACCTCCACAATAAAAGGGAGAGTGAGTTCGGGTTGACGGAGAACAGGCGCTGACGCAAAGGCTTGCTTGAGTTGTTGGAAGGCAGAAATGCTTTCGGGAGACCATTTGAAAGGGTTGGACCCTTTATGAGTTAATAAAGTGATGGGAGAGACAATGGTGGAATAGCTCTGGATGAATCTCCGATAAAAGTTAGCGAAGTCAATGAAACGCTGGATACCACGGACGGTGATAGGCTGGGGCCAGTCAAGAATTGCTCGGACCTTGGCAGGATCCATCCAAAGTTCTGAACCGGATAGAATGAACCCAAGAAAGGAGACTTCTTTGACTTTGAAAACACACTTCTCCAACTTCCCATACAGGTGATGGTAACGGAGCCGTGATAATACTTCTCGCACTTGTATGCGGTGTTCCTCCAGAGTTCGGGAGAATATGAATATGTCGTCCAGGTATACGACATCGGACTGGTTCAGAAGGTCTCTCAGAACTCGTTTACAAAACTCTGGAACACGGCTGGAGCATTACTCAATCCAAAGGGCATCACGAGATACTCGTAATGTCCGTCCCTGGTGTTAAAGGCGGTTTTCCACTCATCACCTGATCTGATCCGAATAAGGTTATAAGCTCCCCGAAGATCTAACTATCACAACCACAGCCTCGGAGAGGCGGAGTGATTGTAGGGTAGAAGACGAAGTTGGGTGGCTGTAAATAGGATTTCCTCATGTAGGTCTAGTCCAAAGGTAAGGACGCTGTAGGTAGAGGCTACAGAAGGTAAGTGTCTTGAATGAAGCGAACTGCGTAGATGGACGTGTAGCGTAGCCAGTGGATGAAGGAGTGGTCGGCGGAGAGGTTGCCGATGATAGACTGGCTGCAGGTACTGGTGCTGCACAGGACCAGACTTTGCACAGGACTGGATTCTGCACCGGACTGGAGCTGATTGGTTGCTGTGGGCAACATCTCCACTTTTCCTTTCCCGCAGCTTAGTAAATCTGGCCCTTAATGTGTGATATACAATCTTAATTTTGAAGGTTAAGCTTAATACTTGAGGTGCCATTTATGATCTCTGTCAATTAGTTAGCTGAAAAGGTACAAGATAAAATCAGTGAGGTAGGCTCGTGTTCCAGAGGTATATCGCACTCAGGGCCGGCACTATGCACTCCGCAGATGGATGCGGCACATCCAGACGTCATGCTGGATAGGCGCCGCTGCTCACCCCCCTGCTTCTCAGAGCTGACATTTAGCCATATCTGTGACAACTGTGAGAGCCAGCGCCAGTCCTCAATACAGCGGCGCCAGCCTGTGATGTAGGTAGATGCTAGATCCAAGTGGGCTAAAGGACCTCTGCTGATATCTATCCCATGTGACCAGTCACCTGATCAGAGGGAGGAGTCAGTGTTTCCTCTGTTTTCCTGTACCGGGCACAGCAGTGTGATTATAATATTTATAAAAGAAGAGGGTGCAAATTTATTTTTTGCAGGGGGGCGCCAGACATGCTAGCAGCGGCCCTGATCGTGCTCAATTGAATCTGCCCTTACTATTATAATTTTAATCGCTAAGCATTTATTTCTGTTTTATGCTTGAATCATTATTGTGTTTACAATGGAACACATTTAATATAAAAAAAAAGGCGAAAAAAGCAAGCGCTAAAAATAATGCTGCAGCTAATCCTTCCCCGGAGATCTACCAATCTCTCAAAAATGTAAACAACTGTGATTAACAGGGGAGAAAGGATAGGCGCTGCACTAACTCCTGTGGGTGTTGGTAATATACAAAAGCTGAAAACAACTGCTGCAATAAAGTCCCAATACAATAGTATAAACTAAATGATGAATAAATCCAATATACCATGGTGGTAAATAATTCATAAAGTAGGGTAGGGAATTCATTATAGTCTCTTGCTGCCCATGTGGGAAACCCCCTCCAGGGGAATAGGCATGTGGAAAATATATAAACAAGAAACCAAAAACATGGCAATTACCAAAAGTAAATCATCAAATTTAATGCAGAAAATCAACTAAAATATACAATGAAATCATGAAAAAAAAGGTCCATAAAGCACATATATGAAATATACCCCAGGGCAGTGTCCAGACTCGAGCAGATAACCGAGAGGAGGTAGCTGTGAAAAAATCCTGGGATCCCAAAGCTCCAAGCTCGCCATCCTCCCTGTCCAGTCTCCTCCTCCTGTAGTTACTGCCGTAAACTGCTGCTATTTACGGCAATACCCACAGGAGGAGGAGACCGGACAGAGAGGACGGCGAGCTTGGAGCTTTGGGATCCCAGGATTTTTTATACTTTATTGCAGCAGTTCTTTTCTTCTATTGTACATTTAATATAAGTTAAACTTAAACGTTTTCTGGATAGCTGTAAACTAGCTTGATCATGTGGGAATTTGGTTAATTAATGTAACATTTTGTTGCACCGGATATTAGATAATCCTTTTTGTCCTTTAGAATCCTTTATGTAAAAGTAACCATATCGAAAACCATTAATCTCTATTCTAATGTTAGTAATCTCTGCTGGCATGCTCTCCTTTTAATGTTGGCTTGAAAAATACATTTCTGCTTTAGACATATATTTCCTCATACTAGATGTCATGTGATAATCACAAGACACTACAATCTCTAAATCAAGGAAGCAGTAACCAGTTTTCTATTCAGACAGATTAAGTCATCTTCATGTCAAAACTGATATGCAACTCTCAGATTTTTCTGCAAAACTATATTTGACACAGTATATTGCCACATATATCATTTGTATTTCCAAAGCAATAGCACACTTCATTATTTCTTATTACAACAATAGGGATTATTTTTTTTCTTTGTTGTTTTGTAATTGTCTCATTAAAACTGAAAATGTAGCCTTCTTCACATGCTAGGATTAAAGTGTGGGCTAAGATTCCACTTACAGTATTGGGTACAGTGAACCTGATTAAAACGACCATTCAGCCTAAACTCATATATCTTTATCCGGTTGCCGATCCCAGTCCCACGCAAAATTACCCATAAACTGAACTCTTTAGTTACTTTGTTTATATGGGGTTGGGGGTAAGTGGTCCAAAATCAGTAGGGAAAATCTCTGTAGAACCAGAGATAGAGGGGGTATGGCACTCCCAAATCTCCTAAACTACTATTCAGCTGCCCAACTGTCACACCTGCGGTCTTGGGTTATTGAGTCCTCTCATGGTGATATACACTGGTCGAACAAGCAAGATTTCACCACACACCCTGTCAGACCCTCCTACCTGGGTTATATCCATGCACTTTAGCACCCATTATTTTGCAGGTGCAGAGGGTATAGTGTTGGGCTGATGCTCTATTAGGGGAGAGGGGGTAGACCCTGCCACACCGCTTTGGCATAATTCTTCACTTTCTGAGCTGAGAGGATTTGAGGGCCCTGGAAGCTGGCCTAGCTATGAAATAGTCACCTACATCAATTATACGAGGGTGATGCTTTTAAACTAATTTTTCTCTCCCCGCCTCACTTTGGTTCAATTATAGGCGACTAAGACATGCCCTATTCTGCTGCCCAATTTAACAATGCCCCGTCTGCCTTATGTGTTTCACCAGTTAGACCCTTTACTAATAGATGTAGGGGAAGAGCACACTATCTCTGATGAAGAGGATTGGAAATACTTACTTAGCAGTTCATGTAAATTAACCTCTAATATTAGATTTCAACAGATACAAATATACATAATACACAGTGGTGTCGGAACAGAGGGGGCGAGAGGGCATCTCGCCTCCCCAAAAAATATGAAGGAGGCGCCCAGGACCGCGGACAGAGGAGGCAATGGGGACCCTTGTAAGCGGGGGGGAAGCGGCGCCAGGCCGATCACCCCGCCCGCTATGAAGACTGCAGAGCTTAGTGTGACGCTGGCATGACCTCAGGTGACGTCAGCGGCATCCAGAGCAGAGAGAAAATGCCGCAGAGGAGCACAGGAGGAAGAAGGTAAGGTAAGTAAAGGAGGGGGGCATGAAGGGGATTATTTGGAGACTGGAGAGACAAGAGGGGGATTATTTGGAGGCTGGGGAGACATGAGGGGATTATTGGGAGGCTGGAGAGACATCAGGGGTATTTTTGGAAGCTGAGGAGACATGAGAGGGATTATTGGAAGATGGGGAGACATGAGGGGGATTATTGGAAACTGGGGAGACATGAGGGGGA
>WWET01000543.1:81538-93618 GCA_011038615.1 Limnodynastes dumerilii | reverse complement strand
TTACGTGGGGGCGTGCCAATTTTACGTTACTCCAAAATACGTCTGAAATACGTGAAGTAGGCGGGGGGTGGTATTTTAAGTGTACAGTATGGGCGTGCTTAGCTGCGTAAATTCGTCTAGCCCATACGTACGTGTGCGTATGACTGCGGTTACGTTGGAAAAAAAGTTAAGGTAGGGTTTGGAAAGCGTATCTTGACAAAATACGTACGTTCAAGGGTTGTGCCGAGGAGAGTGTAACGAATTTACGCGCACGAATAAACGTACGTCAAACGTAGTTCTGGATCTACCCCATTAATTGTAATAATGCCCTCTGGCATAGTCTATGCATATATATTTCTTTTCATATGTGGTTATAAAGAAGATGCATATGTACTATTATTCAAGTATGTATATTCCTTTGTACATGCCTGGAATTGTATTGCATCTATGTATGTTTCTGCATTTTGCTGACTAAAAAGCAAATAAAAATTATTTTATTTCAAAACAAAAAACAAAAAAACCTGAAATTGTAACATTAACAGAACTTCAGTAAGGGATCAGTTTTATGTTTAAATAGAAGGTGATTGGAGGATACAAATTAAATCAAATGATATTGACATTTACCTTTTAACTCTCTATAAAATAGAGATGGAGTATGCTTTGGATCACTATGCACCCACAGAATGAAAACATGCTGGCCAGCTATCTCTGAAAGTCCAAGCATCTCCTGAAATTCCCTCGCAGGAGAGAGGTGCAGACTACCAAATGTGATATGGTCCCATAGCCAGGTAAGATGACACAGATTACATCATCACACCCTGCTCCCACTGATTAATGTTGTGATCCATAGTAATATGAAGTGGTGGACAGACTGTGTTGTATTTTCATTCAAATTGCAACATTATGGTTCTGCCCCTGTTGCACACAGAGATTTCTCTGGCTACTGCCAACTCCATCATCAGTTACACATTTACAGACCTCCCTCCCAATTGATGGGCTCCCCAGTTCCCATCACATTCAATCTCACTTTTATACAAACCTCTTGTCAATCTCCTCATTACAGACCCTCTCCACTTTGTTGGTGTTTGGGAGAAGGACTTCCGTGGAGTCATCAGCCACTTGGATGGCATCATTATTTTTTTACTGGCATTGGTGTGTTCCCCTAGTGTTGCGGTCTCTGAGACACAACACAAAATAATGACCAGGTGGTACAGAGTGCCACCTCCCCGAATATATATCTGCCTCCTATAGGAGACAGTGAAATGGAGTCTTTCCTTTATATATGGTGGTCATGGGGCAGATCCAGAGCTACGTTTCCATTCCGTTTCTTAGCGGAGCGTATTTACTATGCACTCGCCTCGGTTGTACGTATTTTAGCTGTCTTACGCTTTCCAAACCCTATCTTAACTTTTCCAAACCTAACTCCGGTCGGCTGTAATGGCTGCACGTACTTACACTGCTAAGCACGCCTATACTGTACGAATTAAATGCCTCACACCGCCTATGAAGCGTAATTACGGTTATCGCATGGCTGGCACGCCCCCTCATACGTAGTTACACTGCAGTTACATTACTGGCATTTACACTTTGATTTACGTAGCGTAACATCTGCCACGTGCATGCGCAGTAATTACTAATGAGCGCTATGTAGTTCTGGATCTACCCCCATGTCCAAGAATGATACCTTACTGGCAGCAGATTATACATTTGTCCAAGCTTATACTTATTATTTATTTATTAACAAGTTTTTATATAGCACTATCAGATTACGTAGCACTTTAGTGAATATTTAACATTCACATCAGTCCCTACCCTATTGCATATACATTCTAAGTTCCCTAACATAGACTAGGACTAATTTATGCAGCAGCCAATTAACCTACTAGTATGTATTTGGAGTATGGGAGGAAACCGGGGCACCAGGAGGAATCCCTTGCAGACACAGGGAGAACATGCAAACTCCCCACAGATAAGGCCTAGTCTGGGAATCGAATTCATGACCTCAGAGACACAAGTGCTACTCACTGAGCCACCATGCTGCCCCTACTGGACTTAGATGTTCCAAATTCCCCAACATCCCATAACAAAAGATCCCTCATCAAACATCTTAATATTGCAACCAAGTCTCTGATCCTGCACCACTGGAAATCCACTGCGATCCAGTTCATATCTCAGTGGTTCCAGCCAATAGACAACTACATATCAATGGAAGAACTAATAGTCACCTCACTAGAACAGGTGCCTGTTTACATACCAACATGATACCAGTGGCTTGAGTCTCGGTCGTGCATTCCTGAAATGCTACAAGCTCAACCAAACAGTGGAAATCTCCAGCCCTCCTCACCAATACAGTCCCCAGGAGTATCTACCTTGTAAAGTAATCTATGCATACTGCCTTGATTTCTATCCAGTAATATCTTAGGCACCCCCTCCCTCATGTAACACCCACCCCTGTCATCCTTGTCTTTTGTTGCTTTTATATTTTTAAACTTTCACATCATCTCATACACTAATTTGAGCACAAATTTTGTCTCCACTATTCATAGCCATTATGTCTGGGCTGCTATTTAACTCATTTTGTGAGCTTGTGGATCTGTCTCCACCCTGTTCACTTTCCTGTGTTATAAATTGAAAAATGCTAAAATAAAGAATTTATAAAAACAAAACAAATCAAAGCGGCTGTAAGGTGCCCGTAGGTCTGGAACCGGCCCATTATCACTATGTTAATCATTTAGGACCGGATCCAGACCCACTCATGCTTTTTGTACATGTTTGTAAGTTTGAAAGTTCGCAGAGAAGGGGGGAGTGCACACCTTCCTTAACTAGTCAGCACGGAATTGCTGTTCCCCGCCCCAAGCTCTTCAATAGCATCAGTAACAAAAACACACAAGTCCACACTTCCATTCTCATATAAAAAATGTGTGCAAGTGTATACAGTATATAAATGAAAGAGGTGCAGCTAAGGACCAAAAGTGACCACTGTGTAACTACAAGGAACAAAAGAAAGGTCCGGCGTTCCAAACAAACACTATATAACACTATGTCTCAGCACATACATATTAAGGAGGTTTAGTTCACAATATTGGCAAAGGTGGATATAAGGAGTGACAGCGCTGGCTACACTGCTGCTCAGGAGCCCCAAGGGTAATCTACAAGGACCCTTTAAATATGCAAGACAGAAAAGGGGGGGGGCCCCTACTGGACTTAGATGTTCCAAATTCCCCAACATCCCATAACAAAAGATCCCTCATCAAACATCTTAATATTGCAACCAAGTCTCTGATCCTGCACTACTGGAAATCCACTGCGATCCAGTTCATATCTCAGTGGTTCCAGCCAATAGACAACTACATATCAATGGAAGAACTAATAGTCACCTCACTAGAACAGGTGCCTGTTTACATACCAACATGATACCAGTGGCTTGAGTCTCGGTCGTGCATTCCTGAAATGCTACAAGCTCAACCAAACAGTGGAAATCTCCAGCCCTCCTCACCAATACAGTCCCCAGGAGTATCTACCTTGTAAAGTAATCTATGCATACTGCCTTGATTTCTATCCAGTAATATCTTAGGCACCCCCTCCCTCATGTAACACCCACCCCTGTCATCCTTGTCTTTTGTTGCTTTTATATTTTTAAACTTTCACATCATCTCATACACTAATTTGAGCACAAATTTTGTCTCCACTATTCATAGCCATTATGTCTGTGCTGCTATTTAACTCATTTTGTGAGCTTGTGGATCTGTCTCCACCCTGTTCACTTTCCTGTGTTATAAATTGAAAAATGCTAAAATAAAGAATTTATAAAAACAAAACAAATCAAAGGCGGCTGTAAGGCGCCCGTAGGTCTGGAACCGGCCCATTATCACTATGTTAATCATTTAGGACCGGATCCAGACCAACGCATGCTTTTTGTTCGCAGAGAAGGGGGGAGTGCACACCTTCCTTAACTACTCAGCACAGAATTGCTGTTCCCTGCCAACGGCTCTTCATTAGCATCAGTAACAAAAACACACAAGTCTACACTTCCATTCTAATATAAAAAATGTGTGCAAGTGTATACAGTATATAAATGAAAGAGGTGCAGCTAAGGACCAAAAGTGACCACTGTGTAACTACAAGGAACAAAAGAGAGGTCCGGCATTCCAAACAAACACTATATAACACTATGTCTCAGCACATACATAATAAGGAGGTTTAGTTCACAATATAGCTATATTGGGTTAAGCTCACCTGCCCAGCGTCAAAGCACCTCCTGTAGGGGAGTCCCTATCTGTTTGCCTAAAACGTACGGAAGTGAAGGGCGACCCCTTCATCAGAACTTCTAACGTACAGAATTACCACAAAGGAGCGCTAGTTAATCTCTCTTTGTGGTAATTTTATTTTGTTGTTAGAACTAGTTGGAAAGTTACGTTAGCATAACATCTGGCGCACACATGTTACTTGTGAGGGGACTTATGCAAATTTTTTTATAAGAGACTTGCGTAAGTCTCCTGACTTACATAATTCTTAGAGAAGATTACATTAAAAATGGTTAAATTATAAATCCAAATCCAAAAGATCACTTTATGTCACAAACTAATGTTTCCAGGTCACATCTTTCTGTCAAACACTAATGTCTCCATTTCACATTCTTATGTCAAACATTAATGTCTCCATTTCACATTATTATGTTACACAGCAATGCCTTTGACTCGTATTATTCTGTCACACAGTAATGTCTACAGTTCATATTATTGTGTAAAACAATTATGTCTCCAGCTCAAGTTAAGTCATACAGTAATATCTCCAGCTTACATTATTATGTCACACAGTAAAGTCTTCAGCTCACATTATTAGCTCACACAGTATTATTACCAGATCACTTTATTATGTGACATAGGGCCAGATCCAGAGCTACACTTTTACTAAGCTGCGTTCTTACGCTAGCGTGCCTTCTATGCTCTCCCCTCGGCACACCCCTCTCATGTACGTATTTTAGGCGCTTTACGCTTTCCATACCCTACCTTAACTTTACGCTGTGTAACCGCTAGCGGACAGACTTCACACACATAACTACGCTGCTAAGCACGCCCATACTGTACGATTTAAATGTCTCTCTCCGCCTTTGAAGTGTAAATACGGTTGGTGTATAGCTGGCACGCCCCTTTGTAAGTTGATACGCTACTGATATGTGTCGGCCCCTTATGCTATGACTTAGATGGCGTAACAACTGACGTGCGCATGCGCCGTAAGTACTAATGTGTGAATTTACGCTAGTGGCTAGCGTAAATTCACTTGCGGACGTTGTTCTGGATCTACCCCATAGTACTGTTACTAGGCTAAATTATGTCACCCTGTACTGTTTACAGCTCACATTATTATCACATTGTACAATTAGATTCTTTAATATATTAAAACATCTTTGGTTTTTAATAGTGATTCTTTGTTCTTTTTCCTGTACGCAAAGCAAAAATACATTTTTTTGTCCATATTTTGTCCAGGTTCAGATTTACGCTTTATATTTGCTCCTACCTCTGACTCAGCCCCATTACCTAATCGTATCTCATAAAACACTTTGGACATTCACATAGGTGCCCAAATCAGAAGGTGTGGACATTTAACATTTAACTAAGTTGAGAAGCTGTCTTAAACAGCAAGAATGTGTTATACTTGACATTAAGAAGGCGGCTGAAACATGACTGTACACCCTCACCAATAAAGATCACTTTTTCTGCACATTTTGGGGGATCAATATATGACGTTCGTTGTTTTCAGCATTCACTACTGTTTTTGTGACCAGATCTATAAGGACAAGATAAAACATTTTTATACATAATAAATACCGCTTTGCTATCGTCTTTATTTACTCCTCTGTCCCAAAACTAAATCGGATTAAATTGCTAATGCTGTACTTAGAGCGAGGTGGTCCTTTGCATCCATGTTTAATAATTCATCAAATCTTTCCATAATTGCTACATGTGGTGTCACATAAAACCATAAGAATAAACAATATTCTGCATTAATAAATTATTTTAAAATTGTAAAAATAACTGAAAAGATAAATGTCCTGATTTTATGAAGTTTAAGTGCAGTGAAGGATCATGCAATATATGGAAAATTTAATACAGAAGATCTGTTGGAGACAAGTTGCAGTCCCCGGTTAGAATGTCCCATTTTCCAAAATAGGGACATCCGAAAGTTTCCTTATTTTGAATACTCACCAGTTTATAATTTTTTTTTCAGAATGGGTGAGTATGCCGATCAGCATACTTCACCCATTCTCATTCAGAAATACCGCTACCACCACTATCCCTCAGGGTTAGGGTCAGGCTGTGGGGAAGGAAGGGTTAGGGTCAGGCTGCAAGGGAAGGAGGGTTAGGGTCAGGCTGTGGGGAAGGAAGGGTTAGGGTCAGGCTGCAAGGGAAGGAGGGTTAGGGTCAGGCTGTGGGGAAGGGAGGGTTAGGGTCAGGCTGCAAGGGAAGGAGGGTTAGGGTCAGGGTCAGGGTGCGGTAGATGGAGGTTAGGGTCAGGCTGCGGGAGAGGGAGTGTTAGGGTCAGGCTACGGGGAAGGGAGTGTTAGGGTCAGGCTGCCAGGAAGGGAGGGTTAGGGTAATGAGAGGGAAGTGTTAGGGTTAGAATTAGGGAAAGGATTGGGGGGACTTTTTTTACTTACTTTTTGAAGCACTGAAAGCTCGGTGCTCCGTGGATCGATTGCTATGCCTCATTGAAATAGGGCTGTTCTAAGCACACCCACTGGAGACAGGTAAGATTTGCCCAACAAGAGCTGGATTCCACTAAACAAGAGCTCAGTTGTATGCAAAATAAAAATGTTGCAGATAGACAGACCGAAGAGCAATGAAAAAGTCACATTTAGTGACATGAGGGAGAACCAAAGCCAAGAGAAATGGGTTGCACACCTTAAGAAACAGAAAAATTAAGAGACAATATTTAAATGTATTAAGCCCTCTAAAATAGCTATTTTGGATTACCTAAAGTGGTATCCATAAAGTGCAATCATTGCTCCTGAATAAATGTGCCAGTGGTGGTGCTACCATTGGCTACCAATACTGGTCTAGGTCATAACAGATTCTTCCAAGGGAGGAAAAAATCAAAGTAGACCAGCTTCTCATGGTGCTCTCATTTTATTTATAACTCTAGCGATTCATTGATTGCAGATTTACTCATATTCAAATCTCAACAAAAGAATACTGTATACAAATAAGTGTCAATTATAATTTCTAACCAGCACTGGCGGTATGAGCCTCACCTCTGATACTTTGACACTTTAACGTGAACAACATTAAACATTTTCACAACAGATCAATAAAAAAATATAAAATCTCAATTTTTTTATATAATTTGAAGTATAACATTTTAACAGCTGAAATGGATAGACATCCGATACTTATCAATTGCTGTGTGATATATGATATTTGATATATCAAAAATCATATTTTTAGTTTATTGGAGCTGATCCAGAGCTGCACTTCCGTGTGTTTTTCATATGGAGTCACAGCAGAAAAACAATGTGCATGTGGAGAACAGGAACACACTGCTGTCTGTTTAAGACTGACACACCAAGATACGGAGTTCAACTACCGGGTGGTGTTTGCCAGAGCCCCTGATGGTGGGGTGGACTTGGTTGCGACCCTCAGTGGACAATCCCAAGCTAGGTTGAGAGTTAAGGAGGCCAGAGGATAATGACAAACACCCTCACCAACAGACTAGGATACAGGCCAGAAACACAAAGAAGTACAACTGTAGTACTAATAGTACAGAAATACCCAGAGAGGCTAGGATGCAGGTAAGTATAACAGGTGGGTACAGCTGAGGTGAGAATGCACAGTAGTAGCCAGGGAAACTGGTATGCAGGTAGGTACAATGGGTGACTACAGCTGAGATGAGACTGCACAGGAGTGACCAGACAGGCTGGCGTGCAGGTAAGAACAATAGGTGAGCACAGGCACCATTCTGTTATTAACAGAATAGTGCAGGAGGAAAGCATCAAAAGCAAAATACATACAGGAATAAAATTACTAACAGGCAGATGGATAGACTGACAGGTGTGGGAATCAGAATAGTGCAGATTGCAACTCAAAACACAGCAGAGCACAAGGGAGCACAGATAACAGGCAAAACAAGGGGCACTTACTCAGCTCACACATGCAGGGGGCAGAGGTACAGGAATAAGGAAACAATAAATAAGATAGAGAGGTAGCACTCATAAAGCACAGGATAAGAACCGATATCACAACAGGAGCAAGGACAGGAAGATTGTCTACAAAACAATGATAACATTACACGCTGCTGCCATAATGCAGTGTGTAACACTGTCCATCCGCCTATGTCTGCATCCGTGTGTCCTGTGTTGGCGCAATGAGAACTTCCACGCTATTTTAATTGAAAAAGTTTAGTGCAGCTGCGCACACCAGTATAAGCGCCGAGGCCATGCGCTTCCAACGAAATTCTACAGCAGCTCAGAGCTGGAGTAAGTTGAAAATGAACTGTATTTTTATTCAATAAATGGACCCATTTTTATTATAAAATCAGCCCTTCATATGTATTTAGATTAGAAACATTAAACTGAACCATCATTTATTATTTTTACAATAACATTTACTACAGTGATGTTTTAAGCCTGATAAGCTGCAGATTGCCGTTTATTCTAATCAGGCAATATATATCACACTGTCATTTTTTTTAGGACTAATATGATAATAAACAAAACACATGTGTAACTGCTGTAGGCTGCTGTGAGAAGAGGATCTCATAGGATCTCATAGGAAAGAAAGATGTCGGTGCGAGGGGGTGGGGGGTGGCTTGCTGACACAATTTATGCAAATTGAATCCTAAAGCCCTGACCCCTGTCCATCAATACTAGGATTTCATGGTGTTACTGGCGTATAGGGCTGGGCTTGATGTCGCAAATTATGTCATCAGGTCCCTCGCAATCCCTAGTAACACTAGGAATTATAGTACTGATATGTGGGGGGGCATGACTTTATTTGCTTTCATTTGCATAATCTCACGGCCTCAAGTCTATTGCAGATTTTCCTGCTCTCCCGGGATACCAAGAGAAATGCCCAAATTTCAGGAGTCTCCCAGATATTCCAGCAGAGTCGCAACCCTGCCAGGGCTGAAAAAGTTGCAGCTCTAGATAGGATGCACGCAGTGAGGGCAGCGGATTTAAGCATTTGCTGCCCAAGAACTCTGGATCAGGTCCATTTTAAAATTGTGATAAGAGTCAAATCAGTAGACTCATTCATATTATGAAAGAAATCATGTGAGGGGAGAAGGCGCTTAAAAAGGAGTTTAAGCACCTAACAAAGCTTTAAACACAAATGTCTTGGTGGTGTTGTGAAGGTGATGTTCCTCCAGTAACCTATGATCTTGTGTCCTGTAATTCTTTCAGACCATTCCACTAGGCACAAAATTCTCTGCTCCTGAGTTTCCAACAATTTTTCTCTTAAATGCTGGTGGTTACCACACTAACTGATTGTTGGAAGCTCTGGTGCAAAGCATTTTGTACCTAGTGTACTGCAGGAACATCATATTCAATACACCACCAAGACATTGGCGATTTTGTAGTGTTCAGAGTGTTGCTAGGTGCTTATACTCATCTGTTCAGTAAACCAGAGCCTCTTTTTGTCACCAACTTTTGTTTCAATTCTGTATGTGGAGGATATAGACCCTCCAGGTGCGTGAGAAAGGAAGCAGGGTATTAACGTTAGCACCTCTCTCAACACTATTTCCTACAATCATTCATATTATGTCACGTGCTTTTGAATTTGTGTAAATTGGATGTGCAATTACCATAATTTGTGTAGCAGATACTCTGTTGCTCGGTGGATATCTATGTGGAGGTCTATGTTTTGTCTTAAACACTAGTCAATGACCAATGCAAAATGAAATGACATTAATATTATTTTAGCTACTTGCAAGTTAGAAGTCATTAGATATTAATATAAAGGGATGGACAGATTTGTGCTTTATTATGGGTTCTTGGCAACTCTTCATATCGTCTTTCACGCTTTATTTTTAATATCCATTTCACAGTATGTGGATGTCATGTGGATGCATTTTTGAAAGATTGAGAACCAGTGACAAAATAACAACAAACTGGAACACTTTAAATGAGAAGTGCAATTGTAATATTTTTCCTAAAGGGTTAAATTTCACATGACAATATTGGGGAGTGTGATGATAATCGCATATATGCAGAGTGATGTCTTACTTTAGAATATATAAACTGATTTAAACAAGAAATATATTAATGAAAAAAAAATCTCAATCCCCATTAAATGTATTAGCATCTGTAGATTGCTTTGGTTCCTTGCCTTCAACTTTAATTTTTAGAATTTTTTTGAGCCCCCCTTTAACTTCCTTATTCCTTAAACTGTAGATAAGCGGATTTAGCAATGGGGTTACTACGCTATACAGTAGAGACAGTATTTTGTCATTATCTGGAGTATCACTGGTCTTAACGCGTACATAAGTGAAAGCACCTGTTCCAAAGAATAATGTGACAGAGATAAAGTGTGAGGCACATGTGGAAAACACTTTTTTACGACCTGCGTTGGTACTAATACGCAGTATGGACGCTATAATGCGTCCGTAGGAATAGAGCACTAAAGCAAACGGTAATGGTAACACCAGGAAACCGGTGACTGAAACTGCAATCTCATTAGCAGCAACATCAACGCAAGCCAATTTCAGCAATGGGGGAATGTCACAGAAAAAATGGTTAATGAGGTTGGGACCACAATAAGGAAGGGAAAATATAGAAGCAGTCTGACCAAGGGATATGAGATTACCAGAGATCCACGAGACGATGGCCATTTTTAGGCATGTAGTTTTACTCATAATGGAAAAGTATCTCAAGGGATTGCATATGGCCACAAAGCGGTCATAAGCCATGACAGCCAATAGGAAACACTCAGTGACACCGAGGGTGAAAAAGCAATACATCTGCGCACAACAAGCATAGAAAGAGATGGTCTTCCTCTTAGCCACAAAGGTTTGCAAAAGCTTAGGGAGGGTAACTGTAATGTAGCACATTTCAAGAAAAGAGAGGTTACGTAGAAAATAATACATTGGAGTGTGAAGAATAGAATCCAAAGTAGCCACAGTGATAATTGTTAAGTTGCCCAGCAAGGTGAATAAGTAGATAAAGAGAAAAAGGGGGAAGAGAAATAACTGAATCTTCACATTGAAGTTGGTGAAACCCAAAAGGGTGAACTCTTGTATATGTGACTGATTTGCTGATGTCTTGTCATCCAGGATTCTCATCTAGACACACAATGGATAGAAATATAGAATTCCTTGTGAATTAGGTATTCTGCTTGACTACCAAACAAATCTTGTATCAATGAAATAACATTATTCATATTAGTCCTGTAAATATATTTTAAAAAACTGCTTTCTCCTGTTCTGAACTCAAATACAGCCACTGCCTTTAGCCTTTCAGAGAAAATATATAGTTTGTATTTTGGATTGAGTCAATAAAGAAAATCCTTTACATAGAAAAGCAGACAAAATAACTTTTTTAAATGTTGTATTGAGCCTATATATATAATTTTCTAAACACCCAAATGTATACCTGTTTCAAATCTACTACACAACATAAAACAAGAATCCTACTGGAAGACCCCACACACACACACACACACACACACAATTCTGATAGATGTAAATAAACCAGACATAATTGATGATCAAGGCAGTGGAATGTTATTCATGTGTTCAGCTATGATCTACATATTATATTTATAAAGTGTATTTGACCAATGATTTTATATCCTCCCGGCCCTGCCTGGAATACAACACTGGTAATTGCTTAGTAATGTTATAATACACGTTTTTAATGTAACTCCAAATTTTTTTACTTTTCTTGACACATATCAACCCCATCTTACCAATTATTTACTAATACTACTATAACAGATGAGTATACAGGTGAAACTCGAAAAATTGGAATATCGTTCAAAAGTTCATTTATTTCAGTAATTCAACTTAAAAGGTGAAACTAATATATTATATAGACTCATTACATGCAAAGTGAGATATTTCAAGCCTTTATTTGTATTAATTTTTATGATTATGGCTTAGAGCTTATA
>WWET01000543.1:4787-30345 GCA_011038615.1 Limnodynastes dumerilii | reverse complement strand
AGAGGGAGGATCATTAATGGGAATGTTGAAATCGCCAAGGATAACAGTGGGTAAGTCAGAGGATAAAAAATGAGGGAGCCACGCAGAAAAGTGTTGTAGAAATTGTTGGCAGGATTCACTGGGGGGACGATAGATTACAGCAACACGCAGAGGATAAGGGTTAAAGATGCGTACAGCATGTACTTCAAAGGATGAGAAAGTAAGCGAAGGGATATTAGGTAGAGCAGTAAATGTGACATGTTGTGAAAGAAGTATTCCAACCCCACCACCCCGTCTGTCTCCAGGCCTGGAGGTATGAGTAAAGTGAAGGCCACCATGTGAGAGGGCAGCAGGTGAGGCAGTGTCAGATTCAGAGAGCCAAGTTTCTGTTAGTGCAAGAAGGTTAAGGTTGTTAGAAAGGAAAAGGTCATGAATGGAGGTTAGCTTGTTACAGACAGAGCGTGCATTCCATAGTGCACAGTTTATTGTTTTTGAAGGTTGTGGGAGACAGGAAATGTGTTTGATATTTGCATGATTCCTATAGTGTCCAGAGTTTGATTGATTTGTGTGAGAGATGTGAGGGGGACCAGGATTTGGAGAGATATCACCAGCTAATAGAAGAAGTAGTGAGAGATATAGGAGATTATGTGATCTATGAGATGTTTTATGATTTTATAATTTGCTGTCATACGTAGGTCTGGATCTGGCCCTATATCTTTGTACAGCCAATTAAGATCACCAATGATATATATCAATGTAGCGTATTAAATAAGTCACACAATGTAACGTATTAAGTAAGTCACACTTTGTCCATTACACTGCCCATACAATCTATCACACTGCTCCATCTGTCACACTATCCATACTATCTATCAGACTGTCCATTCAATCTATTACCTGTTACACAATCCATCACACTGCCCATACAGTGTCTTTAAGACCACATATATGCAATCTACATAAGGAAAAGATACGTAGATTATGTAAAAAAAATGACTACGCATGCGCAGTAGTAAAAATCGCTAAACACTGGACGTATATGTTAGTCTGAATACGGACCGATAATACTAGAAGGAGACCCTTTTAGCTAGACTATTGGCAATAATTGCAAATGCATAGACACTACAAGATACTGTGAGCTTGCTCCCAATATAAATCAAACATGTCAAAATATCAAATAATTATACCAGAGTGTTTCTAGTACATTTATTTGGCGTTTGAAAAAATTTATCTTGCTCACTATGTTGATTATTTGCCCAATCACCTGATAATTGGATGATCGGGCCAATGATTGCTCTAGTGTAAGGCCAGGTTTATATGTGAGACAAGGGGTTAATCAAAACATCCACCTGGTCTGTTATACACTAACTAATGCCCCTTGTTCACCCCAAATATGACTTATCAATAAGCTTCCACCCCAGGCCTATTCTCAGGAAGTTTTATATTCTCCCTAAAAAACTCCATCACAATTATACTTTATCAGAATTGTCATAAACTCACAATGATCTCTCCTGTTACCACTAAGTAGCGTTTAATAACTAAAATAAAACAGATCAAGGCCAAATAAAGGTCACTTCATATTCAGATATTACTTATAGAAAAGATATTAACTTATATCATGATACTATCACTCACACTGAACATACAGTCTCTCACACTACTCATACTATC
The DNA here is from genome assembly GCA_011038615.1 of Limnodynastes dumerilii. NCBI lineage: Eukaryota > Metazoa > Chordata > Amphibia > Anura > Limnodynastidae > Limnodynastes > Limnodynastes dumerilii. The sequence continues at coordinate 28,695 of WWET01000543.1, read as the reverse complement.
TACTAGCTGTCCATACTATCTCTAACACTACCCATACTATCCCTCACACTGCCTATTCTATCTATGACACTGCCCATACTATATGTTCCACTGCCCATACTATCCATCACACTGCCTATTCTATCTATGACAGTGCACATACTATATGTTCCACTGCCCATACTATCTGTCAGACTGCCTATACAGTCCATTCAGAAAGTATTCACAGCTTTTCACTTTTTCCACATTTTGTTTTGTTACAGCCTTATTCCAAAATGGAATACAATAATTTTTTCCATCAAAATTCTACACACTATACCCCATAATGCCAACGTGAAAAAGATTTTTAGAGATTTTTGCAAATTTATTAAAAATCAAAAAACCAAGAAATCACATGTACATAAGTATTCACAGCCTTTGATCAATATTTTGTTGATTCACCTTTAGCAGCAATTACAGCCTCATGTCTTTTTGAATATGATGCCACAAGCTTGGCACACCTATCTATGGGCAGTTTCTCCCATTCCTCTTTGCAGCACCTCTCAAGCTCCATCAGGTTGGATGGGAGGAGTCGGTGCACAGCCATTTTCAGTTCTGACTAGTCTCCCAGTTCCTGCCGCTGAAAAACATCCCCACAGCATGATGCTGCCACCACCATGATTCACTGTAGGGATGGTATTGGCCTGGTGATGAGCGGTGCCTGGTTTCCTCCAAACATAATTCCTGGCATTCACGCCAAAGAGTTCAATCTTTGTCTCATCAGATCAGAGAATTTTGTTTCTCATGGTCTGAGAGTCCTTCAGGTGCATTTTGGCAAACTCCAGGTGGGCTGCCATGTGCTTTTTACTAAGGAGTGGCTTCCGCCTGGCCACTCTACCATACAGGCCTGATTGGTGGATTGCTGCAGAGATGGTTGTCCTTCTGGAAGGCTCTCCTCTGTCCACAGAGGAATGCTGTAACTCTAACAGAGTGACCATCAGGTTCTTGATCACCTCCCTGACTAAGGCCCTTCTCCCCCGATCGGTTTAGACAGCCAGCCAGCTCTAGGAAGAGTCCTGGTGGTTCCAAACTTTTTCCATTTACGGATAATGGAGGCCACTGTTTGGCAGCAAATATTTTTCTGTACCCTTCCCCAGATTTGTGCCTCAAGTCAATCTTGTCTTGGAGCTCTACAGACAATTCCTTTGACTTCATGCTTGGCTTGTGCTCTGACATGCACTGTCATGTGTGGGACCTTATATAGACAGGTGTGTGGCTTTCCAAATCATTTCCAATCAATAGAATTTACCACAGGTGGACTCCAATTAAGCTGTAAGAACATCTCAAGGATGATCAGTGGAAACAGGATGCACCTGAGCTCAATTTTGAGATTCATGGCAAAGGCTGTGAATACTTTTGTACATGTGATTTCTTAGTTTTTGATTCTTAATAAATTAGCAAAAATCTCCCAAAAACTTTTTAAAGTTGTAATTATGGGTATTGTGTGTAGAATTCAGAATTTTAGAATAAGGCTATAACATAACAAAATGTGGAAAAAGTGAAGCGCTGTGAATACTTTCTGGATGCACTGTACTATTTATCATACTATACTATCACTCTGTCCATATCATATATTACACCTGGTTGCCGCCTCTCCTGAATATCCGAAATGTATGCGTTTCTCCTGATTTCCTTGGAGTGCCATCAAATTTCCCACAGTCCTGTTCCCAGCAGTATTAGTAAGGATAGGTGGGGCTTGGTGATGCAATAAAAAAAAAATGCATCATCAAGCCCCCCCATACCAAGATACTATCACACTGCCTATACTATCTATCACACTGCCCATACTATCTATCACACTGCTCATACAATCTATCATACTGTCCATACTATCTGCCCCCTCCATTCTTTGCTTACCTTTTAATTACCTTTTATCTTTTCTTCAGTCTACCTTTCTTTATGTCTTTCCTGTGCTCTACACTCATCTTTCTTCCAGTCCCCTCTTGTTAATACTGTTGGGTGTGAAGTCTTTGTGTCTTGGGGGGACTCATGGTGCTTTTTAAAGCTCACGGTGCCCTGGTTTCACTGTTTAAAAGGGCCAGAGCGAGAGACCAGGAGAGGATGGGCTGTAAATTGGCCAGCTGTGGGTGACCCTAAAACTCCTGATGAAGCGAAGGCCCTTGGAGAACATGCCTCCCTGCCCTTGGTGGCAATTCTCTAATAGATAGGGCATTGCTAAAAGGGGTTGTGGTACTACTGTAATGTGTGTGGCTGTAGTAATGGTTATTGATTTAATATGTGTAACATAGTGATGGAGAGGCAAAGGGTGGTACTATTATGGTTTTAAAACTATATGTATTCAACTTTAAATCCATAAATCTTCTGATGGCCCATTCAGACCCATGACCCATTTTCACTGTCTTCATATTTCCATAATCTCTTCTACACTCTCTTCTAAATGTCCCACAGGGACACAATTCTACATTATGCTAACAGGATAATCTAATGGTTGCACTGCATATAAACGATCATTCTTTACTGTATAACCTATTTATCAAACCTATAATGGTAACAACGCAAACATTTTATAACTGAAACATTTCATAAAAAATAAAAACAGATTAAACAATGAGTAGATAAAGTAAACTTACAAATATAAGATTGAGCAGAGAACAAATCCTGAATCATTCTGGTCAATTTTGATGGACCTCGTTGATCTTAGCAAATGTGTCAGTGAAATTTTTAACTCTACACTTTATATTTCCAGATGAGATATCATGAACTCTATCAGACACAGAACAAGAGTAGCGTTACAGAGTTTATCCTTATTGGATTCACAAGTTCATATCAAATACAGTTTGTCATTGCTGTTATTTTTCTGATGATATATCTTATAACCTTATTAGGCAATGGGCTCATCCTACTTCTAATCTTCACTGACCCCAATTTGCAAACTCCAATGTACTTCTTCCTAAGAAACCTCTCCTTTATTGAAGTATGTTATGTCTCAGTAATTATGCCCAAACTTCTTGCAAATTATGTCACAGGATATTACCGGATCTCGTTTGTTGGATGTGCAACCCAAATGTATTTTTTTCTCTTTTTGGGTACCTCTGAATGTTACCTGCTTGCAGTTATGGCTTATGATCGATATGTTGCTATCTGTGATCCTTTGCACTATGCTGCTATTATGAGCAAACCTGCATGTATCAAGATGGTGGCTGGGACATGGGTTAGTGGCATTTTGCTTGCAATGGGCAACACTAGTTTCATTTTCAGCCTGCCATACTGCGGACCCAATGTTATTGATCACTTTTTTTGTGATACACCCCCTGTTGTGTCATTGGCATGCACAGACACATCGGTGGTAGAAACTGCCCTTATTGCATATACCGTGATGGTAGTTATTGTGTCTTTTGTTATTGTTTTAATTTCCTACTCTCGTATTCTCTCTGCTATTTTACGCATAAGTTCTTCAGTTGGACGCCAAAAGGCTTTTTCTACATGTACCTCCCATATCACCTCTGTGGGTCTATTTTTTGGTACAGGAACATTTATGTACTTAAGGCCCAAATCAAGCCATTATCCGCAAAGTGACAAAATGATAGCCCTTTCATATAGTGTTATAACTCCCTTACTTAATCCAATGATCTACAGTCTCAGAAACCAAGAGGTTAAGAACTCACTTAAGAAATTAATGCACAGAACCATTTTGATGAAGATGTAAAATTCGGAATTACTCTGTTTTCTAATTGGGCCCTATAACAGCACAAGTAATGTACTTCATAGAGCAAAAAATCCACAAAGTTTAAAAAGTATGTATGTATATATATATATATATATATATATATATATATATAGTCCAGAATTGCGGCACTCCAAAAGATAATAATGCTTGCTGAGGTGCACTCCAGATCCACCGAGGGAATAATAGCCGGAAGTGTCCAGTCGCCGGGCGCGGGCCGGATGCTCTGCAGCACGCTGTGGGATGGGGTAAGTCCTTGTCACTTATTAAGTTGCAGATATAAGGGTAGTGGTAGCACTAGGTGTGTTATGTTTTGTATGTCCCTGAGGAAAGGGGGCGGACCCCCTGAAACGTCGGAATAAAGAAATAATTGTTTTTCTTTGAAGTCTGTGAGTGCCTCTATTTTGGACTGCTTATATATATATATATATATATATATATAGATGGAGGCATTTAAATAGGGCAGTATGGGCTGGGTTTGCAAAGTCGGCACGTACTTAAGCAAAGTGAGAATAATAAAAAAAACCTTCTAACAGCGCTATTAAATCAGCCGCAGCTTCTGAACACTAGTGGGTCCAATACCTCCAAAAAGAACAACACAAGAAATACAAAATGGTGCAGAAGACAGCGCTAATTAAAAATTATTATGCAAATAATAAAGACCTCAATTAAAAAGTCCTGATGAAGTGACTGTGACGTCACGAAACGCGTTGCTTGCTTGCTGTTTTGATCCGCTTTGTATTCCAGGACACTTGTGCTTGTATTCTCCCTGGTGCTGGACTCTTATACTTACCACTATTGACTTCATTTAAAAGCCTGTCGGTGATTGCCGGAGCCGTTGCCTTCAGCTGTGAGGCACGTACGCTGACGGTCGTCTTCTTAATTGGATGCTGGGTCCGGTATTGATTGCTCTGTCCCGACAGTGGTGAAGCCGGATATCAACCATCTTCCAGCAACCTGTGGAGTCTATCAGTGCTATACAGCGACGGGCTGGCCACCCGATGCTGCTCTTATGTGATCAGAGTTACCACGCTTATAGGAGGACTGAATTCCCTACAAAGAACTGGGTAACCTCTATCATTATATATTTCTACTGTTCCTACTTCTGCACGATTATCCTAATCAGGTGCTGCATCTTTACCATGCATATGGTTATTTAGCAAATGCCCTGATATATTGAATGGTGTCCTGGATAGCGGTGATTTTATACTATAATATTATTTATTTGCATTGTGTATGTGGATATTATATACTTTTTATTTATTTATATTTCTAATAAATGTTCATTTGTTTACACTGGTGTTTTCTTCAACCATCACAATAGTGTGCGAATTTTAAAATTTATTATCCTATTTATTATAAGTACAGCGCTGTTATTTTTTGCTTTTTTAAAAAGTCCAAAATGAGTCTGTAAAGGCGGCTTACAGGTAAATGTATTTTAACTCAAAAAAAGAGATCAATCCTTCCAGAGAAGGAACTAAGTAACAGACCCCCAGATCCCTAATGTTCAAAACATGATTCCGCCACAGGTCCACAAATATTAGTTCATAATCCCAAGGAGTACATGTGAAAAAAGAAATAGGTGTAAATATTCAAGATAAAAACAGTCAAATTCATAGACAGGATCTATTAATTAAAAGAAACCCAAGATATATAAAAAGACTAATTTTTGCTAGTATTTATAACAATTTTCATATAAATAAATAAATAAATAAACAGATCAAATATTAACATTAAAAACAGGAGAAGGTAAAGGACGTCTAATGGCAGCCACCGATGTAAGCAGTCCCTGGATAGAGTCATCACACTGGTGAGGATTCTTCAAAAAGTCTGGGAACCTAACATGTTTCAGGCTCTGCCCTTTTTCAAAAGTCTTTTATGCAAAAGCTCAAAGGGGTAGATCCAGAACTCCGCTTGCAATACGTTTACTCGCGTAGCGTATTTACGCGTTACGTACCTTCTATACACTCCCCTTGGCACACCCCTTGAATGTACGTATTTTGTCCGAGATCCGCTTTCCAAACCATACTTTAACTTTTGCCCACCTAACCGATGTCATCCACTCACGTACGTATGTGCAACACGTATTTACACAGTTAAGCACGCCCATACTGTACACTTTAAATGCAAACCCCGTCTGCATAGCGTATTTCAGACGTATTTTAGACTCACGTAAAATTGGCACGCCCACACGTAAAGATTTACACGACACATACGTGAATGGCCCATATGTTGACATTTACGCTACGTTATTGAGCGTATTTTCTATGGTGTGCATGCGCAGTACTTACCAAAACGCAATTTTACGTCTCCGCCACATGAAAATTCGCTCACAAGCGCTGTTCTGGATCTGGCCCAAAGTTGCTAACATTTTTAAGGTAGACTCAGAACTCATTAGGTTAAATTTACTAGGGGATTTTTCCATGTAGTTTGAAACCGCACCACATTGTGGATTGAAATTGCAACAGTTTACTATTCAGCGGATTATAGGGTTTCTTTAAAATCAGTGGTGATGTATAGCAGTTTGTGAATGTCAAAACTGCTGGCTTTTTACTAGGAAAAATGGAAAACATTACCGCATCAAGCCCACAATAAATTGAGACACATACTCCCCAATCTTGGAGGTGCTACAACTATAGCTGCTAATCAGATATGGATAATACACATATACACCGCATAGAAACGGAGCAAAAAAAGGGCAGCTATTTACTGTGTGCACTAGTCTCATAGTATTTCCATAATACTCAAACAAAAAAAGAGTTTAGAAATCAATACAAAATTTATTCATCACTTTTCTAATATTCAAGGCGAATAAATAAATCATTAAAAGACGACCATAATATGTTGTAATTGTAAATATAGTAGCAATGAAGCATGCATTAGAGACATGAACACATTCAAAACGATTTTCAAGACCCGCTATCTAAAGGAAGTACAAACAACTCACCCTATATCAACAACTAGCGGCCTCACGGCCCGTGCTTCTCCCTTCCGGGTGGTATACTGTCCCTTACTTAATCTTACAAGGATCGGGTCATAGCAGAGTGCAAAGAAAGCATCGGTCGTCGGAAAAAACAACAAGGCACCCCCTCTGGTGCACTCGGGGGTAGATGCAAGTCCAATAATTGTTTCGCCACAGGACGGCTTTATCAAGGAGCTGTGAGCAGGTGGAAGCAGGATTTCTCTTTATACCCCGCTGGTCCAATCAGCGTCTTTGTAACCGAGAATCATGATTGAAATTCCATGACACCTGCGGTATAATTCTGAGGAAAACAAAATTGTAATTTTAAATATAACAAAAACATTTTAAAAAGGCTCGCTAAAACTATTTGAGAAAAAAGAGATTCATTGCTGAAAAACCTTGTAGTGTGATCAACAGGAGGCGTCTGTAACGATATACTTATATATATAATGTTGCCAAATGTTAATAAAATTCTATTCTAGTGTTGCCTATCGTTTTGCTGTTAATTTATCACTGTAACTAGAACTAATAATACTCCGTAACAAAGCACCTCTCATAAAATCATATCTTTAGGTCACAAGTAAGTTGATAGAAACAGAATAACATAAGAGTGCATCATGTATATTTGAATGTTTACAGATTTAAAAAAATTAAAGGGAACGTCAGAGGATTGTTAATTACTAGTACTAGTGCATGATTTTATTTGTTAGTGTGTATAGAATCCGAGTATATGAATATTTCACCCAATTGCATCCACTAAAGTCCACTTTATCTTCCAAGTTATTATATAATTTGATTTAATTCAATTGTATTAACAATTAATATTACTCGGAATATATAAGCACTCCTTCCTAAAAAAATTTTACAATTTTTTATCAGAACCAATCTGCTGTTGAATTATAACAGGCACATTAGAGATGAAAATTACTCATATCAATCAGAATATGATCAGAACACTATTGATAGCGCTTTACTAAAATATTGAAAGGGGCAGTCAACAAAGAATACATATGTCCCATACTAACCAGACTCATCAGAGTCATTTGGCAAGGGACCGATATCATTTATTATCCAAAACAATTTATTGTCTATTATATTATTTTAGTCCTTGTCACTGCTCCTTAAAAAACGTATATAATCCTGTAAACACCATATTCACAATAAACACATGATGTAATAATGATAAAAATTCACTACATAATTACACTGTTCTATCAAACTTGCGATTATATATAACATGCAAATACATTAGTCTGTTGGATAAACTCAAATTCCAATGTGCAAATCGACAAATAAGTGGAACCACCACCAAAACATGTCTCCAATAATATACAAGATGCTGAAGAATAAGGAAAATCATATGAGTTTGAGCAGTACATTACTGAATAGAAACAACACCAATAGATGCAAAAAAGGTGAATATCCATGTTTGCCAGATGGTAGAGTGATAAATATAAGTTATACTCACTATTGATGCAAAAAAATGCAATTTATTAGTCACTCATGTAAAAAGACAGAGAAATTTGTTGCATTATTTAGACCAAATGGAGAAGTAGTATTTAACATAAATATCCAATTTAATTCCCTCTGAATTAGTCTGGTGTCTAAGTTACCCCCCCCCCCCCTTGTATGTCTGATCGTAACTTCTCAATTACAAAGGCTCTCAGGCCTGAGGTGTCAGAGTTATGCTTTAACAAAAAATGTTTGGCAATTGGGGAGAGGGTTTTAAAATTATCCTTGTCGCGTTGAGCATTGAGGATAGACCCTAAATGCTCCAAAAGTCTTATTTTGAATTTTCTTGTTGTTTTTCCAACGTATCTTAGTGTGCAAGGGCACACCAATATGTATATAACATTGGTTGAATTACAGTTATAAAACTCATTAATCCTGTGTGTAGTATTGTATCTGTCCACAAAACTCAAAGTCTTAGTCATAAAAATGCAACCTTTACAAGTATTGCAGGGATAAGATCCCTGACACTTAGGAGTAGATGAAGTAGTGACCGAGAAATGACTTTTGACAATAGTATCTCTGATGTTTTTAGGTCTCCTCCAGCACATAGGAATTTTATCTCCTAGTACAGATTTATAAGTTGGATTACAGCTAATAACAGGTAAGTGTCTATTGAGAATGCAAACTATGTCGGGTGATTGTTGACAATAGTCGCCTACAACACGGACAATTTTAGGAGAAGAATCCTTTCTTTTAGGGTAAAACAACTGTTCTCTAGACATCGATATAATTCCATTGTATGTTTGTTTTAAAAGATTTGAACTATATCCCCTAGATAGGAGACGTGATTGCAGCTCCTTGGAGTTCAGCTTAAAGCCTTGTAAGGTTGAGCAATTTCGTCTTAGACGCAAATACTCGCCTTTAGGGATGTTGGGCCTGATCCAGAATAACGCCCGCTGTCGCTAGGATTGCGGATCAGCCGATCAGCCTGCGCATGCGCCGGGCAGATAGTGCCCGGCGTTGCTACGGCTACGGCAACGGCTGGAGGGGACGTCCCCCAGCGTCCCTACGTTCAGGTTAGTGTAGGTGGGCGGGGGGAGGTAGTTAAATTAGGGTGGGAGGGCGGGCTAGGCGGCCATACGCTTCTGTGCGAGCGGCTGGAGGTTTTGACATATACAAATCACTATACATAAATATAAAAAAACATTCATGTATAAAAAAAATATTACTTAAAAAATGTGTCCTTAATTGTCATAGTATGCTGGTGCTTGTAGTAGTCCAAACACCAGCATGCCTGTATCTGTCAGGTTATGCTCCCCGATGTCACTGTGTCATGTACTAGGCTAACATACACAACTGTGTGTCTCCATCTCGCTATGGGAGCCTGAAGCTAAGCCTGTCCCCATCATCAGGGGCTCTAGTAAACTCCTAGCTCCCATTTAGACTCTGCGTCTGGACTTACGGCACTCTGTTTATAGGGTTTGTCCACAAGGATTATCCACAACACCCCCAGAATGCCTTGTAATGCACAACGTGTTTCAAGCAGGATTTTGTAACAGGTTGTATGTGAAAAACAAAGAACAATAGGGACAGTAAGGATGACTGCAGTGCTGTCAACAGAAACAGAGAGACCAGGTGGGTAATTCCTATTGTCCGTATAGTAATATATAGTAATATTATTAGTTCTGTTTTTGATATTTGATTAAGTTTGAAATGATGGGTCCATCAAAGATAAAATGGCAGAGAGCCATTCAGTAATGCAAGTCAATACAGATGGTGAGAGATTAGGTGTGAATAGGTAGATTTATGTATCACCTGCATATTGCTTCAAAAGACTCCCTCAATATAAATCTTATTGTCATGCCATGCTCCAACTGGGAGGTCAAGGTCACTGCATTTGCAGATGATCTATTACACTTTGGACCTTATTTACTAAAGTGGATTTTGCTAAAATCGACCAAAGTTCTGGGACTTTGCCTGCGATTATGCCATCGCCAGAAACACATGGCCATGCTGTGTCTTATAGTACTATCTGTGCCTGCATAATAAGGGTTACTAGCAATGACATCAATTTTTTCAAGTACAATTGCCGTGCTTTTAAACATAAAAGTACGGTGATTTCTACATTGAAAAATTGCAGAGATCGACGGCGATTTATAATCGCTGCCAATAAACGATTTTAGTAAATGAGGCCCTTTGTGTCTACACAGCATAGGTGGCATCCAGGCAACAGCCAGACCCTCAAAAAAGAAAAGAAGCAGACCAGTAGTGTACTAATATGGACACCCAAATAGTGTATAAGTTCCTCAATAAAATATCACTTTTATTTCTTTATTTAAATTCAATGTGCAAATATAAAATAGATTAAAAAAAAGTCTAGAAGAAAATGCTTAAAATTTTTCCTGATTACTGTGCCTCAGTAATTTCAGAGAAGCCTATGAAAAGTGCAGCATTCATCTGAGAGGTGAGGAGTAACATAGAAATATCATAAAGATGGTATAGATAGTGTGCTGCTGGCCTCCACCAGCAATGCTTAGGGATTAGCATGGAAATCACACAATTTACAATTTTTGCCCTCACTATTCCTCCAGCTCAGAGGCATAACTAAAGCAGGCAAAATGGGGCATGTGCCCTTGGTGCCAGTGGGCATGGGTGTAGGTTGGCTGTGTGAACGGCTCTTTTGTGAAAGGGACGTTTTCTGTCATCTATTTTAGAAGTGGATCGGCAATCGATTGATTGTGCGTCGTCCAGGAAAGGGAATCAAAGATCTCGAGCACAAAATCGGCAGCAGCGACTGGTGAGTATTTATTCAACCCCAACCCTTATCCTAATCCTCACCCTCCCTTTCCCACAGCCTGACCCTAACACTCCATTCCCTACATCCTGACCCTAAGACTCCCTTTTCCGCATTCTGACCCTAAGACTCTCTTCCCCGCATCCTGAGCCTAAGACTCCTTTCCCTCCTTCCTAACCTTAAAACTCCCTATGGGTAAATTGCCCAAAAATATATTAAACATACTTTCTCATACATTATAAAAACCTTCTAATTAGGGATTTTTTAGAAATACAGACAACCGAAAATTAGCTTTTGACTGTCTGTATTTCGGAAATATAATTTTCAGTTCAGAGAACAGAACCAAATGGGCACTAAGGTCTAAGGGGTGCCATCAGTGCCCATCTGACTTGCCCTAACAGTGCCTTCAGAAATTACTGACTCCCTGCCAGAACTGGCACAGCAACAGATACCTTATCTGGACATTATTGCTTTTGGAACTCTTCTGTAGGAGCCAGGTAAGGTGTTTGTGTGGGCGGATGCTGGTCGTCATCTTAGACTAGAATCAAACTAGACAAAATAAGGACAGAAAATTTTAACAAGATAAAAAAATAAACAAAACAAAGAACAATGAATGAGCAGAAAAATGTGGCATGTGGATAGATCCAAGAAAAAAACACCAGTGAACGTAAAGAGTTATTTCCATTTTTCCTGTTAACATCTAAGGAACTTGAACAATCAAACAATATTAAATTTTCTCAATTCTGCCATTTTACACATAACTGCAGTCAAGCTAGTGTCTGTGTGAAGCAACTTGACATATGTGCAGGCAGATTAAAGGATAAATGTTATGCTGAAGCACCATACTGGAAGTCAGAAGAAAAAGTATGTAGATAGATAACCTCTGCTACAATACAGAACAAAATCAACACAGTAAATCCAGTCCTAGTTATTACACAATTTATTTGTGCAGAAAGATTTATTTATCTTCCTTTTCAAAATATTGAGATATCTTGAAATTCCTAAGCGAAATATAATTATTCCTAACAAACCTAAAGTAGTGTTCAGAAAGACAAAAACTCTGAAGTAAATGTTTCCATCAGCATGCTAAAACCTAAATATACTACAAAAGGGTGTAAGTTATGGGGTAGAAATATGTGTGAAGTTGTAGAAATGTATCCACTGCATCCTTATATAAACCTGAACTCAACTGGGATGACAGAAAGGAGTATCACATTAAGGACTTTGGACCAGATTCACACCTAAGAAGCTGCTGCTTCTTAAGGACCTGAATCGGACTTAAGAAGGAGCTTGAAATTAAGATCTGGATCCAAATTTAAGATGGAGCTTGAAATTAAGAGAGGAAAGTTACTCCTGGGCTAAACCATGTTAATTACAGGGGAGTCATATTTCATATGTTGTAAAAATTATTAGAGTTGAGAGGTGGCATTTCCTAGCCCAAGTGTGATAGTAAAGCTGATCAGTATCTGTGTGCAGTAAGCAATTCAAAGATATATCCCTGCATGTAAAGAATACAATTAACTTGACTCCCTCTGAAATCAACATGGTTTAGCCCAGGAATAACTTTCCTCTCTTAATTTCAAGCTCCTTCTTTTAAGGATATTGGTACGTCGTATGCGTAGTCATGCTGACTACGCAATATGCATAGCATTTAGGAATGGAGTTTAACTACATGCAGTCTTTAAAGACCACACTTAGGGCCTCTCTCATTAAAAACAATTTTTTTATGCGATTTTACATCGCGGCCCGGGTTAATGAAATTTCAAATTCATTAACCCGTGATTTGTTTCAATCACAGGCGATGCTCCGCAATGTTTAAAGGGCTTAATCGCCTTTAGCCCTTTAACTAATTGCGGCAAATCGTCTGACATTGAAAAAAACCTAAGTGCTGCATGGATGCAAAGCTGATCCTTGTAATTCTATCAGCACAACATGGTTACAGTTGTAATCATGCAGCGCTGCGTGTACAGTTTAAAAGAAAAAAAAGCAAGACATACATTAACCCCTACCCTCACATTGCAAAATGGTTTAGCTGAGCTCTACACTTGCACCTGTTTTGCCCTTACTCCTAATCTCTGGATCAGCTGGCCTAGAGTATAATCCTCAGCAAATTGCATGGGGTATTTAGGCAGAAAAGTAGAGATATTGCCCATAGCAGCAAATCAGATTCTCTCTGAAATTCTCTAGTATGTAATAGGAGAAAGAGAGAATTAAAACTTGGGATATACCACACTTAGGGCCTCATTCATTAAAAACGATTTCTAGCCGCGATAAAAAAAGTTTTCAGCAAAGCTGATCCTTGTAATTCTATCAGCACAACATGGTTACACTTGTAATCATGCAGTGCTGCGTGTACAGTGTAAAAAAAAAAAGAAAAGAAAAATCACAAGACATACATTAACCCCTACATTGTAAAAATAAAGTATGCATGTAAAATGTAAAAAATGTACCCTACATGACTGCACTTACCTTCGGTGGTCATCTCTCCTAATGTAAGTGAAGTGTGTGCAATGTACCGTGTGTATAAAATATAAAAAAATATTTTTACACTCACCATTTGATGTCCGCATCTTGGCAAGCCTTCAAATGTTCTTTTTCAGATGTCTTCTAGTCTTTTCTTGCAGCTTGGATCATATTCTCCTGTTGACACGCAGCTGAAGATGTTCTTTCCTCCATCGCGGCATCTTCTTATGATGAGCAGGTCACTAGGGGGCACTGTTTTTATACTACAGGTGACGTCAGATATATTGGTCCTCAACTGTTTTTGACGTCACCTGTAGTATAAAAACAGCGCCCCCTAGTGACCGGATCGTCCTAAGAAGATGCCGCAATGGAGAAAAAAGATCTGCTGCGCGTTAACAGGAGAAGATGAACCAAGCTGAAAGAAAAGATTAGAAGACATCTGAAAAAGAACATTTGGTCTTTAATGAATTACAAACTTTCTATGTTTGTAATGGAAAAAAGTCATGATCGTGAATTTTACACCTGCGATTAAAAAAACAATCAAATTGTGTGATTTGGAGCTTAATGAATCCACTTTGGCGATATTTAAGCTCCAAATCACGTGATTTAGCCCAAATCGAGCTTAATGAATGAGGCCCTTAGAGCTAGAGCCAGACCCCCACATGCTTTAACTGCCTACGGGGGTCTGTAATTACGCATCATAGAGGGGAATGCATGCCCCAGCACTGCCCTGCAATGGTAGTAAATCTGGGCATTTACGTGTCCAGAAGGCTACCTTAAGTTTTCCGGTGATTCCCTGCCCCTTCATTTAAATGCCTATCCCCCTCTGTATGGCAGAGATACAGTATTTGTATCTGAAGGGTCAGCCCATTTATCGTACCTTCAGACGTACATAACTTAATTATGTACGTCGATGTTCCTAGACAGGGGACTTACGCAAATAACTTGCCTCTGGAACCGGCCTAGTTTTTCAAGAAAGAAAAGGCATGGCATGGGAGGAGGTATTAAAATGAGCCAGGGAGGGCGTGGGGAAGGGATCTTCCTTAAGAAGGAAATACGCATGGGCACTTAAGGTAGCCCTATGACAATCTTAAGTGACTTTACGAATGAGGGAGGAACCAAAAATCTGTGTATCAGGCCCCACGAAAAGAAAAAAAAATGTATTACGATTCCTGCAAATAGCGAATTAAGATCACAGAAGCCGCCAAGTCACTGAAATATCTGACATGTGAACGGTGGTTAGAGAAAGGAACCTGTGAAGAAGTGAGTGCTTTTGAATGGGAAGCAAGATGTTATATGTAGCAAGTGACTGCCATCTACACAGAAGCAGAATATATTTGTAAACTGTAGTATTGTAGCAAGGTGCTGATTTTTTTAATCACTTCAATCTCAATATTTCTTTACATCATACACTATTTTATTATTATTTCGCTAAACAGGAATAAATACTATAACCAGTAATGATGTGTTTTTTACAATGGAAAGCAATGTGCACTAAAGCATTGGGCTTGCTTTCTCCTCCTTGGACCTTTGGTCTTTTTGATATACAAAGGTGAAGCAAAGCAATTAAGGTTGCATATGTAGGTTCGAAAGATAATTGTGACATTATATAATACCTAAACAGTAATGTATATAGTTTGAACCTTGCGATAGTCTAAATGTTAATGTAAGTGTAAATGCCATGTAAAGAAGATAACAAACATGCGTGAGGAAACAAACCAACAAACAAAGGGGAGACTACAAATGGGAAAAAGGAAGTGGTGGGGGGGGAAGGGTAGTCAGGTCACCTTAAAACGAGAGGGGCGAGCATCATTCTAAGGAAGGAGAACAGGAGGCTTCTGCATGGTGTTGAAAGTACAGTCTGCAATGGAAGTGGATGTAGGAAAGGAATCCGAGGATTTAAATTCAAGCCAATAAAACCATGTAGCAGTGAACAAAAGTGCTAGATTAGGTGGGAAGAATAAGGTTTCCTCTATTGACATGTAATGATCTATACCAGGGGGTTTCAACCAGTGGTACTAGTACCATTGGTGGTAATTGGACCACTGTCAGGTGGTATTCAGGGCGGTACTTCTTTATCTTAGCGGCCCCTGCTACGTAACTTACGTATTCCCGCTATCCCCGTAAGTTACGCAATTTTTTTTATTTTTTATTTTTTTCCCCAATTCTCCCTCTCTCTCTCTGGGGGCAGCACGGGCAATGCTGGGACACAAAGGGGGGGGGGGGGAAGCTTTACTTCAAGATTAAGCCCCTTCTGAAGAGCGCTGAAAGCGAGAAGGAGATGGCAAACATGAAGGATGAGTTTGAGAAGACCAAAGAAGCTCTGGCCAAGGCAGAAGCCAAGAAAAAGGAACTGGAGGAGAAACTGAATGCCCTTGTGCAGGAGAAAAATGAATTGCAATTGCAATCTCAGGCGGTATGAATTATTATTATTATTATTATTATTAATAATAATAATAATTTTTTAATTATCTGATTTTTATATAGCACCATCATATTATGCAGCACCGTCCAATCTATTTTGACAAATAATGAAAAAAGCAATATAACACACATTGGAGCAGCCAGGTTGTATGGTAAAAGTGCTCAGTGGTATGTAAGATCCAGTCACAAAGCAGCGTTAGTAGCAAAATTGAGGGTAATGTTAGAATGGAAAGAGAAAGTATGCAATGAAACTGGATGTTAATCCTGCAGACAAGAGATTCCCAACTGGTGATACTCAGGGCATCTGGGCAAGGTTGTAAGGAAGTACTATACCAAATGGCCAAGGACATAATTAATAAAATATCTTGGGGGCTAAATGACATATGTAAAAAAATCAACTTAAATCACTGCTAAAATATGTGAACAACAATAACAATGAAGAATATATATGGGTCATGGGTATATGTCTACATGATATGCAAAATGGTACTTGACATGATTCCATGGTGGGTAAATGGTACTCACCAAAAAAAAAGGTTGAGAACCAACAATCAGTGTCCAATAGATGGAGACTGTGACTTCCAGATTACTGGAATTTGGGATTTGGTTGCATTATTAAGATGTTTAAAGGGTGGTTTACCCTCACTCCATCAAGTGGCTAAAATACTGGAGGAAATCTTGTGGAGCAAGGTTGAGTCATGGTACCATCTGGTTAAAACTGTGTATTGTGTCTCCAGGACTGCTACATTAGAGGAATACGCTTGTGCTGAAAATGTCGGAAAATGTTTAACCAGTCAGTTTTGGTGAGAGAGCCAGAATGTTCTCTGTTCCAGGCTTCTACAATGCTTAAGGTAGAGGTGAAAATGTCTCAACCAGCAATCTGTATAAAGATTGTATGCACTGTTGCAGAGCCCATATGGGCCCTATTATCTCTATGTTTGATATAATGTCGAAGTTTGAAGTATTCTCAAAAGTTCCTTTGTTGCAAAGAATAAGTTTCAAAATAATTCCAAGAAAGAAAAAAGGGACCCTCCCATCATCAACTGGTGGACCGTAAAGAGGCCCACTGCCAACATGGAGAATGGACTGAGTGTGAGAACTGGCAGAAATTCCTTGCTATGTGTAAAGGAGGTAGACTTCTCCACTCCCGTAGAGAGGAGAAGGGTCTTTTGTGACCTGCTGTATGAGGTTGATACCTATGGTAGTGTTGTCTTGGGATTCCCATCTGGTCACTTTGGATTAAATCGGGGAGAAATTGCTGTAGTTAGTTGGCTATCAGTGTTGCATACAGCTTAAGATCCACATTTAGAAGTGAAATTTGTCTATAACTCAAGGAGAAAGTAGGCTCCTTGCCCTCATTAGGAATGACAGTAATATGAGCCGAGAGCGCTTGAAGAGAGAACTGGGACATGTCGGATATACACACTCAGCAAGGAATAGCCTCCCTTGATTGTCCCTATCTAAGTTGAGATGGAATGTAGTGGGTCATTGACTATACAAGCCTGCATAGTATTCGTGAAAGTTATGCATCTTATGAAGGCACTTGTTCTGCTGGGCTTCTCTGTAACTTTTAAGAAAAGAACCCATTTTAATACAATGTCTTCTAATTACACATTTATGTGTTTCCCAGGGAAATAGCCTAGAAATATATCCAACGTAATTTAGTGCAATAATTGTAGTGCACCAAACCCGTGCTTCCTCCTAAGACCACAGCTGTCAGTTTTACCCACAGGCGATACACCCTATATAGAAACCCCCAAAACAGTCTTCAAACCTCAAATTGGGGTAAAGAGCACAGACAAATAATCACAATGGTTGGGGTAGGAGTATCGGTGCGGATAGTCTCACTGTGGTGAAAAAGTCTTACTATGTAGAAGATATGTAGTCTTTCTTCTGCTACCACCTTTTATTCAGAACGACTTGGTAGTGAAGCTTTCTCTTTTTCTTTCAATCACATGCCTCTTTTCTTTCTTTTTCCAACAGATGACCCTTCCGGAAAGAGACAGATCCTTGTGTAATACGTAATATTCTGGCCAAATTCGTACTCACGCTTTCCCTGTCTTGATTTACAGGCACATCAGGTTCCTTATGACTTCTTACCCTCTTTCTCTTTTCAGATGTTGGAATCTCCCACTGGCAAGACAAAGAGACGATCTTGGTGCAGTACTAACGGAAAAGGTAAGTTAACACTTATGTATCATACACACATTTCCCTTCTCTTGTGTCTGTGCATAGAAATAAATTATTTCTCTTTCTTCCTCTCCACTTGTCCACTTTTTCTGAAGTCCTTATAATTTTTCTTTATTTTCTCTGGTATCGTTTTCAAGTCCACCGCAATATGTCATCCACCACACAGCGTGTAAAAAATGAGAAAAACACAGCTCCTTCGTGTAATACTATTTCACACCAGGAACCTTCATTGCATGTATTACGTTTACCTTAAAAACCCCTTGGGTATGTGCTGAAATAAGTTTCCTTTATTATTAACTTCTTCACAGTTTTCACAAGATGTTTATGGATCCAATGTTTGATTTCAACAATAAAATGTATTTATAAACCAGTATCAGTTGCAATAAAATTACTTCATATGACTTCACATATAAAATTCAATATTCTGTATACATTTCTTCTAAATAAACTAATTCAGGATCTTCTCATCAAGGGAGAAATCCCCCACTAATCCCTTAACAACTACAATGCCTCCTTCTCCTAAGATAATTAACTCCTCATTACAAGTACAGGTGAAGTGGGCCCTTCACCTTAAATACTGTAAGAGAGAGAAGGAAATTGGGGTAGGGGGTTACTCTCACCACAGACCTCATCAATGAATCCCGGGATATGCGGACATGCGAATCCATGACGTCATCATTGTGTGCTGATTTCATTAACTAAAAATTATCTCAATACTTTCTGTTCCCTATCTTTGAATTTTATTAAAACATATCACTTCTTATGCATGACAACATTAATTTTATCCCTTGCTGTGAGTGAAAATATTGTATAGTTGTCGATTCCTAATTACCGATTTCTGCAGATCTATGTCCGCATGATTCAATCTTCATTATCACTCCTTTCCTTCCTTTCCGACTGATGGAAAGGGGTGATAATGAAGATTGAATTTGGTACGTATGGATTGACAAATAAATAAATCAATAAATTTCCTTTTTACCAGGATCACTTTCCATTCCCCGAGGACAGAGAAGAGATGATGTATAAACAGAAAATAACATAGCAAGTTCCTTGGCTTTTTTATTATCTGGGGAGATGGGTGCATGGGTACATTCTGTTTCCTTAAGTGTGTCTCCTGCAAGAACGTAAAATAAATATTATTAGAACAATAAGAGCAAAGAAGAGTTTATTGCTTTTCAGGCATGTTGAGGCGCTTAACATTCAGAGATCATAATATGAGACATGTATGAGTGGGAGCCATCATGTGGGAGTGAGAATGGTAAGGCAATCGCTTGGCTGCTGGGTGGACCTTTGTAGAGAGGCTAGAGGTAAACTGCTATTTGGAAGGGACCAGAGTTGGGAAAGCACAAGAGGATCAAATCAGTAATGAGCATTCTAACAGTAATCTATACATTCCAAGTGAAGCCCAGGAAGAGGGAAAGTACTGGGGATACCATGGAATTCCACATGGGTTGAAATGCCAGTTACTACAAATTCCAATCAATGGAAGTAAACAGACAGGTGTACTAAGGAAACATGCATCATTAGAAATTAATATGGTGGAAATTAATATAATAAACATTAAAAACTTGCTAAGTTCAAACAGTAACTATAAGACAGAAAATAATATAGCTTTCCTGAACTAGGGGGCAGGTAATTAGCGGGATTTGCAGGGGTTTTTCAGGCAATGAAACATGAAGAAATGGGATAAAAGAGAGACAGAAAAAAACAGAAAGATAGTTTAATAAATACTTAGTGTCAGACTAAATCAAGTCCCTACTGTGACCTCAGGATCACAGATTGATAGATTCTCCTTTGTTGCCTCCAGACATTCTTTTTGATGAGGTGAGGTGGTGAAAGATGAGGCATATGCAAACCTATTCCAGTCAGGTAACGAAGTTGGAGGGATCCCCATAACATTGCAGAAGTGGATGAGATCTGTGGGACTCTGTAGGGTAGCAGTCTTGCCTTTACAAGTGGCTCCCCCCAGCATTTGACTTGGTGCTTTGTAGTTTATTTGCTAAAAAACCTTAAAATTATGGATTTGGTTGCATTTGAATCTAATAGATTCTCTATATTTAGCTTAAAGCATAATGGCTTCTTTAACTGTGAGATATTGAAGATGGTGTATAACATCCCTGGGAGGATTTGATGAAGGGCCCCAAAAGCTTGGGCCGCTGTGTCAAATTCAGTTGTATAACTGTGTCTACCTCCCGGATATTGCAGTCAGGGCATTTACCATACCCTGAGACGGGACTTCTTCCGAGATCCCTCGATCTTTCAAATTGTTCTATTAGTCACGGTTGTCTAGGTCTTTAAGTTGGTTGTGCATTTTTCTTAGTTCTGTGGAGCGGGCCTCCTATTGTCACTGTAATCCCCATGTAAAACTTCTAGGTCTGAGACCCACCTAGAAATGTTAGCTACCTCACTGTGAAGGGAGCCGATTTGTGCTTGTAGTTTGTCGTGCTCCAAGTTTGTAAATCCTGTTTTGAAGGTAGAGTAGCGTCACAGAATTTTTTTAACAGCCTCTCAAGGTAATGTGGGAAAGTCTGTTCTGTCTGGATTGTGTGAGAGTTCTGCCATCTCAGACATTGGGGAAGAAGAGGGAGATTGCCCCAGTGGTTACACTGTGGAAAGAAGTGCTAAAGATTCGGTTGGGATAGATATGCTTTCGGTTTTGAAGTACCCTTTCCTCATGAGAAAGGGAGCTTAGCAAGCTGTTTAGCCATTGATTTAGAAAAAGCTTATAGAAAATGTAATGACTAGTCAGCGCACAAAGCTGTGATCACCCTAGAAGTGTGTTAGTCATCACAGGCAGTTAACTGTGTCCAATATCTGTGGGAGACAGATAGCCTACAGTCTCTGATCCACGATCTTTTTAGATATGCTGCCATGCAAGGGTTCCCACCCTGGGGTAAGTTAAACCTTATTTGAGGTGGTACAGGCCTACTGCGATCAGAAATAACATTAATGGCAGAAGGGGGTGCAGGTCCACATTAAATGTACTATAGTTGATTGTCAATTGGGTAAAGACAGAACATCTGAAAGGAGATGCAAACTTTAAAAACTTCCCAATTTATCTTCAGTCTTCTTATATGCACTGTAGCACAAAGAGGCTCTCTGGGCCCTGCCCCCTTCACGCCCTGTCAGACTTAGATTAAATTGTTTACACAGTGATCTTTGCCAAGATCTCTAATTTCTGAACTGGGAAAAGACCAGCATCACATAACACCCCCCACCATTTTGGCTCTGTAGCCTTTTGTTTTCTTTGCCAAATAGCTGGCAAGAGAATGCCTATTAACTGCTAATTAATGGCCTGGGACCCAGAGGTGGAGGATTTAAAAAGCAGAAAAATAGGTTTAGTTTTGGAAGTTAGACTTTAAAAAGGTATATGCTTAAGTATTCAGGGAGTGCTTAGTTATCCACACAGCACCTATTCACTCTCCTTATCCAAACAGTATTTTTAAGATGTTATCTAACTAACTTACAACAGAAAATAACTAGTTTAGAAGTTCACCTCATATTTTTCTACTAGTGAGTGAGATTACCTTCCACTGGAAGATACTTATACAGTATGTTTTGGCATCAAAATGTTGTCTACCTGTTGTCAACAACTTGTAGTTGCAGCCTGCAGTCAGTAGATGGCAACAGTGCTATTTGGATGACATCCTGGTAAATTATGTTTTCTCATTTTGAGCAAAAAAATTAAGTAGGTAAATCTTTGTCAGTATTGTGGGTATTCAGTACCTGGTGCAGCATAATTAAATGTGACATTGCTTTTTGATTGATGAAGAAATAAAAAGACTAAATAAATATATAAAATACATGTAGCTTACACAAAACCTTATCCAGGCAAAATACATAGTGTATACTTTGTCTCAGGATAATTTTCAGTACACCATGATATTCAGTGTGGGGCAATTGAATACTTTTTTGGTCCCTGCTGGTGCAATTTCACATGTAATTAATGGCTTTATTGATTTATGTATTATGTTGGTTATTATATGGTAGGGGTAAAGCTTTACTGTAAGGTAACTGGTCTGTGTAGTAGAGTATATTTTTTGCCTGGTTATATGCTTTTAAAGCTTCCCTGTTCAACTAGTTAACTTCATATAGACAGTTTTAATATACCTATTTTTGATATAACCACTATGCCACAATATAAAGCCGACTTTTTCTTTACTTCCGGGATATCTCAGATAAAAGTAAGAAACGCCACTCTTAAACGCAGCTTAATTCGAATAACGTCTTAAAGCCCTGCCCCTGCCTGTCAAAGCTACACTCTATACTTTTATTATGGATGGACCGAGCTTGATGATGCAAATTGCATCGTCAAGCCCCGCCTATCTTTAGTAAGGCTAGCGCTCTCAGCGAGTGTGGCACTTGAGGCTGTGATTTGCATGGTATCACAGCCACAATCTCCTTTGCAGGAGGTTTGCCGCCACTTCCAGTATTATTAGTGAACTGCTGGGGGAAAATATATATATTGGGCCTGATCCAGAATTGGAGAATGTCAGATATCCATGTGTGAGCTGTGGATGTGCACTGATAAAGGATCTGGTATTGAAATGCATTCAGAGCTGAATTATGGCTTAACTCTAGAGTACAACTAATCTCCTGTTATCCCACATAGACCATTTCTTGTGCTTGGTCCTTCCTTACAGTAAAATGTTCATCCAGTGCAGGTAATACATGGGCAGGGAAGAGGTGTATAAGCTACAATATTTTATTAAATTGTCCTTTACCACAAATTGTGGTACATTTATGCCACTTTTTTAATGATAAACTTTATTTTATTTTGTTTCAAATTACTTCAAATCGCTATTATTCTAGTGCTACGAACATAGTAAACAATAACTTTTAGTTTTATAGGATGATCTAATGGTTTAAACCACAGCTGAAAGCAGATATAGTAACATATAAGTAAATACTAGGGCAAATCACATAAAAAAAATGTAACTTCTTAATTAAGGCCCAACACAGTTCTTACAGTTTCTCTACAAGTAATAACAACAATTAAAAAGTTTAGGTCACACACAAGCTTTTTATTAAAGATTCATCTTTTTATGGTTTATTAATGGATATAAATATTCACACGTGCAATTGCAAGACCACATCAGTGCCACAGTTGTTTACATAAATGCACAAAATGTTCCCAGAATACTTGGCTTTACAGTTTACAGTTTCAAATGTACATTGGATTAAGCCTTAAGGGGTTCTGACTTAACCCCGTCCTCAAGTACCACTAACGGTCCATGATTTGTAGGTCTCCCTGCAAAACCTGTGGAGCTTTCAAAATGTAACTCAGTGCCTTAATGATTAAGGTACAGGTTTCAATAAGTTTAGTTTAAAGGGCTGATTCAGAGCTGCCCTCAAACCTTTTTTAGGTGCAAGTGTAGACCTGAGCAGTATGTGCAAACGTATTTTACACATGCCCTTACTCTCGAACCCTAAACCAGGCCTGGAGTTACCAGTAAGTCCCTTTCTATGATTCCATCTGAGGGACAATATACTATGGGGTTAATAGTTGGATGGAACACCTGCTGCTATAATCCAGTTCATTTTTTAAAAAGCCAAAAGGAAACAACGGGCCATGGCCCTAATAGTATGGATAACTCAAACTAAAAATAGACACCTGTCTGCTTTAGATATAATATATAGTATATATATTAAACAAAGATGAACGGCACTCGCTGTCTTACCCAAGAAGTACAAGAAGATGGACTTGGCAGTTCCAATGTTTCAGTTTTTATTTCATCAGGGAAAGTTTAATAAAAACTGAAATGTTGGAACTGCTAAGTCTGTCTTCTTGTACTTCTTGGGTAAAACAGCGAGTGCCGTTCATCTTTGTTTACTATATTCTGAATATTTAGTTTTGGCAATGCTGCTGCTTTATTGTTTGGAGTGCCTTTCACCTTGTATATGTATGTTATATATATAT
>WWET01000542.1:612072-631680 GCA_011038615.1 Limnodynastes dumerilii | reverse complement strand
CTTAGGTCCCATATCTTTTTGTTTTAATGGTAATCATTCTGTCATATTATTACCCTATTTTTAGATTTGTTTGATACTGTGGTATCCTGAGAGATTTAATATCATATGTCGGTTTCTCTTACTATTTCTATCTTTACTGGTTTTAGCCTCTGGTTTTATCTCCTTAATTTTTGTTAGTAGAGCGCCTTTTTGATCTATTTTATTTGTCAATCAAAATCCCAGCCAGTTCACAACTGACTGGGAAGAAAACTGACGATTTTAAAACTGGCCATTTGTACCGGAGCCTCACCACACCTGTCTTAGGGTTAGGCTGCGGGGAGGGGAGTCTTAGGGTTAGGCTGTGAAGAGGGGAGTCTTAGGGTTAAGCTGCGGGGAGGGGAGTCTTGGGGTCAGTAAAAGACTAAAGGGTTCAGTTTGACAATTGCATATTTTTGCATTCTGCATGTTTACTACTCCAGATCAAGCCCAATGTAGCGATTTTGTTATTTTTATGGATGTTACCTTTCTTTTTTTTCCTCCACCAATTTTGTTTCCATCACTGCATGACCCTCCTTTGTTGGGTCATACTGAAGGGCGTTGAGGTCCCTGAAAAATACTAAACATTAGTTGTGTGTGACATCCTTAAGCAATTCTCTGGACAGACAATAGTCAGCAGGATCTCTATATAGCTTTGTTGGTTCTTACACAAATATTTGCAACTAATAAAAAAAATAAAAAAAAAAAAATAGAGAAATAATAAATTATCTTTTCTGTTGCACATGATGGGACATTTGAGGTCTGGCTATTTTATTATATCTTCAGATCCATTGCTGAAAGTTACTGCATTAGTGGTTTCTAAGGATCTGAGATCTTCGTCTGGAAATAGAACAAATATTACCAGATAAGCCCCGAAACAAGTTATCTTTAAGTACGCACATTTTTCTTGAGTGATCGCTAATTCACTCTGTTAATTGCACTTATTTTCATTTAGATGCCCCGTTTTTGTCTCCAGGGTAAGAAGCACTTGTTAATAATAAAATGTAAAACCCTGCTAAAATAGCTACTGTACTGGGTACTAAAGCTACTGCAATGCAAGAGACAATGGGCCAGATCCAGACCTACGTTTCAACACGTAGCGTATTTACTCTATCGTAATTACTATGCACTCCCCTAGGCACTAGTCATACGTATTTTTGCCATTTTTCGCTTTCCAAACCCTACCTTAACTTTTCTAAGCTTAACTCCTGTCGGCCGTAATGGCTTCACGTACTTACGCGCACATGCACAGAACCTGCAAAATAGCGGTTTTACGACTCCAGCTAGTGTAAATACGCTGGCAGACGTAGCTCTGGATCCGGCCCAATTTGCATAACATCCAGGTAATACTTTTCTCTACCATTCCACATGACTTTAAAGTAATGTACAAAAAAACGCATCTGTCTTACTTAAACTGTTTTGCTTTTGCTGCATTTTTGCTCACAGGCTTTGGCTCCATATTAATGTTCAGGACACTTTGTAAGATGTCCAGGTTTTTTTTCTTTTCAACTGAAAGATCGTCGTCCTCCTCATCTACCTGCGATTTCTGTAGCTCTTCTGCACAGAACATTAAATCATAAAAATAGGTTATATATTATGGCAGCTTGTACATTAAAAATGTAAATTCCACAATAAAAAAAAAAAGTTACATTTAATAGTTTGAAGCAAGACATTAACTAATAAATAAAGCAAATGAAAATAGAGGAATAAGAAAGTGATATGGTAAGAAAATTGTGTTTTCCAGAAATAGGAATGACTGAGAGCTTGAATGTTAGGAGTATGGCAGACGTGACAGCATGGCAGGTGTAGTGTTATGCAATAGTTGAGTTGAGAGAAGGGGGATGACTCTGGGAAGAAGGACTATTATTTATAGTGGTTGAGTTGATGGAAGGCAGTGACTCTTGGAGGAAAGAATAGAAGGTTTGTCATGGACATGCTGAGACTTAATTGTGGATGTAGTAGAGAGACAATTGGTCTAACACAAGGCATTTTGAGGCTGAGAGAGCAGTAAACATACTAATACAGTGATAAGAAAGCAATGGAATGAACCAGGAAAGAACTGTGATTGAAAACAATTGCTTTAAGGGGCTGCAAGAGAGTAACTCACTGAGAGGAGTATGTGAAAAGCCAGTTGAGCAGGAGCTGCATGCAATGAGTGAGAGTGAATACGGTTGAGGAAGCATGATGATACAAATGCAGAGACGCTTCCCTGGGAGACTGGCCAAAATGGTACTTGGGAAAAAAAAATCTGACATGGGCCTTTCATCAGACTAACAACCTTGTTATCACCCCTTGGGGCCAGATTTACTAAGATGCGGGTTTGAAAAAGTAGATATGTTGCCCATAGCAACCAATTAGATTTTAGCTGACATTCTCTAGTACGCAATAGGAAAGTGAGAGCTAGAATCTGATTGGTTGCTATAGGCAACACCTCTACTTTTCCAAACCCGCAGTTTAGCAAATCTGGCCCTTGGATTAAAAGTACATAAATGTTCTTTGAGAATGGGAACTATGCAAAGAAAGAAAAATGACAAAAACGTGGTGCAAAAAGTTGGGAGATTTCGATTCTCTCTCCTCTCCTACTTCTTTCCAGCATGTATGGCATAACAATCATAATACAAAATAAAATAAAATAAAGGCTGCCATACATAATGCACACTGTCAAATGAAACCGGTCCGATACAGACACGTTTTTAGTGTCCTTGGCATGAGGAATTGCATCAGCTCTATTTACCTGTGTCCTCTTCACCCTCACTGATGTTCTCTAAAAACATAGAGCTCATTTTAAATCGTTCATCTGTTCCAAATCTGGACTGCAACTGCATGAGCTGAATATCAAATAAATGAAATAACAAAACAGGTGGTAAATGCCATGAAAATCATTATATTACTGTAATATATTATTCCAACATAATAATCTCATGTAAACAAGGAGACACAACTGACCTTCTCACCAGACTTCCCTTCAAACTGAGCCTTGATTTCAAATCTTTCCCCATCATCCTTCTCATCTTCATCATCGGACTCTTCACCGCTGCTTTCAAATAGTTTAGCGGTTACTTGTTTTTCCTTCTATGTGGATCAAAAATATAAAATAAATATGACACTTGTGCAATATTGTGCAAAGTAATATAGGGGAGGAACTAGGCAGGAGTAGCAGAAAGATTAATACATCTCTTATGTTTAAGAGTACTTCCCCTTCAAGTGCCACAATACCAAGAGTGTCTTCAAATCTGCTGTATAATCAAGCTCTCACCTTCCCATTGTTTGCGTTTCTTTTTCCGCTGGTCACATTTTCTTCCTTCTCACTTTCAGTCTCAGACTCAGAATTAAACACAATGTGCTGACTTTTCTTTGAGGTATTGGAATCCTGAATTACACAAAGATGACTTGTTAATACAGGGTTATATTATACTTTGTCTAGTGGTAGTATTCAAATTTGGGCTATTAGTTTAGTACACACACAGCAAACACAAATTATTAGCATACAACATGTCTATTGTCTAAAAAATGTGGAGGCAACTCGTAAAAAAAGCTATTTAAAAAATCATTGTGCTTTTTAAAATGTAAACCTGTGTATAGTAACGTACAGATGGCTCATGTTCATTTGAGTTAAATTGCACACTACTGTGGTACTGTGTCAGCTGATTCACTATTGAATAGAACACATCCAGTATTCACATATACAATACAATGGCTGAATATACGGTAGCATTAACAGCACAATTAAAAAAAAACTTCTAAGGTATGGGATCTAGGGGTCACAATTTTAGAACACGTAAAAGGTAGGTAAGCAATAAGCAAGGTTAATCAGAGGGTAAGTTACAAAGATGCCATGTTATAGGCACAGCCTCATTTAGAGTACTGTAATCAGTTTTGAAAGCCAAGGACCAAATCCAAAGGTTGATAATAAGAGGAAAACTGGTGGAGATTTAGAACTGGAAAAACTATGTTGAAATGCAGGGGACATAACTTTATTACTGTTTGCATCAGATAAAATTTAAAGTCTAAAAGTAAAACTTGTCAGAATCTGTGCAATAAGCAAAAAGTATTCTCACAGCAAGCAAAGCATAACATAAATTTGAACCCCCACCCCAACATTCAACATGGTGTTGGCCTGGTGTAAATTTCAGCTTGTTTTCCTCTTAACTTCAAAATCTGGATCCAGTCTCACTGCTCTAGAGAGACATTAATACAATAGAAGAGAAAAATATAAAAAGAGCTAAAACCCTAGATAGTTTTCCTCACAAAACATACACAGAAAGACTAAATAATCTAAACAGTATAGCAATGAAGCAGAGCAGGGACAGTATAGATGATAGAAACCTGGAACTATATCAAAGGGCTTTTAGGAAGAGGGCGTCCTCAAAATGGACATATTTTAGAGGATTTGAGGAAAAAAAAACGGGCGACCGGATGGGCTAAGTGGTTCTTATCTGCTACAAAACTCTATGGACCTGATTCACACTTAAGAATTCTTATGATTTTAGGGGCGTATATTTAAGAATGGATGCACTTCGCATGCGTAGTAACTTTTATACGCTATTTGTGTTGGACTTAAGTTCGCAAATTCCGTGCTTATACACCACAAACTTAAAATCTCTAGGTTCATAGTAACAAACGCAAATATGGGCGTTCCATGCATAATAAACTCGGCAGATACAAAGTTTTGGGTGGAGAGAGGCATTTAAATGACCAAATGAAGGCGCGGTTATGCAGTTAAGTTCCTAAGTAGACGCCCTACGCATTCAAATGCGAACCTACAATTAAGGGAGCCCTATGGCACTCGAAAGTCACATAAGAACCTGAAAACCGGGGGGTGCCGAGGGAGTTTCATTGCTGTTAGTTCCGTATATTTAGGAACCTATCGCGTTCTTAAGTGTGAATCAGGTCCTATGTTACTATGTTTACTGCATTATCTTGGCTGGGTCTCTAATCAATGCATTTCATTGCTAAATCAACAATAAGATACTCAAAAAGAGCTGGAATATTGAAACTTAGTCCATAGTTTAAGCTGTAGCTTTTGCTTAATTAAACCATGCAAGCATTAGAAGTGTTCTATCCATGAATGGTCTCACCAGCTGAAGCAGAGCTCCTTGGATGGTCTTTTTCTGCTGCTCTCGTTCTTTTCGTCTCTCCTCCATTGCTGCTAAACGCTTCTGATTATCCTGCAGCTGTTTGGCTTTAGAACTAGTTTTCCTCATTGAGGTGCTATCCTGGGAGGGACAAGGTTCTGCAGCAGATGAGGTGTCAGAGCTAGACTCCTGATCACTGTTAGACTCGTCACTGCTGCTGCTGCTACTACTACTTTGTGGCTTTACTTTAGTTAATTTCTTCTTAGGAACTTTGGATTCTTTATGCTCTTGATTTTCTTTGGGGTCTGGAACCAGTAATACTGTTGTTGTACCATCAACTGGACTACTTGGATTCAACTCCTTGCTGTTCTGTATAACATGTCTAGTCAGTGCAGGAGACTGTGTGGAACACGCTGTGGGCTTTAACTTATTAGAAGCTGCTGATGACAACAGAGAGCCCAACCCTTTAAAAGCAGGTGGCTGGATTGGAGCAATTTTCTTTTTTTTGCACTTTGGTTGTTCACTGGAACTATCATCATTTTCTAAAATAGAAGCCAGAATATCTTCTGGCTCTACACCTTTCTTTTTCTTCAAGGCTTTAACAGATGTCAGTTCATTGTCACCCCTTGTGGGCTTGTCTTTTTCACCTTCATCAGTGGCAGAGGAGGATGCTACTATTGCCACATCCTCAAGATGACAGTTTTGCTTCATAGATTTATGCTCTCCTTCAGAACAGGAATCACTGTTATCTGATTCTAAATGCTTTGCGCCTACATCCTTGGACTTCTGTTTATAGCTTATTACAAGACTATCATTTGAGGCTTGCAGATTATTGAGGTTTTTCTTGAGAGCAGGCTGTTTTTTAGAATGTGGAGAATCACCATTTGTCTTCATAATATCATTGTTATGCTGGACACATTTTGAATTAGCAATGATATTATCGGTATCTGCAGAGTCACAATCATTGTCATCATCGCTATTCTCATCACTATTGTCATCATCAATATCAGAACTGTTCACATTTTTTGCCAATGCCTCCAGATCTCCTATGGACAAATTCATTCGGTAGCAATTCTGCATCATCGACTCATATTCCTCATCTGAAAATGAGTCACTGCTGTCTGTTCCCAAGTCACTTTGACTATCTGATTCCGGCTTATCTGTGACTTCACTGAGGTTCTTTGTGCCTTTTGGGTTATGCAGTGTCGTAGACATCTGTTTACCATTTTGCTTTTTTAAAGACGTGGGCAATGTCTTTGTTAGCGTGGCACTTTTTGGCTTTTTATCAACACTGCTACAACTCTTGACAGATTTTGCAACAGTTATGATCTCATCTGTATCTGCAGAATCATATTCATCATTGTCTTTAGTGCCACAGTTGGATTTCCTTCCCTTCAAAACTCTCTCATCTGCCCAGTGTGTTGAGTAGCTCAGCTCGAAAGAGTCAGTCACTACTTCTATACTATTATCTTCAGCAGGTTTTATATAGGTTTTTGCCATTTCCTCTTTTGCTAGAACAGTTTTTAGTTCTGCCTCAGAGTCATAGTCCTCCTCAGACATGCGATTCATGCTTCTTTTTCTCACACTTTCAGGCCTACTTATCTTTGGAGGTCCCTTTTCTTGTTGTGACCCCAAGGCCGTTTCTGTTGTCTGAACTGTTCCCTTAAGCGCTTTAGAACATTGCTTTGTAATGTGACTATCACTTGTCTCCAGAAAGGAATGCACTTTGACTTTCTTCTGTTCTGGACTCTTATAGGCTGGAAACTCCCCTCTGCGTTTTCTACTTATCTCATCGTCCCCCCCTTCCATGTGCCAAGTCAGCCGGGATACAGGTACCACCTCAAGCAAGTTGTCATCTAGTCTTTTAATGTTGTGGCAATACTTTGAGGGGTCATATTTTATAATGTTCACTTGAGTAAAGGAAGAATACACAAGAATTTTATGGAACACAGGTGGAAATATATAATAATGTAATTTGCAAATGTTCAAACAAGTCTATAAAAATATTAAAATTTTCAGAATCAGTTGTAATGAAACTTAATGTTAGTCTTCACAACACAAAAAAAATAAAAAATACTAATATATACGCTATATTAAAGCCTAAACGGGTGTGGGTCCCCGGAAAGAATGGCCCTATTTTGATAGGGCCGTTTTCTCCCAGCCAGTTTCGAACTGGATGGGATTTCGACCTGACCCTAACCCTCCCTTCCCCGCAGCCTAACCCTGGAGAGGTTACTCACATTTCCTGTGGTCTGGGTTCTGCGGTAGGGATACGGAATGGGTGGATATACCGATCAGCATACTCACCCATTCTGAAATTTTTTGTTATACTGAAGGGGTATTCGAAATAGGAGCTTTCGGATGTCTCTGTTTCGGAAATCAGACTTTCTTAGCGGGGACTGCAACAAAGTCTAAACTGCTTTTTTCGGAAAATAACTGGCTGCTCGCTGCCTATTGACATATTTCTATAAAAGCCTACTTAACAGACCAAAATTTATGCGGTGCATTAAAAATCAGCATATGCCGTGTTTGGCATAAATGCCCTGAGGTCCCACATAAACCAATGTTACAGATGTACAATTTCCATATCTTCTCAAATTCTAAGTTTGATTTACACAAAGTCACACCATGTCATCGTTATGGCTCACTTTGCGTAATTGAGAATCATTCTATTGCGTAACTAACCATTCCTGCACATGTGCAGTGCGATCACAATGGTTAGTTACGCATTCAGAATGTATAAGTACCCCATCATAGAGACTTCTGGTTCTGGTTCATTATTCTTTAGCAAGTTATAACACAATTGTCTGGTAAAGAATACCCTCAACCAATAGGAATAGCACAGTAGTGTTGGATGAAGTCCTGTTATGTGAATGAAAGGATATCTGGCTCTGTTGATTTCCCTTCAGATGTAATACAGGCAGCACTCTCCCATATTTGCTCACCACCCAGTTCTAAAATCAAAAACAAGAAATTTACTTTTCAAGGAATCAATCTAAAACAAACATTATTGTTCCAATGTCTTACATTGTCTCCGAGATGCTTTTATACAGCTACCTAAACTAATCCTTGTAACAAAACCAACTTACCTAATATCAGGCATGTACATGTAACATCAGTGTAGCCAAAACACATGCATCAAAACAAATGTGTTAAGTCTAGAAGTTTTTGTTTCAGTAGAAAAATAAATGATTTAGTGATTCATCTACAAGGGAGTAACAGAAAATTCTATAAAAACTAGTTTTCTTTGTATTTTCACCCTTTCTCCTCTTTCCAGCATTTACTACATCCCTAGTGCTGAAGAAACCAGGTGTGACAGTATGTCCCAAGAATTCAATAAGTGGAAAATAGGTAAGCGGAGAAAAGCAAAGTGGTCTTTGGGGACCGCCATTTCAGAGTAGCAACCTCCATAGACAGTCATTTATACTTTCGTGATCGCTGCCACAGACAAGCAAAAGAACCTTGCTAAAAAATAATAATAATAATAATAATAAAAACCAGAGATAAGACCTTTGTTTAGAAGCACAACAGCCTAGAAATTACAGGACAGGCAAGAAATGTTAGAAAATGTAAGCAATCTTACCCCCATCAACTGCAAAAGACCTGTAATGCCTTCATAGTGAATTGTATTAAAAAATAAATGAATAAAAAGATCTGCCATAGAGAAGTAGAGCATTCATTCATAGTACAAGACTTAACTTTACCACTATTTGTTTTGCATAAAATCCTGCACCACACAAAACTACTATCAAATGCCAAATGAAAAAAAAAACTTTAATCTTAAATAACAATAAAATGGAATTCTTTGACAACAGATTATATATTCCTTTAAAAATACCTATGTAACAACTATGGCCTATGTAGCATCATAAACAATGGAGGATGTCATGCACTCAGTCTCATTGTACTATGGATTTTGCTTTAAATCTGTATAAGAAGAAATGGATGTTTAGCATTATCCAGGAATAACTGCCAAATCACAATATTAATGTCAATATGTTAAACATGTAATATCAATTCTTTGAAGGTAAAAAGAATGGAGGATATTGTCTTTTTACGGAGGACTTGCCTTATGCTCTGGAACTTCAGTGCCTGGTACAGCAGCCTTCATCTGGAATCCAGTTACTCCGGCTTTCTCAAAGGATTGAATAATGTCATGCACCTGACTTCCAGCTTTAGGCTTCTCCTTCTCTTTGATAGCTTGTCTTTCTTGTGCCAACCTAAAAGGAAAGGCACCAAATTAAACAACATGAAGAATGTAAATAATGCCATAAATATCTCCATGCTTCAGTTAGTGATAATTATTGCTTTTTTTTTTTAAATGATCACTTTTGGTCTGTTTTAGGTCTGTTCTTCCTCAGCAAGGTGAATGCAACATTATTCTTAGAAGTCTTATTATCAAATACACAAAAATATAAATGATCTACTAACAAGATAAAAATATTGACCATAAAAAGGCCAATACTGTATTTGTATTTTTGATGCAACCGATTTAAATCTATTGCCTCATATTAACAGCCATAAAGGTTCCTGTATCTCTTCATTTCTTTAATTCCATTCCAACCCCTCCTCTTTTGTGAAATCTTTTGTTTTCCCTTCCTAGAAGATTTTACCCAAGAAACAGTTCTGCCAAGTCCTGTCATTTTAAACAAAACAGTCAAAATGTGGAAAACCCCAGAGTCTGACATGAAATATGGAGCACTTTCATCTGCCATTAATTCAGATAGGTACACACTTATCCAAATCCTCTTCAAATCATTTTCTGACCATACTGTATAAACCTACAGCAGACCAAGCTGCAGATACAACACCAAATCCATGAAACACACTCGTCCAGTTTTACAGAAGACCTCCGACCTGCAACTGCTAAGTGTATTCTATCACCATACACTCCTCCAACAATCGCCAGACCGCATGTCACTCACATACAAAAGTCGTGCGGCATGACATCAGAATCAGAAGAATTAGACAAAGCAGTCGCAGGAACGTGTAAATCAGTTGGATCACCTGACTTTTAAGCAGATCTAAAAATAATTTGACCCGACCAGGCAACCCCAATCGGATGTTACAAGCGGTACTGTGAGAGTATCCGCTTGTCAGGCATACAGTTGGATGTCAGATTGACACAAATTGGATAAGTGTGTTCCCAGTTTTAGTTTCTTAGACGTAAGGGCAGTAGGCTATCTATTCACGGTCAGTCGTAGTTTATCAATGTGTGTTTAAATATAACATACAGTTATGTCACAGATATTCACATATTTTATGAGCTAGATCCCATCTCTTACACAATCACTTCTTTGCTGACATTAATATAAACACCATTTTATCATCTCAATTAGGTACTTCATTTATTCACTAAACACAAAACAGTACTCGATATACTCTTACCTGTGTAAGAAACTTTCTTTGGCCATTTCAATTTGCAATACTCCACCCTTCCACTTTGTCTTGTTTAGAACAGACATACCTAAAAAAAAAAGTCAAATTAATTTTACTCATAAACACTCACAAATAAGAAAATGATCAAAGCTTATCCATTAAAAGACACTCACACTTTTTCAGGTCTGTGTCTGAAATGTTGATGTTCATGTAAGCAAAGGTTTTTATGGGATTTCCTGAAAGCAAAGATTATTTCATATTACATACTGTATTTAGCATATAATACAATGCAACAAAATAGTCCATGCAAGTTACCAAAATTGGAAAAAAAATTACAACAAACAAGGGTAATGTTATTTTAAAAATATTTTGTTTAACATTTTATTAACATTGAAAATAAAAAACAAATTCTAACACAAAACTACTTAATATTCTATTTTTGCTAACATGATTGAAACAGAATAAGGTGATATAAGGGAAACTAAATAAAGTTATATGTTATTCCTTCATTTTTTAATTAGCATACCTTGCTCATCTTTCCTGGAAATTATTTCTACATCATCAACCTTTCCAAATTTTCCAAATCTGTCCTTAAGTTCAGCATCAGTGATGGAAGGACCGATACCACCAACATATAAGCGTTTTAATGGGACCGTCATGTTTCACTCAAATATTTACTTTAAAAAAAATGAAAGAATACAAAATGTTTCAATGCTATACACTAATATTGTATACTAAAACCATGATGTATCTTACAGTCCTACATTTGTTTAATTACTTTGAAAATCCCCCAGCTCAAATGCCATAAGTAACGTAAAATTACTCAACAAAATCCTCATCAACACATTCCTCAACTGTATAGATGGCCTCAACATCAAGCCATTTTAGGTCTATGTTGCTGCCTTACATTCCCTCCTCTAACTGACCAAATTTAATCTGAATTTTCAGTCACTCTGTCATAACCTACATGATAATAATTCCCAGTTTCTGATGCCAACAACTGTTACAACCTGTGCACCTCACTTGCATTATTTCTAGATTTGCTGTTGATCTCTGATGAAGTTAATGTAACATTCTGAAATCACAAAGGTATTTAAAGTGCAAAATTTAGAGCACCAAATTTATATGGAAATTTGAGCAATGATAAAGAAATCTAAAACAGGTTCTGAAACCATTGATTCCCAATATCCACTTACAATCCCATTACTATACACTTTAGACAAAACATAGGCAACCTGTGGCACTCCATGTGTTAGGAAACTACAAGTCTCATCACACACAAAGATCTACCCACTATAATTATACTTTTAAAGCATGCTGAGACTTGTAGTTTGATAACCCCTAACGTCACAGGTTTCCTTTACCTGATTTAGACTATGCGCCTTAAAACGGTCTCACATATGCAGGGTCTTATTTAAATTTGTACTCCTTAGTTCTGTGTTTCTAAACACTATTGTTATCAAAGCAAGTATGGTTAACAGCTGTATCATGTAATGATTTAATCATTGCATGTAAATATTTAACATGTAATGCCAATAATCAATGGAGTAAGTTAGCACAATTGGACAGAGAAAAATAGTAGACACTGAGGTTATGCAAAATTGGGATTTTAGATATTCAGCATAGAGAAGTAAAGCATCAGAGCAAAAGACAATGAACTGGATTCAAAATTGTGTACGACAGTAGCCTTTGCATTCAAAATGCGCGAAAACTCCCTGTGTGCGTGCCATATATATATATATATGTAAAAATTAAGGTCATACATTGGAACTCACTTCAAACATTTCTAAATTATGGAGAGTAAGACGCTCCAAAGGCGGAGCATGACGACCCGCCATGTGTAGAGCGTGTATGCATTGTGGGACGGGAGGGGTTATTTAAATCGCACAGTAAGCCTTCAGTCTAATCCTCCATTACTAAATCAGTCACAGGGGCATGTGCATAAAAATTAAGGTAGGGTTCAGGGTATGCAAGTTCCAATGGGATTTAGGATCACGTTTTGTCCGTTCTGGACATAATGACATGAAAGTACACACAAGAAAACTAAATGCAGGTGTAAGTACAAAAGAAATTGTAAAAAACAAAAGATCCTTGAGCAGCTGAAGAAATTTCAAGGACAACATACAACTAATTGACAATGTTATAACGAATGCAATTGAACAGAAACTATCGTTGAACCAAGAAGCAGAAATCAAAATGTCATTAATTAGGTGTCATTTAAAATCCTAACAGAGAGTGCAACATATTAATCATTTAACACATAGAAAATCTATACAAATTTTAGTATATTCCAGTTAATAAGAAGTTACTAAGTGGCCACTGAAACACAATTACACTCTTACACTGTCCATCATGGCATGTGAACTGTTATCTAGTTACTATATAATATATATAAATAAGCAGCCATATGGCTCTATGCATTCATTAGATCTAACTTTAGATGAATAAGCAATTGGCTCTATAGGAGGAAAAAAAACAACAAACCAAGGCATAACTTCTAGTAAAATAAAAAACCCAGTACAGGAGACTCACATTTTACTCACATTGCATCCGTGCCACCATAAAACCCGCCCCCGGAAAATCGTCTGCAGCAATAAAGTTCCGCTCGTTCATGACATCCGTACAAACGAAGTCTTCTCCCTGTTCCAAAGCACGATTTGTTTCTTTAGTTGTAACTACAAGCCCGTCATATTCCGCTTTCCTCTCCAGCTGTAGGCAAAAGGGTATGCTGAAACTTGTCGTTCCACACCTAGAGAGACACTGCTTATTTTCACTTAGTGCACTGTCCAGTGTCAGTAGTTCATAAAACAGAGTGACAAATGAAGAAACTATACATTTCATTATCACTCTACGTAAAATTCAATGATTTAAAAAAAAAAAAATACAATATATCATAATAAATGTGACGGAAAACCACTTCCTGTACAGAACGGAGGGGACGCTGAAAGCGCTGCACCATGGACTAAACCATTGCTCTAGGATTTCAGAAAGCACATTTGTTTGGCTTTTCACACCTCCTTTTTTTTATCAGTAGTAGGAATGAAATACGTTTTGCAAGGTGCTTTAGTTTGTTGATTTTTCCCTAACCACCGTCGGTGTGAATGAGCGCTAATCGCCTGTCTTAAATAATTGGAGACCTTATATCCCCCCTCCCTAGATATTGTCTAGTCGCCCGGTGGCGCTACATACGCGCGCTAATTTGAAAGTGCTGAGAGAAGTGTCAGGTGAGGGGCGCGAGACGCAGTGCTTCGTGCGGCTGGGTGAGTGAGTTGCGCTTGCACCCAGCTGGCGATAGTGAACATGGCAAGAGAGGCGTGGGCATGCGCAGACAGCTGTGAACGGAACACATACTAATAGAGCTATAGAAACAAATACACCAATTATATTTAGTTTCTTGAAACAGAACTTATCAGTCATGACAACAATTGTAACCAAACGTTGCCATTTAAAGGAATATTTCTCAAAGTAATCCTTATATGTTTAATAAAGATTTATTTATTTACTTTATATACTTATTTGCTTTCTCATACCCTTATAGCACAAAGTTTACAAATGTATTTATTATTATTTATTCCCACATAGCACAACAATTGACAGCAGGGATAAGCAGCACAAATGTGTTTTTTGTCAATATTTATATAGTAGCATGCCTATTTTATAGTATCCATATAATCCAGTTTAATATATACTCAGTGTAGTGCTACTTTTATTCCTGTTTTATGCTTGATGTCTGCAGTCCATTCCTTCTAGATAAATAACCAGCTTTGTTTTTTTGGTTTTTTTTTTCGGTTTTTCATTGAGCATTTTGGATAAAAATAATTGATAATGATACACAACAGTACAGATATATTGGAAAATACAACCAAGCTTTGCACAACAGTTCAGTTGGTGAAAAGAGCTCTATGCAACAAGGCTTAAACAGTGCATATCCTCATAGTAGCATATCCAACACTGCCAAGTATATAAACATAACGGATAAGAGAAAAAGGTTAAAACACTATCAACATAAAGGGCTAGATTTACTAAGGTGCGGGTTTGGAAAAGTTGGCTCTCACTTTTTTTTACGTACTAGAGAATGTCAGCTAAAATCTGATTGGTTACTATAGGAAACATCTCCACTGTTCCAAACCCGCAGCTTAGTAAATCTGACCCAAAGTCACCCAAACGTGAAAGAGCAAGTAGCTGTGTTTTTTGTCTGTTAGAGCAGCACATCCGCAAAGGAATAACTGCAAAAGAGACTAAAGGCATAGTATCCTAAACCCATGGGTTGTTGGTTTTCACATAACTCCCTATTAATTAATTTTTCTTTTTTTTTTCTTATAAGTTTGTCAAGATGGCGAAAAGCACATTTGAGAAATGCGAAGACACTATTTTACATCTGAAACAGGAAATTGCAGAGCTGGCAGATCAATACAAAGAAAATTGTAGAGAAATTGCCTTCTTCTCCAGTGAAAACGTCAAGGAGGCCTTGTTAGTATTGACGTTCTTTTGTTCCACTAAATGTCATGATGTAAAATAAAAAATAATTACATTTGTGAGCAGAATTTACTATTTGGTGAGGTTTAAGGAAAGCAGGGCTGCACTCAGCAATGGAGGTTGTGGGAGCAAAGCCAATTCTCGGCCTCCCTCTTCCTCCACCCGCAGGCACAGTTTGGTTGCTTTTCTGTGCAAAACAGCGCCTGGATTGAGCATGTGCCGACCAATAGCAGATCCATTAGTATGGATAGCAGTCAGGCCAAACCCCCTTGCAACTCTTTGGAAGCATCATACACAGAGCTGTGGCATGCTAATGATACACTGTAGCAGGCAGCAGCTACAGCTTGCAGACGACCCATTCAAATGCCTAGGCCCCAGGTAAAATACCCTAGCGGTGGTGCTCTCTAAAAGTGCATTGTTTTACTGCATCAAAACTTTAAATACAAAGTATTCAAAGAGCAGTTAAGAAAGTCCAGAGCATTTATTGTTTTAGTGCATCTAATGGCAAGTGTGGTAAATGCTGATTGTACAGTATACCTCTAGCCCAACAACCTTTGGGTACACAAATGATTTCCAGCAACCTGACACCCTGCAAGTTTACTGCCATTTCAAAGATGCTCTTTTCTGAGACAAAAAAGAGTAATTTGTGTCGCACCATGTGATTCCAGATGATTACTGTAAATATCACTGCTATAAAATACATTTTCTCTTTGGGAAAGCACATTTGGCTTATATGCCAGTATCAGCAGCAGATATTTGCTAATACTTATCAATAGAGAGAGTTTGAAAATCATGAACTACCCTTTCGGTGATGTAAATGATGTTTGAACAGGGCTCGACAAATACCAGTCGCCATGGAGACTGTAAGTTGGAACTTGGCAAACGGAGTGCCGCATAGGAGAAACTGCCAGTTCATCCATGAAGCCTCCCTCACCCTCCCCTGTACTGGTTCAGAAGCGCAATGCTGGCTGTTCCTATAGTTTCTTCAAGCAAGGGATTAGTGATCATGTGAAGGGCCTCCCCTGTATATAAGCTGCAAGTGGTTGCTTATCCCGCATAAGCAGGCAGACAGCACGCAAGTGAGAAACAGGAAATCCACTTTATATTTGAGCTACTAGCTGTGCCCACCTGAGTACATATTATATGCTTCAAGTGGCGTTCATTCCCCCCAAATTTTTTTTTATATATATATATATCCTAGTGAAGGGCACTCCTCAAGCCAAATGAATAAACATGCAACAGTGCCTGAGCTGGAAACAAAGTCCTCAATATAGCCAAGAAAATGCACGACACTCATTGTCTCACTAAAAATAAATAAATCAACGATGTCCAACATTTCAGTTCTTCATCTGCCGGATGAAAGTTATTTGAGACAAGTGCCGTGCCTTTTCTTGGCTATATATATATATATAATATATATATATAATTATTTTTTAAACCGTGGCGCCTAACATTTGCAACATTTTGTTGAGTCGTGTTGGAATAAGACTTTAATCTTGTGTGTGTATAGTATATTGATAATAACGGTCTCATTTTCCTGGAATGGTTTGATAGTAGTGCATGAATACATTTTAATCTGGACTGTGCCGTGGAAGCAAAAAGTAGTAAATGATTCAGTTATGATTTTTTTTTTGTAGAATGTCAAGTCATAACGATGATGATGATGGTGTGAAAGTTATGAAGAATACGCAAACAAAATTTGTACACGGTGAAATGGAAATTCAGTTGTTCAAAGCAATCACTGGCATTGAGTTTACAAAATACTTGAAAAAAACAGACCGCAAAAGTAAGTAGTGATACTATGTGAGGTTTTTACCTATGTTCGCTTTTTTGTGGCTGTTTATTTAGAACTCTTGCATGCAGCGACAATATATTTTACCTGTATGCAACTTGAGGGCACTGTTGGAGAGAGATTGTGGATGATTACAGCCAGCAAAGCCCAAGGCTCTGGCACAGTGTCAACAGTAACAGATTACACATGAGTAGCAGTCACGCATATACCACAAATCCTTGGGACACGGTTCGTGCACTGTTTAGCATACCCCTATAAATACTGCCTTGGCTACAATCAGGGGGTGCTGGAAGTCTCAGGTTCAGGCTAAAAGGGGGCCCCAAACTCTGCTCTGCAAATACACCAGCAGGGGCACTTGTCAGTTACTCACCTTCCTGGATGTCTGTACAACAACAGCAGACTGATGCCCAGGAAGAACTTCTTAAGAACATGGGCTGGATCCAGAATTAAGTAAGTGCTTGAAATGAGTTACTCCTGGGCTAAACCTTGTTGATTGCAGGGGGAGTCAAGTTAATTGTATTCTTTGCATGCAGGGATATATCTTTGAATTGCTTACTGCACACAGATACTGCCCAGCTTTACTATCACACTGTTATTTAGACTTGTGATAGGAAACATCACCTCTCAACTCTAATACTGTTTGCAACAAATGAAATATGACTCCTCTGCAATCAACATGGTTTAGCCCAGGAGTAACTAATTTCAAGCACTTACTTAAGTCTGGATCCAGCCAGTGGTCTACTTGCGCTTCAGTCTGCTGCTACTCGGCCCAAAGGAACCGCAAAGCTCAACCTCTATGTAATGTTATGTAATGTTTTACTATGTTATGTCACATAGAGGTGGAATGCCAAGGACATGCCTTTTTTTTTTATTTATGTTTTTTTAGAGCTGTGCCTTGCAGTTTCCAATATCAGCCCTGTATGCTGCTCTTCATTATAATACAAAAATAAAAGCCTAAAAACAATCATGGAGGGTGTGGCCTTAGAAGCATAGTTTGTTTAAAATAAGTAATGTGAATATTTGTGATGATTTTCACATACATTTTCTGGATGCTATAACTCTTTATAGCCCTGCCCAGTTGCCCCTCGTAATACTAGATAGTGGTTTGCTTTCCAGCAGTGATACATGTACCTCTCTGGGGGATGCAGTTGGCGGTTAGGAAGACCCTGTTTCAACACTGATAATGCCAACAGCTGAATTGTGACTGTATCAGTGTCAAAGCCCAGTGTATTTCACCAAGGTTTCCATTCCCATTAGGAAAATATTCTCTCCCGAGGAGAGAATGAGGCCTCATAGAATAGGAAGGTTAAGGTTAGGTTTGGGGACGTTGAGGGTTAAGGTTAGGCTGCTGAAAATGGTGGGTTAATGTTAGGCTAATTGAAGGGGAAAGTTAAGGTGAGTATTAGAGTAAGGGTTAGGAGAAAATCTTACCTGTTGCCATTAAAACATTCAGATCTATATCTATCTATCTATCTATCTATCTATCTATCTATCTATCTATCCATATATATTTTATATATTTTTTTTCCTACAGCTGGAAAGGAGGTCCTATATAACCACAAACTGGCGGGTTTGTGCAAATCTTTTTCATTTGAGATGGAGTTCATAACCTTGGAATCACAGGTATTTTGAATCTTATGCTATATAATTATCATTGCGAATTTAAGTAAAAATATAATATAATTTAATAATAAATATTCATAATTTCTTTTTAAAAAGTGTCCACATATATCTGCAGTGCTGTGTGATGTAGCTAGAACGAACAGAATAGTTATAGTTAATAAAGTAACATTAGACAATGGAGGGATGTGCTTTGCTGATAAGAACCTTACAGTCTATCTGATAAAACTGGTGAATGTACCATAACTGGTAAAGCTCTTTAGATTACAAGGTATAACTGTTACATTCTTGTAACCCTGAACACAGCTTCATGTTTTTAGTGACCTTCCACCTGTACACACCCACTAAAGCTTTTTTTACATTTCCATAATGTTTTTTTTTCTTTTTCAAAATTTATTATTATAAATAAATATTGCACATAAAAACTATTTACAAAAGTGTAAATAAACTGATTCATAACTGTATAATAAGGCAGTGATTTTGCAAAATTGTGGCATGTTGCTCTGGCAGTTTAATTGTTATTAATGGGTTTCATTTTCTGCCTACCAGGTCTATTTATCAAATAGTATATAATGTAAACAAATTAGAAAACACAAATGCAAGAAACTGTACATTGTTCATTGCAGAAGTATGTTTGGTTATATTGCAATAGTTTTAAATGAAGG
The DNA here is from genome assembly GCA_011038615.1 of Limnodynastes dumerilii. NCBI lineage: Eukaryota > Metazoa > Chordata > Amphibia > Anura > Limnodynastidae > Limnodynastes > Limnodynastes dumerilii. The sequence continues at coordinate 612,658 of WWET01000542.1, read as the reverse complement.
CTATACTATATGAATATATAGTAATTTTATGTATCTGCTTATGTAATACTCAACATTAACACCAGATGGCAGCAGAATGGTATATTGGTCCATAGCAATTTATGTATTATTTGAACAAGTTTTTATATAGCAGCATTATATTGCATAGTCCTCTATAAATTCAAACAATTATAAAACAAGTCTGGATAGTAACAGACAGACTGTGTGGGTATGTGGTCCCTGCTTGAAAGATTATAATATTTAGGTCAAATGGGGTGTAAGCTTGGGGGCAGGACCCTCTTACTTATCCAGTCTGTCTGTTACCACCAAGTCTTGTTATAATGATTGTTAAAATTTTAAAGCACTACGTAATCTGCTGGCGCTATATAAAAACCTGTTAATAAATAAATAAATAGAATAAATAAATAATGCTCAATATTGCTATTTTGTGTAAATTGTGTAATTAATAAAATTATATAGAAAGGTGGTTAAAAAGCCTTTTCTATGTAGAACTTGTATGCTTTCCTTGTGTCTACATTGAGAGTTGCAGATCCTCTGAATATCAAGCTGGTATATATCTTGACATATAGGGGATATATATATATAT
>WWET01000542.1:599848-612006 GCA_011038615.1 Limnodynastes dumerilii | reverse complement strand
TCGCCGCTATGAAAAGGTCTTTGGTACGACCGGAAGTTGTCACTATGCACATGCGCAGTGCGTTTTTTCTGCCGTTTTTTCGCTTACGATCAGCGTACATTTGCCTGCGAGCGTAGGTCTGGATCAGGCTCATTGACTCAATAGGAGTTTTTTTTAGTACTTAGTATTTGGGATCATAGCGCCGTTGTTTGTTAATTTCCAATAATATATACACACACACACACACACACACACAAAATGGAGGTTGTTCAAATCAATTTATAAGGTAATATTCAGCAGGTGCTTGTAAGGAAAGGGGAGTTTACACAAATACAAATAGGAGGCCCCAGCACTCTTGCAATTACCCAGCAACTAACCCTAACCCTCCCTCTCTCGCAGCCTAACCCTCCCTCTCCTGCAGCCTGACCTTAACCCTCCCTCCCCAACACCCTGGAAAGGTTACTCACCTTTCCCGGCAGTCTGGCAGTAGTGGTGCGGCAGCAGGATATCAGCGGCAGCGGTTTTACCTAATCAGAATGGGTGAGTATGCCGATCGGCATACTGACTGGAGACTGACAACGTTTTTTTGTTTCTATAAGTGTAATTTTTTTTTATTCTCATTATTTTGACAACAACATTAGAAAATAAAAGATCATAATGGCATAGTGGAACATAACAATCATTAGGAAAAACACCCATTTAGTTAAAAGTAGACCCACAAGTGAATATATGGGGTTGTAACAAAAAACCTTGGAAATTAAAATAGCAAATATTGCTGTTGGGTTTTTCTATTTTTTTTTTTTTTTATGGTGTGAAACAAGGAAAAGAATAAGGAGGAGAGTAAGAGAAGGAAAAAAAGAAAAAGGAGAGAAAAATAAAGTAGGCCAGATTGATGTACGGACTCTGGAAATGTGAAAAGAGTAAGAAAGAGAGGAGAAAATGATGGTTAGAAGTTTCCACCTGTGCAGATTAGTTTAGGGGAGAATTGACTATAGAACCAGAAAAATTTGAATCTGTTTAAAGGGTAGGATTTAAACAGACCCAGGGAGTTTGTGGTTGAAATATGAAAACCATGTTTCCCAGGTTTTACGAAAAAAAAGGAACAGCTGGTATAAAGCTAGTCATGAATTCCATAGAAGCAATGTACCAAAGCTTGTTTATAGTTGCCAATAAAGGTGAATATTTGGAGTTTGGCTGCAGTGCTTATGTGGATTAAGAGCTTTCTAGCCAGTTTAATAACAATAAGGTAGTTGAGAGGTTCACACAAAAGAAACACCAGAGGGTTCCTGTCTTAACCTTTAATTCCAGAACACTGGAAGCTAGATTTTGGATTTCTGACCAGAATTGTATCACTGGGTGACAATCTCACCATATATGTAGGTAGGAGCCTCTCTGACCACAGTTTCTCCAACATAACTCGGAAGACCGATGGAAAAGACAGTTAACTTTGGAAGGAGCCAGGTACTACCTGGTGTAAACCTTGAAGGCGTTTTCACAAATAGATGTGTTAATTGCATAATTTCATACGTCAAGCGAGAACTTCATGATAGGAATAGCATACACCGAATTTGGGTGCAAATATTTGGTAAGACAAGGGAGACAGGGAGCCTGCTGTTCATCTGTAAAAAGGTTCTCTATGCCTACCCATTTATTGCATCCAGGAGTGTAGTTCCATGTTATTATGTGTCTGGCAAAAATTAGTAAGCCAGCTCCCCCATTTGCCTTCGATTTGGCCAAGCAAATGTTAATTAGTCTAGATTACTTATTCTGCCAAATAAACTGGATGCACAAAAACTTCAGATTTGTCAGAAAAGATGGTGGGACCTTAACGGGGTCCATTTGAAAAAGATGCAACAATTTGGGGGTATGTTCATTGTGATGGCATAAATACAACCAAACCATGAAATAAATTGGGTTACCAATTTGTGAGGCCTTGTTTGAGAACTTGGAGAAGAGGAGAGTAGTCGGCCTTCATTTGGAGCATAAATGTTTGCAAGTGTAATAGGCTGGTGTCCTACTTTACCCAACAGAATGAGAAACCAACCTTCTTGGTCAGTGAGCTGAAAAGGAACCGTGCCCTCAATTAAAATTGCAATTATATTCTTTTTACTGAAATGTGAAGACTAATAAACAGAAGGGATTCTGTGGAGGTGATAGCGGGATGGCCATCTTAAATTGTGTCTCCTGTAGAAATATAAAGTCACCTTTACAAGACTGAATGGACCTATGGAGGAGTGAACGTTTCTGAGAAGTATTCCCCTTGGTTGTGATGGAAAGAAAGGTGAAAAGCATAATGCCAAAGTATGCAAAAGCCTTTGATTTCTTATATCGCTTGTAACATTATAACTTTTATTACCTCAGTGTGACTTCACCTTAGTTGGGATCTGGGCACAGTAGCTTGAAGGGACAGATAGACCCCTTTTTAGCTGGTTAAGATCCACCGTGAGGCGGCAGGCACAATCAGGGGCTGTGTCTATTCTTTATTACATAGGGAGGATATATCTATTTTTATATTGGAGCCCTGTCTTCTCTACTTCTCAGTACTGTGTCTATCAGTGTTTATAAACATATTGTAATTTCTTTGGATCTCTATCTGTTACCCTTCTATGGTATCTAGTCACCACTTTAAACCTTATAGCTGAATAACCTTTTTGCAATATGATTCTGGCTATCAAGCTACACTATTATTGAGAGTGTGTTCCAATAAATCAGTTCTTCTTTTTTCTTCTCCTTGTGGGAGGGGGTGATCAAACACCGGGGGTGAAGATGGGGAGGGCAGGAAACTTAGGTGGAGGACGGGTAGGCTAACCTGAAGAAGTGGGTTTTGAGGGAGCATTTGGAGGGTGTTGCATAGGTTGGGGTAGGTTGTCCCAGTGAAGCTTCAGATTGTTAGGCAAATAAGAGGTGGGGTGCTTAATATGAATAAGCGAGGGGAGAAAAAAAAATAAAACGAACACCAGAGAAACCTGAATATGACTGAAGGGCGATACCAGCAGGGTTCAGAAGTAGGGTTGCCCAATAAAACGAAATAAGAATGGTAACACAGTATAATAAAGAAGTAAGTAAAGGGGGCTAACTGATCTTATTTATGCAACCATCATGATCATTACCAGTATGAAACTCCTAAATTGGAATATAACTGTTTTAGAAATGGATAATATCAAACCAGGCAACCAAGAATGGTTCAAAGGTAGAAGAGAATCAAGTCTTAATAGGTGATCCGGTGTTTGGTCTGTAGAGTATTCTGGACAAAGACCAAAACGAAGAAGATGTTTTAGAAGATCTCTTGTGTCATGCACCGGCCTCAGCGCCAGTCCGTAAGCAGACCACGCCGGACCAGAGATGTGAAGTCTAACCACAAGCCTTGTGTTCACTAGAGTCCCTGATGGTGGCGATAGTCTTGGCTGCAGGCAAACATTAGGTTGCTGCCCTCTCGACAAGTGCACAGATGCCAACATGGTGGACAGGATCTGAGGGTTGCAGGAGGTAGTGCAAAAGTGGCTACTGAGACTGGATACTGCGGTGAGCAGTAGGACACTGGAAGTGCAGAAACTGAAGGCACAGGCAGGAATCAGATACACAGGAATACATAAACCGTTGCCCAGATAACTGGTACTGAGGACTGGAGACATGACCTAGAACCAGGGAGCCAGAACACACGAGAGGACTTGAGAATGCAATACCCGCACACAAGGATACTTATTGCCCTGACAGGGAAATAATGTCAGTGAGGGGTTTAAATAGTGCTGCTGATCAGTGAGGGAATGAACCATACCTGTGGGATAATACCTGCAGCAGAATCCCAGGAAGTGCTCTCTGCTCTCTAAAAGAAGATCATATGATCAGCAAAGGTAAACAAAAGACATAAGGTGCAGTGAAAGTACCATGACACTCTGTGATCGTTGAGGTCTTGTACTATGTAAAGGCGGCCATTGATTTCCATGATCAGCTGAATGGGGAAACCCCATTTCTACTTATATCCATGTTCACGCAGAATGGAGATAATGTCGCGTAGGTCTCGACACTTGGCAATCGTAGAAGAGGCCAGGTCTTGGAAAGCTCCCCAGCTAATTTTTGACATCATCAGTTTAGTTTGGTTGGTCTGGAACATCTTTAGGAGGAGAAAGTGAAGGCGAATCATACCTTTGTTACTTATGGGATATTTTGGATAAAAGCCCTGTCTGAAGCTCTCTTGCCTCTCAAAGTGTTTTTATTCATGTTTTGAGGTAGTAAGAGGTCTGAGTAAGTAGGAAGACCAGGTAGATGAGGTCAGGTGGGTTTATAGCATACTAGTTACAGGCATACTTGTTACAGGAAAAACCAGTAGGGTCTGAGTGTAGCAGACAAGAGGCTTTGTGAATTATGTTAAAGGTTTCTTCAAGTAGTTGTGTGTAGACATAGACAAAGGCAGCCAATGACGATGATCAATGAGTTGAGATGCTGATTGGCCTAAATATCAGGAATGAGTCAATATGCTTACGATTCAAGTGTAATGATAGTGAGTGGTTGATGGAATGGGCCAGGGCATTTACTGTGAAGTGTTGGCAATAGGAGTAAACAGGAGTGCTATTCCCTGTATTTCCAGTAGCCTGACCTTTTAAGCCTCAAATATTGCAAGTATACACAACTGCTGCAGCCACCAACACGAAGTAAAAAAGATCCACAGAGCAGGGAAAAAACAGCAATAATCCCATATTAGAGACTTACAACTGTAAGTCTCTAATATAAGTTTGCAGAGTGAATGGGAAGCTCAGGAATGGCAACAGTAGTAACGCCAGTTAGCACAGCGTGGGTGAGGGGGGGGGGTAAACCGGAAGGGGAAGGATTCTACTCCGGGGTCCGGATAACCGGAAGGATTCTACTCCCATTGCAGCCCTACTGATCCTTTTTTTTTTTTTTTTTTTAAGTTTCCCTTTTTCTATGTTACCCCCATTTTTTTCCTTTTTTGATTTTATTTGATTTATTTTATTACCTCCGCCCACTCTGGTATCCTCCTTACTTTGTTTGTCCTGAGCTTTGTCAGGCACAGTTCTGACCGCAGGTGGCTGGATCCACTCAGGGGTCAACTGTTATAGTGCCCGGGGGCGGCATAGGAATGGTGGTGCTGGCTTGAGACCTAGCACAATATCCTTTGTTGCTGAAGAGACATTGAACTGCACAGTTCAAACCATGCTAGAAGACACTACCTGGAGTTGTCGGGAGTCGGATGAGTGTGTTCTGCCAGTGCTGAGACTTTGGATGTGTATGTAAAATGGCAATTTAGTTGTGTGAGGAACGGAGCTCTGAAAAACATGTCCTTTAGCTCTGGAAGCTAGGCCACCCAAATGTAATGGTTTTTAATTGCATGTGCAGTTGTTTAGAGCTTTGTTCATCATTTCTGTTTGTTTGTAGTCCTTGATGGTGGCCACCTGCACATGTTCTATAGTCTTACTAAGTTCACCACAAGCTGAGGCTTTTCTAAAGTCAGGAATATCATTTAACAAAGAACGTAATTAATTTCTGGACCATAGCGTTATCAAAGCTAGTGTCCTATCAGGTGATCACCTGTGATGTGATAAGTCTCCTTAGCAGTGCAAGTAATTGGAAAATGGATGAACCAGGACTGTCTTGTGCCTGTTTCCTTCAGCACCTAGTGTGTAAATAGTGGATCAGTCAATCCAGGTAACCAAATCTGAGTAGAAGACCCACATCGCACTTCCAGTGTGGTAAAAGGTGTCTTCAGTGGTAGGCACTACTAAACATAATTATATTGTCTAGTACAATATGTGAAAAATCTTGAAGTTGGGCAGTCTGGGGGGCTTGTACTTATGCATGTGAATGTGATTGAGGTACTGGCGGTTGGGGCAAGTGTCTGGAACATGCAGAAATTTTGGTATAAGTAAAAGTGTCATCCTAAGGGACCAAATCGGGTTATGTGAGGTATATACACTAAGTTGCATAATATGGTGGAGACAACTTAATGAGGCTGCATTGGGATGCAGTTTCAACACTACCTCACCCCTCCAGTGATGGGTAATGGCAGGATTTAACAAACGCAGAGATCAATAGGATTGTTACCGCTAGGCACCCTGTGGATGACTTCACCAGTGGGCACGTCTGCTGCAGGATTTCTTTGGATCTAACCACTCAGTCTAACTGCATAGACAAGCTGATTCCAAGGTACACAAAATATTTCCAACACTAGCTTCCACAAAAATATGAGAGCAGAAATCAACTGTCAGGTGATCAGAAAGACACATACTATCTGTCTCATTAAGCTTCTCCAGGCTAAATTGTGTCAGATCCACTCAGATGGAACAGTGGCAAAAAATATAGTAATAAAGCTGAATAAATTAATGACAAGCCCATGAACATAACAAAAATGCAAATAAACTGTTAAATTTCTTCCGGCAGTGAGTTAAACATGAGTCATTTTAAAGTGTAGGAATATAAGTTAACAATTAGATACATGGATTCATTCATTGCAAGTTCCTGCTACATTGCCACACAGTGAACACAAGTGTGATAAGGCAAGCACAGAAATAGTATAATCACTACTTACCAGAAGTCTGCAGCTTACCTTGTAAATGGTCCATTACCCCAATGCAGCAGAGAGGTAGGTCCTGAGGGCGGAGCGGAAGAGCAGGTGGATGAGCCCCATCTGCGATTTAACTAAATGGTTCCAATCGGCTTCCGGTGGGCGGGCCACTCATGGTGGACGCACTTTTAAAGAGCTCCTCGCCATACTGTAGCCTTTTTGGGGTAAAAGTGCTTTTTAACAACCTAGCAGGGGGTACAAAGCCTCCTCCAACGTTGAGGATAGCGGCAGGCAAAGGTCTATCATTCCCCCGGCTCCCTGCCATATACAGCGCTGGAAGTCAGAGCCCTTAAAGAAAAGGGCGCGAAAGTCTGCCATACCGCCATAGCGGGACTTCGGGAAGAGGTCATCTTCAGCTGTGGCAGGCTGGATGCAGCATCGGTTCACAAACCACCCACTTAGTTCGGTGCAGATTGGTCGCAATTCCTCCGGCGCATTGCAGCAGCGTCGGAAGAAGAGGCAGAAAGTGGAGGCCGGGCCGTCGCCATTACCGCGTGGAGTGTGGCTCAAGGCCTAATCCTGCAGTATCGCGGACGAACCGGACAGATACAGCCACACAGATCCATACCTGGAGCAGCCGAGTTGTAGATCTTCGGGTCGGTGGTGAGGTACAGCGGGACGGAGCGTGGAGGCCTTGTCGTCGCAGTGGCCACGTGAGGCTCGACTGGATGTGATCACTGGGAGACGGAGTGCCTCCCCTCGCAGTGAGTGTGAAGCAGACGGAGAGGCCTTCTTTCCTGCCTGGGCGTGTGTGTTGAGCAGATCTTTGCAGACAGCGGAGAACGTCAATTGGAGGGCTGGATTTACTGAACAGCTGGAGAGCGGTGTGGATATACAAGGCCTGGGGGTGTAGAGGAAGCCTATCTGTAAAGGTGTTTGGAGGTGTCCGGTCCTGGGCCCTGGTTGCTTGCCACTAAGGATCTGCTTACTGCAGTGGGCCTCTTGCGGGCTAAGCCGGCCATTACCACAGGTTCCTCCCTTTGGAGTCCAGGTTCTGCGGTCGCTTGGGGCTCAGCGTGCCTGAATAGGCAGCACCAGTGGGGAGTCTTACTCATTTAAAACCTGAGAAACAGACATTTTAAGACTCTGTACCTTTCACGCTGCTGATAAGTATATATCGTCACTGTGTACGTTTGCCTGGTATAGTTTCAATAATCTTGGCTCTAAGCCCACCTGATTTCTAGAGCCATAAGCAATAATGTAAATGTTTAAGCTATAATGCTGACCTGCTATATCCGCATTTGAAGATTGTCATTGTGCTTATACAAGCGGGGGCTAGTCTTTTGTTTTTGTTTTTGTTCATATCATTTGTGTTAGGTGCGGAAGCTAGATTATCTTTTCAGGAGGGGAGGGAAAAGAAAAGAAAAAGAGAAAAATTAACCGTTGGGTTACTCTGTCAAAAGGTATATAACTGATTGTCAGGTTATGAAAAGATATTTGGGGTCGGTAGGGGAAACCACAATGGGAAAACCCAGAAACACATCTGCTGCTGCACCAACGGCTAAGGCTAATTCCCCAGCCCCCCCATCCCCAAAGCAATCAAAGGGTTCCCCCGCATCTCACACTGAAAATCCGGTCCCGCAGACATCGCTGGCAGATACTGCAAAGGAATTATCATTACATCTGTTTCCCATTATAGAACAAAAATTATTACCAGTGTTTGACGCACGCTTTGAGGCTCTACAAACTAGCATTGCTACGGTGGTGACGGCTCTGGAGTCAAATACTAAACGCATTGTTTCACTAGAACAACGGGTTAGTGACATGGATGACTCCCAAATTGTATTGCAAAATAATGCCCTTACTCAATCCCAGCGTCTCAAAGAGCTTGAAGAAAAGATAGATGATTTAGAAAACAGAAACCGGAGAAGCAACCTTAGGTTTATAGGCATCCCGGAGTCTGTAAAAAATTCTGAGCTCATTATATATCTTCAAACTGAACTGGTGGCAGCTTTAGACCTCCCAACTACCATGAAAGGTATGATCATCGAGAGGGCCCATAGGTTAGGCCCCGAGCGGGCAAATGCAGAGGGTAGACCCAGAGCCGTCATTGCCAAATTTTTGAATTATAGGGACAAAGAGGCGGTGCTTAGAGCTTACAGGGCCGCTTCTAATTTTAGAATACAAGATCAGAAAATCTTAATATTCCAAGATTTTTCAGTTCAGGTATCGCAGAAGCGAAGAGCGTTTGCCCCTATATGTTCCACTCTACATGAACACCACTTCCGCTTTACCCTGGCTTTCCCAGCACGTCTTAGGATCACGCATAAGGGCCAAAATTATACTTTTGACGATCCCCAAAAAGCTAGGGAGTTTATCTCTCATTTTGATTTAGAAAATGACAATGCTTTGCACTCTAATATGTAATCCTGGTTTCAGGTCGCAATTTTTCTTTTTGTTTCTTTCACATTACTCTTTAATATGTTAGTTACATTTGTAAATTTCAGCCGCAGTTATGGCTGGTTATGGTTAAAAATAGGTCTTAAGTTTGTATTTCTGAAACCCTATTCGAGGGTTAGTTATCACTTTTGGGAGGAAAATTTAGAAATAAGGAGGTTTTGGAGCACTTTAATTTTATGGTTCCTATTGATTACATTTTGTTTATGTATGGTTATGCGCAGTTCACAGTATGGAGAACTACTCTATTTCACTCTGTGGGGGAGGGGCCGGGCGGATGCTATGTGCAGTGAAACATTTGTTGCTAGCCAAGTCTACACTCTTAGCTTTCAATATGATGAACACAAACCATGACAAGGATCTCCTGAACATTCCACTCCCACCTCAGCTAAATATTCCTAGGGTAAAGGCGGTATCGTGGAATGTGGGAGGACTTAATTCCCCGGTTAAAAGGAAACAGGTCATTAATCACCTTAAAAAATTGTCCCCGGATCTCATTTTCTTACAAGAGACTCACTGGACCAAGCATTCGGACACTTTAAAGGGTCCTTGGTTAACGGAATGCTGGAAAGCTAACTTTACTACCAAATCTAGGGGGGTGGCGATACTTTTTAGTAAAAATTTAAAATATGAGGTAAAGAGATCGGTCTCGGATCCACAGGGACGATACTTGCTGATTGAGGTCTCTGTCGGGTCTACAAATTATACCTTGCTAAATGTTTATGCGCCTAATTCCCCGCCACGATAATTTTTTATTCATCTTTCAAACCTTCTCTTGCAGGCGGACATCTCTAACATCATTATAGCGGGGGATCTCAACACAGTAGACAATCCTGCCATGGACAGATCCCCACCCCCACCTATTCATACACCTGCCCCACTTAGTCATATACAGTATCTTAAACACACCCATCAGGTTTCAGACCCTTGGAGAATACAAAACCCTACTGATCATTGCTACACCTTTCACTCAGCAGTACACAGGTCATTCTCGCGGATTGATTACTTTTTAGTTAGTGATCATCTTTTTCCAAAACTCCTTTCAACAGATATTCACACGATAGTCATATCAGACCATGCTCCTATATCAATGACTTTGCAACTAACAAATTTTCAACCACACGACAGGATGTGGAAATTTCCATCATACCTATATAACTCGGATGAGTTTAAAAAATTCTTGATCGCTAGCTGGACGGTGTATGATTATACAAACGCTCAACATAAGGAAACCCCAATATTGTTCTGGGAAACGGCTAAGGCAGTTTTTAGGGGGCAAATAATATCATACCTAAGCAAGAGGAGAAAAGAGTTTCAAACAAAATACACTAACCTCTATTCAGACACCACACAGGCTTTTCAGACATACACCCGAGATCCTAGTGAGGCAAACCACAACATATATAAGGAGACGAGACAACTCTTAGAGAGTTTGCTATTGTCCCAAGCCCAAATCAAATTGGACTACAATAAAAGTAAATTCTTTCGTTGGGGTGGAAAGCCAGGCAGGCTCCTGGCGAATATGGTAAAAGCACAAAGAACTAGGAATATGATCCTTAAAATAACTAACCCCTCTACAAAATCCTCATACACCTCGCTAAAGGATATACAAAAGGAATTTCAGGATTATTATACGTCCCTTTATACTGCCACTCCGAATTAATCGGAACAGAGGAAAGTTCTCTTTAATAAACTAAAGCTCCCTACTCTTTCTGTGGAGCAAAGAGACGCCTTAAATACAACTATTACTGAGAGTGAAGTTTCTAAAACCATAGCAACTCTTCGAAACAATAAATCCCCTGGGCCTGATGGCTTTTCAGCCGAATTTTACAAACTCCTCAAACCTGAAATTACACCTTTATTGACAAAACTGTACAACACCTTACATTCAGAATGCCCCTCATATCCTTCCTTCAACAAGGCAAATACTATTATTCTGTTAAAACCTAACAAATCAGAAAATTTGGTAACTTCTTATAGACCTATCACCCTCTTGAACCAGGATTTCAAACTCTTGGCCAAAATCATGGCAAATAGGTTACAATTCATTCTCCCTAATCTCCTCACCTCCCATCAAATGGAATTTGTCCATGGCAGGCATTCGGTAAAGGCGGTGAGAACGGCCCTGGCCGCTTTAATCTCTTATAGACAAGAATCAACAGCGGGTCCCCCGGGCATGCTATTAAGTCTTGATGCTGAAAAGGCATTTGACCAGGTCTCCTGGGAACATCTGCAAGACATATTTACATTTCGAGATTTTGGTACAAAATTTGCGAACTTTATCAACTTTATTTATTCGCAGCCTAGTACTAACTTATTAATCAATGGGTGTAGAAGTTCTCCGGTAGTAATGACTAGGGGTACTAGACAGGGATGCCCCCTTTCCCCTTTACTTTTTAATTTAGCGCTAGACCCTCTTCTTTGTCTGCTCCAGGCAGATCCGGTGTTTAAAGGGATTGTAATTGGTGATAGGTCGGTAAAAATCACTGCATTTGCCGATGACCTCCTTCTATACATATCTAATCCTAGGGAATCCCTACCGATGATATTCAAAATTATTGAAGACTTTGGTAAATTGTCTGGTTTTACTATAAATCAGGCAAAATCCATGGCATTATGGCTGGGGCTATCACAGCGTCCACCGTGGCATGCTAGGTTTCAGGTGAAATGGGTCGAAAAGGCACTGACATACTTATGACTGTCTATTCCCAAAAATTATCATTCCGTATACCATGATAACATGAATGGGGTGATTTCTGATGTATGTGCATCCATGAACAGATGGCAATCACTGCCGCTCTCCTATTCAGGCCGGGCGAATTTGATAGAAATTGTACTTTTTCCGAAAATACTATACCCATTGCAGATGCTGCCCATAGTGTTGTCTTCGGAAGATGAACGATTGCTCAACAAGGCTTTTCGCAAGTTTATTTGGCAAGGTAAACGCTCGAGGATTGCGATGATTAAACTACAGCAGCATGGCGTAAATGGGGGAATTAACTTCCCAAATCTAAAGCTATATAGCTATGCTAGTAATATGCGTTTTATACGAGATTGGTTAAATGGGACTTCATATTATGCTAATGTACCGCTTGAGCAGTCATTCAAACCTGATTTTTCGCTGACAGCATTCTTACATTGTCAACGTACCACCGCAAAGGATTCAGGAAAATCCAATTTTAATGTCTGCATGGTCCACCTGGAA
>WWET01000542.1:555492-578430 GCA_011038615.1 Limnodynastes dumerilii | reverse complement strand
GGAACTGTGCTTTTGTTCTGTTCAGCAGTGCTTCAAGTACTGTTAGGGGAAACTTCTCTATTCTCCTTGCTGAACTGGTATTAAATATTATTGACATGACTAGTTAGTAATCTTATAGACACCCATTCTTGTCAGTTTGTTTGTATGCATGCATAATACTACACTTACCTTATCTAAACAGAGGGGATTCCATCAGTCATAAAGCTACCAGGCCAATCCCCCAGCCAGTTTCGAACTGGGTGCTCCAAAAGTAAATATCAAATCTAACCCCCAACCCTTTCCCTAATACCCTAACCCCTTCTTTCCCCGCAGCCTGACTCTAACTCTTTACTCACCTCTCTGGTGGTGTCTGTGGCAGGTCCGGCTGTTGGTGCTTTTGAAAATGAATGGGTGAGTATGCCAACTGGCCTTCTCACCCATTCAGAGAAAAATATATAAATGGCTGCCTATTTGAAATAGAGACAGACAAAAAAGAACTTTCAGCTGTCTCTACTTCTGAAACACAGCCATCGTGCTGGGGACTCCCACTGCTCTGTTACATAGATATTAAATGAAGAAAACAAAACCACTTCAGTAGTTTTCCAGAATTTTAATAGTAACATCATTGTGTAAATACATTTATAAAAATACAAACGTTGGCATGATTTTTGTAAAGACTTGGCTCAACCAAGACACTTACTATCTTATATAACTTTATAACAATTATACATCTAAACATGCAAAGATTTGAAATTGATATGAAAAAAAGAAAGTTCCAGAGATCATTGCGTGGTCGCTGTTTGTAAGCATTTGCATTATAGTGGTTAGACTTTGAATTGGAGGATACATATTTCAGTGGCAGAGAGCAATTGAAATTGTGTGTGAAATCACACCAAAGCACCAAACATGCAAACCATCCTTAATATTACACATGGCTCAATAAGCTACAGTACATTTGGGTAGTGGTAGATATTACATGTTTAATCATGTTTAATGTGAAATGTACCTCAATATTTTATCTATCTGAATAAAACTTCAAAATTATAGTTTGTTGAATTTCTAATAATTATGATAAGTCAGTGTTTAGAAATGCAATGCAGATGTGTCCGCACCATTTTATTTTAAATAAAACTTTTATGGTCTGCACCAAACTTAGTCCTGCCTGCCTTTATTGTACCAAACCCTTGCTTTATTCCTCAGGTGGTTACTAATTTCACAAACAGACATGGTTTTCGGCTAGTTGCTTCCCTTTTACTTGCAGGATTGACATCAGGTAGTTAATAGTGCTGCTCCCTTGCGCTCTGGTATTATACTCAACATTCTCTAAGGCAGTAGAGAATACTTGGAGCTGTGACCTCCTAAATTCCCCAGAAGTTTTATACTCCTGGCAAACACTCCTATACTTTCTGAGGTCTTCGTTTTATATTTTATAGAAATAAGACCACTCACACCTCCTAAACTTACTTTTTAGAGACAGATACAGAAATGAAAGGGGCAGTGACATTATTATAGCACTGAAAAATGGAAGCTGTTCAGAGTTACTTTTTAAGTTTTTGTTTGCTTAGAGATTGTTTAAATCATGACAACCAAAGTAATTTGGTAAATAGTTATGGTAAAAGTAAAAATGTCTATTTTGAGGTATTGGGTTATCACTGCAAACATTTTGAGGGAAATAGAATATTTTTATATCACTGAATGCTTTCTTACTGTGCCTAATGGACTGTTTCTGTCATAATAATTTGCCAAAATGCAGTGCTTTGCCAGTTGATTTGAGTGATTTAGTATCATAGATAGTTGTAAACATCTACATTATTGCCATATTTACAACACATGATGTTATCTAATAGATGCTACATTATTGGGACCTTTCTATGCTGTTGAAATCTTCTTATGCGTGATCTGATCATGTTTATTTTTCTATTTGCTAATAAGTGTTGTGTCATTTCGGTGTTAAAATAAAGCCTTACTATTTAAAATAAGAACCATGAGGTAATATTCTCAAGCAGGTGAAACTGTTTGGGTATTTGCCCAATATCACTGGGTTTCCTTCCATTCTGATCTCATCCAGTTTTGGCCGAAGGTAACGCGTGTCATTAGATTTACAGAAAGTATCATCTGTGATTGAAGATATATTGTTAAACTGTAATAAGAAAATAAAAGGATAAAGCCATTATTACAAAATCTTTGTAAAACAAACTCTTTGTGCTCTTTATACATTGTACTGTTTAGTGCTTTTACATTAAATGGACACACAGTAGGTGCTGGGAATTTTGTATAACACGTTCAGCTATTGCCTTTTACATTGTAACACCCTTTTAATTTCAACACATACAATGTTAAGAAAGAAACGGATCCAGACCTCTGCATTTACAGTGCTTGGAGCTCCATTGCATCCAGTGTTCTGTGCTATTCTGTACTATTTAAATACCTCCCTCTTTCACCTTCTGTATGTAATGTATGCATTCCGCCCTGCTGACCAAAACACACCAATCCTGTGTGTGAACATGCACATATGCAAAATACAGTCCAATATCTTTAAAACTACCATGTGCTAGAGTTGAATGAGAAAAAGTGAATGATGCAATTTTTGTAATGAGCCCATATGTGCTGAAGTGTATGTGGAACTTAGAATAATATATTACCAACCTGGAGGTGAATGACACGTAAGTTCTCTGGTAGATTTGCTGGGACACTCTCCAGTTGGTTGTTAGCCAGGTAGAGATATGCTAAATTTGTCAGTTTCTGTAGGAACAAATCAAAATTATGTTAACTTGTCATGTTGAGTACAACGAGTGCTTATATGTTCAATACACCATGATTTAGAATGCTTTGGTACTATTTTTTTTAAAAAGACTTTTGTTTGAGCAATTGGTATATTTTTGGAATACATACTTTCTTGGTAAATTGGTTGTAGTATTAAAGATCAGTATCTATCTATCTATCTATCTATCTATCTATCTATCTATCTATCTATCTATCTATCTATCGTTGCAAAAACAGCACTCCTACTTCCAACAAAACTTGCTGTGGTGCATGCAGAAAAGGTAAAGTAGGAAAGCAGGGATGATGCACTCATCAGGCTTGAAAAGGAAAAGGACCGACGTTTCAGAGGACACAACCTCTTTCCTGAGGAAACGCCGGTCCGTGAACTTGTCATTAAAGACCTTTTTTACTTTTCAAGCCTGATGAGCAGAGCAGGATTTAAAACTCATGGGGCCCTAGGCAAGATGCCAGTTTGGGGCCCCCCAAGGGGGCCTGCATATCAGAAATGACAGCTCTCGTCTATCTATCTATCTATCTATCTTCAAACCTTTTCTCAGAACTTTTGGATGACGTGTTTGATCATTTGATTGTTGCTGGTGCAGGAGATCTTGGACCCACTGGTTCCTCATTGCTTTTTGTGGCATTAACATCTTAGACAGGGTTACTGACTTTTTATTTCTTCCCTCTGGGAGATCTCAGAAAGATATTCCAATATGACACAGAGCTTGTTAATGCGATTTATGCTAATTGAATCATAGGGCCCCGCCCTGTCCAACTCTGCTATTCATAGTGATGCTGGGTGATGGGGCAAGGCTTGATGACGCAAATTACTTCATCAAGTCCCTGGTAGCACTAGGAATTAGAGTATTGATAGAAAGGGGGTTTGACTTGAAGCCATGATTTGCATTGGCAGTAAATTTGCCTGATACAGTGGAAAAGTAACTCAATTACGGGGGTCTCACAGATATTCCAGCAGAGTTTGAAACCCTAATTTGGGAGAATTTCAATAAAAGCTATTTACGCAACACTATCTTATTTGCCAGCTGCTCACACACTTTTCATTAATGTGTGAGGTGGGCTGATTTGCTTAATCATAGTTCATGTTTTGTATAATCATAACTCATGTCCTGCTGTACAATGCCTTGGGACTGTGCTATTATGGCATACTTTTCTTCCTTCTGGGCAAGTAGGTTGGCAAATGTACGCTACAAGCTCTGGCCAGGAAACCATAAAACTGCAGGATATTGCTTATTGTACACAGACCAACATTTTTTTTAATATTATATTTTATTTAGGTATTTATACTTATCTCAGGTGTAAATGTATTACTCCTGTTTGCTAGTATTGCTTAAAAATAAATATCTCCACTAGTTTTGTGAAACAATCAGTTAACTACTTGCTCTGCTTTGAAGGAGATACCACGTGTTTGTATTACCTACAGGGCAGCATAAATCTTCATAAAGCACTATTCACGGTTTCTTAGAATTCTGGCGCATGGTCAGATGCTTCTTTTAATAATAATGCTTCCATAACCTGTAGCCTTAGCATCATTATTACCAATTGTTTTTACTGGTAAATTTACCTTGAAAGCATTAGCTTTGATTGCTTTACTTTTGATCAGGTTGTGATTGGCATTGAATAAGGTTAGTTTTGTTGGTAGAGCTGGAATCTTGGTCAGTTTGTTTTCAGCTAGAGAAAGCTGCTCCAAAGCGACTAGCTTGTCAAATGCTTTATCTTCTATCTCATCTATTAGGTTTCCTGTCAGATCAATCCTTCGCAGGGTAGCTGTGAATGGAAAGAAGATTTGAGATATGTTTCTGAATTAGTCAGTATAATATATTTAAGGGTGTCTTCAACTTTTACTGTAGACGAGGAATTCTCGATAAGTACACAAGCAGGAGTGGAAACTTGAATCGTCTCTCCCGTTGTCTGCATTACATCTCAAGATCTGAATAAGCTGCTTTTGATCACTATTAACAGCTAAGGACTTGACTAGAGATAACTTTGGAGCGGTTCCAGACTTCCAATGCTTGGAGCTCTGAGTTCAGGAGCGTCTGTCCAGACCATTAAACTGATCTCTTTGTGCAGGCTCCCCTCACTCACATGGAGATACGTTACCTGACCTCTACCTTAAACTTCTGCCCCGTTTTCACTTAAAATTGGGATGGTGTGAAAGTCTGGATAGCGCATTAGCCTAAGCGGCATCCATATCCCACCCTGCCCGATCTCACTCCACCATCTGAAAGACTCCCAGCAAGGTAGTCTGTGTCAAGACTAGCAAAGAGCACGTTGCGGAAGTCTGGATCCAATCCTTTAGTCTAGACTTTTTCATTGACACAGGACATGCCGTGACATGACATACACATATACCGTCATAATATGATTTACACAGTACAGGTCCATAGTAGAGATCTTTGAACAAATAGCTAAGGTCACCAGGGGCAATTTTAAGCTGAATGACCATTAGATTGAGGTCAGCAAGTATTGGTATGTGGAAGGTTACACATAATTGAATTAGAGCATGTCTTGACACAAACAAATAGTCTTGCTTACGAAAGTCAGAGAAGTCTTTTACAGTGATTTTCTTTATTTTGTTGAACCGTGCATATAAATATGCAGTTTCTTTAGGCAAAGGAGGCACAGAATCTATATCTGTTTCTTCACAGTAAACTGATCCACTGAGACATACACAGGCCAGGCATGTAGGTAATTCTGTAATGAGACAGAGAAACAATTAGAGTTTATAGGAGATAGATACTAAAGCCAATTTTTACAAATTCTTCCCCTTTAGTTCAAGATGAATGCTCCACATACAGGAAAGCATTTGTCAGTGCTCACATTTTACATTATGGTGTGGTCCATACAGTTCTGGTTGTTTTAGTGAGAACTTTCCTTCCTGTACCCATTTGGGAGGATCATATTTTTTATTACAGTTCGGGCTACTAGAAGATATTTTAAAATGTATTGCAGTTATATTCCTCAAGGGGCTAGAAAAATGTCTTAGTTGTTACCTTTAACATCTGTAACTTCTGCATCACTTGCATCGCTCTTTTTTTCTTCATCTCGCTTAAACCTTTCCTTTGGAATTAGAAGTCCATTCCCCTGTTTACACATAACAAATGCAGATTTATAAACTGCATATAAAAATAATGAGCAAATATGACATTCTTACAGTGTCATTGAAGTCCGAATATGAGTGCCCCGTGGCAGGTACGTCCTTACCAGCATATTTTTCTATTTGTAATGGAGAGGGGTTATGAAAACCAGATCAATTTTGTGAATATCTGGCAGATGGTTTGGTACATTTTACATCCTTGTATTTATACCATTGTGATGTAAAATAGTAAATTATTGGTGAAAAGTAGGGCGTAAATTGCTGAGAAATAGTGTGATCAAATAGATATCGTCATCAAATTGTGTTTCCGATTTTGACCATTCATACCATAATTTATTGAGTAAATACCCTGGCGCTGATTAACACCTACAAAGCAGAAGTTTCTTAGGTATGGATTTTTCCGTAGGTAGGGTGTGTGAATGCGTGGTCATGCTTACTACGCAAACTGCATAGCTCTTAGGCACGTAGTTTTGATTATGTGCAGTCTTTAAAGGCCACAAGTATTTTTTTTAGATAATAGGAGGCGTGCTAGTGCAGCCTGCGGGGGGAGTTAGGAGAAGTGTGTGGGGGTAGGGATGTAGATTAGGCTGTGGGGAGGGCTGGTCATTCCCTATGTGTATTTTCCCTACTTAAGAGGGAAAATATGCACGGTTAATTTAGGTTGCAGTGCCATTAGTCAATTAAAAGCGGGGGAGGGGACTGAAGAAATAGGTGCGGATGCACCTACAGATCACACGTATAAGTGTGAATCCAGTCCCCTGCATTTAGACAGCCACAGTCTTGCAAAAGACTTGCAGTGGCAACAAATTAAGCAACCAAAACACTGCACCCACTTAAAAACAGTGAAATCCCAGGCTGACTGTCTATTTTACCCTATGCAGTCAGTGCAACAGTCTGATAAAAAACTGGTGACTGTCATCAGCATATGTAAAACATAGATCAATGTAAATAAATCAATGAGCTGAGGCTCCCCCTAAATTGTAACCAGCAATGACAATTGTAACTAACAAACCTGAACTTGTTAGCACCAGAGCAGGTTACAGTATCATGGTGGAGGTGTTACACAGTTTCAATGATTAATTTACTTTCTGTTATTTACACAGATTCACTCTTTTCTACTTGTCACACCAGAGTGTGTTTAATACTGGCCATATGACTTGTAAGATCAGGAGTCTGCATTGTAATACATACATTCTTAAAATTTTTCTTAAAGTGGCAACATGGAACTCATCAAATATAAGGAATCATTTTTTTTCTAAATATTTGCAGTCATTAATACACGTATTAAGCATGGACTTGGCATTATAGAACATTTAACTTACTTAACAAGGAAATCTCTGTTAAATTCATGTGTAAAGCTTGTTTGGATAATAAAGTGACGAATTATGCTGGGTACAAACCACTGGAGGCTCACCTCTGACATTAGTATACACTGTCCCAGGATGCTGCAGATTCGTCTGAAACTGCATTTCATTATGGGATTGGATTTTGGGAGCTTATCATTTTCAAGATCAATGTTGCCCAAAATCCTCTGCATTCTTCAGAGTGTACTGTTAAGTACTGAACGATCCAGCAAAGAATTTTCAGTGTGGACAGTACATTCATCAGGTGCAGAATTGGGAGTAATCACAGTAAGGATGTTGGATCATTATAGAGCATTCCAGTGTGTACCCATCTTTAGACTGAAGAATTGTTTGATGCAGCTTCCCTCATTCTGAAGCAAATAAATTGATCACAAAAAATATTAAAGTGAATAACATTTATCACTTTACAATTGCACCTCACAAGGTGGGACATATTAGTCAGCAAGTAAATAGACAGATACAAGCGGTTAAATTAGAGAACACAACACAGTTCTTAATTAACTATAATATTTATTAAGAATATGTGCAAAATACATGAATGCTACTTAGCTTTGACTGGTGTTTATGGCTTATTAATGTTCAGCTATGGTTCAGGAGCCCCTATCACGATCGCTGTCGAGCTGGATAGATCAAAATGAGGCTGGGGTGCTCAGATCTATATAGCCTAGCAACAGCAACAGAGCTGGAACCCCCTACCTTATTAGGTTATAAACATGTTTTATAAGTAAGTTAGTTGTTATTTCTTATGTTACTAATATCTACATTATAAGCTACATTATCTCGCATTATAAGCTAGTATTGCCTAATGTTAGTATCCTCTGCTCCTACCACGTCATGTCTTGGCCTTGGTGTTGTCAATCAATCAGCTTCAGTCCAAAAACTTAAGAAGGGTCAAGTGATCAGCAAGGTAAACAAAGGACATAAGGTGCAGTGATTGTGATGAGGCACAGATCCTTGACGGGTGGTGTTCTGCATAATTCCTGGAACATCTGGGTCTACACATTATTCATAACATGGGTTCATTAAAGCACTTTAGCGTTTTAGGCTGTCTTGACACAACACTTCTTAATGTGTTGGATGCAAGAAAAATGGGCAAGCATAAGGTAATGAGCTACTCTGACAAGGAGGAAATTGTTATGGTTAGATGACTGGATTAGAGCATCTCCAAAATGACAGGTGTTGGGTGTTCCTCATACACAGTGGTTTGTACGTACCAAAAGTGGTCACCTTCAGAAGTTTTGTGGAGGCCATGCCATGATGGTTCAGATCGTTTTTTGGCGGCACAAGAGAGACCTACACGCTAATAGGCAGGTGATTTTCAAGTTTTGACTGATACATTGTTTTATCCTCCGTTTCTGTGTAGATGCATAGTATTTCATCCATTGTGTTTTGTGCATAAGCACACATGAATGCTATCGAACAGGCAAACAGCTTCTAAAAAGGGGCCAGGTTGCAATGGCAAGTGGGTATGAGTTGGTACTACAATGTACAGTATAGGTATGCCAAAGCTCTGTGTACTGATCCAGACTTCCAAACTGACGCCATTTTACATTCTCAGGCAAAACTCAAAGTGGGCCGGTATACGGGGTAAGCGATACCATCATTTCTCCCACTGATTAAGTTTTGCTACTGATTAATTGAAAATCTCCCTTAACTTCTATTCATTTTATGTCTCCATACTGCTACTTCTAAATTTCACCTTCAAACACTGTTCTCTGGAGTAATAAAAGTTGAGGTAAGCTATCAAAGGTTTGTTGGTGCGAGTGTAGTGGGTAACAGAGTGATCTCATGGAAAAGTGGGTAGTGTGGCCCTGGAATTGCAGATAGACATGTATCCATTACTCACAGATCCAATCGCAAATAAGTCAGAGTTAAAGATACTATTCAATATCATTACAAAATTCAACCTTTTACAGTTTATGACTATCTCCTTTATTCATTTTAATGTTTACATATAATTTTCACATAAATGCTTGGTTTTACCTCCTAATATGGTACCTATTCATGAGCAAAAAAGAGACTGGAAAACTTCTCAGTCAGTAATTGGTTTGACTGTTTGTGTAACTGCCTGAAAATCTAATTTCTTTCTATCAAAGTTTAGGCAGTTGGGAATTCATTTGCAGAGTTTAAACTAGAGACAAGCAATGAATTCTAGTACCTAAGTTGTGGAAAGCAGACTGAATAATTATCAGGGGCCAGGATTTATGTTACTTACCTTTTACGAACCACCTGTCCCTTTTCATTTCAGTGAACACAAATATCCCTATCTTCTTGAGTAGATTAGCTGCTTTGCATGGTTTCTGACTGAATAATGTCAATATGAATGAGAGTTGGACTGTGAGTAGCACAAGAACAGTTGAGGCAACGCATGGCCTTCAAGTTGAATTCTTGATGTTTCAAAGTATTTACTATTAAACGTGTTTTTCTGTTGACTGTACAACAGAGCTGGAGCATCTAATGCACCAAAGTTGTGCAAGTAGCACTATTGGTGAGTGGGTCATATCACCCAATCAGGTTACAGCTACTGTTATCATGGCAGCATCTCATATAAGGATGTTTAGAATGTGCAGAGTGAATGTTATGCAATTGGAATAGCTCAGATTTACAATTGCATTATATCATTGTCAATTACCCAAAATAAAGAACATTATTTCACTTGCAAGTGCCATGTTATAAATGATCAGTATCATTTGTAGTTTATTATATGAAGTAATAAGTAAGTGACTGTTTTGGTTTAAGGTTAGTCATTAGTAATCCAGTTTAAGGCTGATAATGGGGAATAATTACCATTTTGGGGCCCTGGGATTGAAAATATGAAAACCATGGGTTGTTTGTTTTTCAACTGCTCCCTTTTGACAACTTTTTATATTTGTAATTAACATTACTACCTTTTATTCCTCATATGAAAAGGAAATTGTTGCATTTCATGTGACAACACCCTGTTCAACAATGCAAAAAGCTAGTACTGAATAATATAGTTCATCTGTCATTGATGTTGTTTTTACACACTCTGTGTAATACAACTTTAATATTTGTGTATGTTGTTTTCCTTTATTTAAAATATGCATTTAACAATTTAGCTAGGTGAAAACTCTATCATAAATCATCTAGATCATAAAAACATATTTACAGCTCATTAAGGCTGAAATAAAATATATATTTACATCCTGATCTTCATATAGTGTAATCAGAGGTGAAGGGTGTTTTTAGCTGCTCTGCTTGTTTTTAAGATCTGAAAACTGTACATTCCTGCAATGACTAATTCAAAAAATAGAAGTTGTAGGTACCTCATTTGCTGCTGCGTTCTGTGCATACTTTTCAAAGTGTTGCTTAAAGAGCAATCCCTCAAACACATCTTCGGCATTATAATCATAAACGTCTTCGTTCTGTCCAGGAGGTGCCGACTGTATAAAAGGCAGAAGCAGGATCACAGTACACCACATACGCATTGTCTGTATCATAGCTTCCCCTGAAGCTGCTCTCTGATGATGCTGATTTCCTTCTAAAAGGCTTCTTGGAGAAAATCCTTTCTCAGTGCCTGGAAGAGAACAGCATGTTATATCAACACTGAGATGCTTCAGGACTTGGCAGTTACTGAGCAAGCTCAGACCATTTGGGGGATTATGCTTAACCCCTGATGTGCTTAAAAGGGAATACAACAGAACAAGAAATGTCTGCAAAACAGTCATTGCATTTACAGTAAATAACAGGTTTTTTGTGTTGTGACATGTGTTCCTCATTGCATTACACATGATTACATGCTTATCTTATGTTAATTAGCATTGGCTAAAAGTATGATTACAAAGATTTGGCTTGGCTTTAACATTTGATTGTGGTATATAATACTGCTGAAACTAACTTGAATGTATTTGGCTAATTGTTACAGTAAAAATTATCTTGTTATCTGCTTAATAAGCAGCGTTTTCATTTACTGCAATTAACATTAAAATCATTCATGGATGACATTAATTGTGGTCCATTGTTATTTGCATTTTAAATAGACAGTGAAATAAGAGATAACAGGTATAAAAAGCATCCTATAGTATCTTGTTCTCCTGTACTTTATTGTTTACTTACTTTCAGTGTACTTCTGATGTCCTTAAGCTTATGTGACTAGGTACAGACTACAGATGTGGATCATCTCCAGTTGGTGCAAAGGAACAGTTAGCAGTCTGATGACATGGGTCATTGGTATGAAGAAGGCAGTCCCAGGCTTTCAGCCCTCAAGCTAAAAGTGTGCATCCCAAAGCAGGGGGGGGCATTTCAACTGACAGGTCTTACAAATCTTCATTTTATGTAGTTGTGTATACATAAATTGCAAGGCTGTCAGGAGGGACTATTACTTATATTCTTAAAGAATAAAACATTGTCAGTAACACAGGGGGTAATAAATACTCAACCCCAGTGGAGGAAATAGGGATAAAGGTCTGCATTTATATATTTTTTTACAGGCATTAATCCAAGTGTTTGTCTGTCTATCTATCTATCTATCTATCTATCTATCTATCTATCTATCTATCTATCTATCTACTGTATCTATCTACTGTATCTATCTACTGTATCTATCTACTGTATCTATCTATCTACTCTATCTATCTATCGTATCTATCTATCGTATCTACTCTATCTATCGTATCTACCGTATCTACCGTATCTACCGTATCTATCTATCGTATCTATCGTATCTATCTACTCCTAGAACTTTACCACTTTTTTATTCTAAGAATAGGCTGGGTGGGAAGGAGGGCCCTTCTCAAGCTCATTAAGACAAAAGGTTTAATACATAATGGGAAGGTGAATATGAGACAGTGTCATCCAGGGTGTATGTGGGTGTAAGTGCTTAGTGGTCTGTATGATGCAGTCACACAGTATATGTATATTTTGGGAGTTGACAATTGGTTTTCAGAAGTGAGGTGCTCTAGTTTAGTTTGCAAACACAATGAACCGCTGCATTCAGTAAGTAATTTAGCCTTTATATAGCATTCCGCATTCTCCTGCACATCATACCCCTGGGACAGTGTCTGTTCACCACTGAAATTGGGCAAATGCTTGGATGTGCATTTAGAACTACTGTATTGCATTTTCCACTGTGCATCTGATTGGTGACTTTTATTTAGCATACATTCATTCTTCTCAAGCTATGTGAACTTTATATTACCCATGCTCATTTTTTTTGCTTTGTTTCTATGATTTTTGGAACACATGCTATGCTTTGGATGGACTTTCCTTGCTGATTTGTCTGTTTTTGGAGCACAGGTTTTAAGCTTTTACATGTTTTCATCACTAACATGAATTGTTTTAGTGGATTACTTTTTTTCTTCAAGCATCTGCTATATCTATCCCCCATTCCCTCTCACTGTTTCTCTTTTTCTCCATCCTCTCTGTCTTGCTCTCTAAGGACCGGATTCACACCTAAGATTGAGTTAGGTGTGGCCATTCCGCACCTTACTCACCTTTCCTCTGCTCTACAACCCACCCCCATTTTTAGGAGCCCAATGGCACTTAAGAGTGCCAAAGGCTACCTTAAGTAACCATTCGTAACCTCTTTAAGAAGGAAAATTCACACGGATAATGGCTTACTGTGCCCTCCCAGCCTCCTTTGAATACCTCCCCTACCCACTTCTTAAAAACTACCCAAGGCTGCCCTCTACTTAAACAACTATGTGTAGGCTTTAAAGACATACCTAGGTGGTACCTAGATTGCGTAAATGACCTACTATGCATGCGTAGTAGGTGCATTCTTAAATAACCACCTAAGAAGCCGAAGCTTCTTAAGTGTGAATCCGGAACTATGTTCTCTCTCTCTCTAATTGTTATATGTGATTATTTTTAAAATTGAATAAAACTAATGTGGGTCCTTATTAATAATGGAGGAATCTTTTTCCAGTTACTGACCCACAGTAGTTTTAACCAGTATTAAAAATGACGTAACATAGTGTCCCCCTTTATTAATAATGATGTCCATTCCATTGGTACATTGGAAAATAATTTTTATTCAGATCTATATATAGAGCTTATACATATGTTATTTGTTAAACATTAAACACATTGGATTTAAAAGATGCCAAGGAAAATCACTGAACAATTCATCTTTTATCCATTGTAAATATTGCACATATGGATTTTTGATCTTTGCTTTACTGCATATTCACTTTTTTATTTTATTTTACTAACACGCTACTTTTTTATATACCGAATCAGAATTTTCTGGCTAATTTTAGGATTTGTACTATTTACAGAGTGCGTGGTGAGTTTGTCAAGCTAAGCTAGTCAGCAGTATTGATTACAACACTTGTGTATTATTTGTTATTGTTTGACTGTGCAGTAATGCCACCTCCATGCAGACCTGCTTGCAGTTAGGATGGAACAGTTTGCTGAGGATAGTATGAACTGCAGTAAAAACCTTGATCTGTGCCTGTGTAGGAAGATGTGTATGATTAAGATTTTGTATGGTTTTCCAGCATTTCAATTGTTTACATTCTGTTTGTATGGCGTTTCATCTACCTGTTTTAGTATAAATACCCTCAAAAAAAAAAATTGTTGTCCTAAAGCTGACCATACACTAGGACGATTATCGGTCCCAGCAGGGACAATTTCCTGCTAGGGAAATGTCCTGTTATCGGCACCATACACCTCCTCTGCTGGGACCGATAATAGTAGCAGAAGGGAGGGCAGGGCTCTCGGTGCTGCTTCATATCTATGTACAAAGCTGCTCTGAAGTATACCTTCAAAGCTGTCAGAGCAGCATAGTACATAGATAAGCAGCAGCATCTATTGCAGGGAGTAGTACAGACAAGGATCAGCCGGCTTCGGATATAAATCAATCATGTCAAAAGACCAAATAATCGTACCATAGCGTTTCTGGTGCGTTTTTTTGGCGTTTGAAAAATTGATCTTGACCATTAACTACAGCAATTATTTGCCAGATCATCCGAAAACTGAGTGATCGGGACGATAATCGCTCTAGTGTATGGCCAGCTTAAGAAATACTGAACCACCCTGACAGATTATCAGCTGTATTTAATTTAGTTGGTTGACATTATTTAAAGACCTTTATTTTTTTTTCTTGTTTTTTTATAACATTGCCCCTTCTTTCAAGTTCAGATTACTCTGGCTTGCTTGACTACACACAAAATAATTATATTTAAATATCCCTTTTTGCTGTAATACTTGAAAAGTCATTTGTGTATCCAGAAAAGCCCATTTCTGAAAGTGATGACTGATGCATTAATTTTTAACGCTTTAATATATTTGCCGTAGTTTATTGTTTCTAGTTATACAACCTGATGCCTAATGCCCTAGATGTCATTTGTTTGTGCCTTTTTATTTTTGTTTTGTATCAAATATATATAATGTATCGTATAATAAAGTTAGTGATCTGCAATTGACACATTCTTGACCCAATGTGTTATCATATTCTCAGACTATTTATGAATTAATTGCTGGAGAGGAGAGCACTCAGTAACCTGTCTCTTTCTCTATACTATTGACTGCTCCCCTGCTCTAGTGTCTGCTCTAGTGTGGGCTTGTGCAGTAGGAGGTGTCAGATGACATCATATTTCTGTTTGTCTGTTAGACTGCCCAGACGGGACCTGTTCTCTCTGCTAGTTGGAGTTAGTCATAGAACTGCACAGAGGTGCAGCTCACAGCCACCTCACACAGTATGCAGCCTGAACCTGCAGATCTGAAAAGCTGCTGCTTTACCACATCCCTGCTGTATTGTGAGTTCCTATTGTTGCAGAACCACCATCTAAACTGCTGAATGCCCCTTGTGCCTTGTGTACCAAAACGGCATAACCTGTTACTGCTTGCTGTCTCTACTAAATAAACCTAAAACTGGTTAAGTGCATATGTGTGGACTACAATCCCTATCCAACATCTGCTGTCAGCTATCTTGCACCACAAGACCCTGCCAATATTAATTAAAGCACTGTTGAATGTTACCTCCCCTTCATTTGTTTAAACTTCAGGTTTTTTTTTTTATAAAGCATGAAAGTTAAAGAGTGAGGTAACTTTTATTTAATGAGATTTTTATTTTCTTTGCCTAAAATAATTTGTTTAAGGTAATGAATTTATTATTAACCTTATAGCATAGACAAAGCTAGGATCATATTACAGAAATTGTAAATTCAAACCTTTGCTTTACCCCATGTTACCTATAATGGAGTTCCTAAACAATCTGAACCTCTTTCTGGCTTAGGTATGTATGTGATGTCTTAATAATCATATTCCTTTTTAACTTGATTTTTTATTTATTTATAATAATAATAGTACTAAGCAATACATAAATTAATACATTCTTCCTATTATTTTTCTAATTAACTAATGACAAACATTGTTACTTCCTGTTCATCTTTTTCTATGGAATTGCTGACTCCATTTGGCATAAAGACGTCCAACAGATGTTCTTTTATTTTAGTAGTGTTGAATAGTTTGCAGGGATAACTTTATAGTTAGGTAATGTATTTTTGGCATGAAGAGCTGGAAAAAATAATGTAGCAGCAAGTCTCTCCAACACATACAGTATACAGTACATTGGTGTATCTTCATCACTGGTTTGCTTTCTATGTGTTTTTGGCCTTGAATTACAGTATATTGACATTTTAATATTTTTCTCTAATTATGTAGTCTGCTAAAGTGACAAAGGTGTTGAGGTTCTTTACAGCAGAGCTCGACAAATGGTGGGTCAACATGGCAACCAGAGAATTTAGAACAGGCACCCAGAATGACGCTGGGGGGATCAACCATATATGTTTTTTAAGGGGATGACCCTGCAGTTTCCCCCTTTGGAGAGAAGATCTAAGCTGCGCAATATCAACAGTTGTTAGTATTGCTCTGCTGTGAACTTCTAATCTACTCTGTCAGTGGTTTAAGCAGGTGAAAGGTGCTGTAGCTTGGAAAAACCTTTCTAGTCACTTCTTCAGTGTCAGCCTACTAACCTCAGCCCACCAATACGTGCTGTGGGAACAACAAGTATCCTGCATACTCTGCCTGGCTCTGATTGTATGCTACTTGTATGCTGCCACACACCTGCATTGCATCTTGCAAGTTCCTGTTATGTTACTTCTCTCTGCAAGACTCTGAGCTTCTTATCCATTGTGGAGTAACTTGTACTGTAGACCTGTGGAGTCTTGCGAACGACAAGTATGCTCATTAACTCTGCGAGTCATGAATTCTCACCTGAGCTTCAAACATGCAAGTACATCTATGTATACCATCAATATCTTTGATCTTAAAATATTTAGCAAGCTGCTGTCAGTGCTTCTGTATCCAGTTACCCTGAGCAACTACTTATGTGGACTTTATTTGCAGTTGCCTCTGTGTTGCCTATTACTTTTGTTTCTTCCATTCTCTGACCCAGCAACTGCTACTGTGGACATTACTTGCAGTTGCCTTAGATACTGTAGAGAGCCTGTATTGCATTGTGTTATAACATATGTCTGCATATAAGGATTGTGCTATACAGAACCCTGTGACCCTGAATAAACAGTTATATTCTTTAATGCATCTCCCTTTTCAAGCGTATCCTCTATGGACAAGGCTTACCTTAAGCCTCATAGTATTAACAACCAACCCCTATCTGCAATAGGGGATCGACCCAGATACCCAGGAGCCTGTCAAACGTGACACGTTTTATACTGGGTTAAATCAGCTTGCAAAATAAACAGATTTTAATTGAGAAATGTGACAAAGGAGTTAATTAGATGGATTAAAGGGTCCTCAATAGACCTGCAAACCTTGAAAAACAGTCTGGTTTGAGTCATAGCAGGATGTTGCAACAAATGTACTCAATTTTCTTAATTAAAATCTCAAAGTACATTTCTTTATATTTGTCAGTTGGTTGCCTAAACATCTTTTTATTTGTGAATTTTTATCTGTTTATTTATATTATAAACCCTGCTTTGGTTATAGCCATCTTTACTTTAGCAACCTACCTGTGAACACCTTTTGGCCCACATTTGTTCAAGCATACGTTGAGTATGAAGCTATGATTTAGGATATATTTGATTAGACTAAATTGGACACTAATTTTGCAAACACTTTATGGACATTTAACGTCATCACTTCCAACCGGATCCAGACCCCCGCATTTTTTCCGTATGTGCGGGGGTCTGTATGTCTGAGAGAGAGAGGGGAGTGCACACCCCCTGTCACTCCCCTCTCTCGTGCAGGCTTTATGGCAGCTTACGCTGCCATAAGCCTGCCTTAACTCAGTAGTGCGGATAAGTGGCCCTTACGACTGCTGATCCGCAGCAGTGTGGGAGCCCCCTCCCACTCTGTACACTCTGCATATTTCCTATGAAATGGGCTTGTATGGAACAAAGTTTTGTTTGATTGTTTGTACACTAGGGTTACTATTGTAACACTAATGTAACATCTGGAGGGTGCATGCTTACGGAAGTGACCTGACGTTATCAGGTCTGGATCCGGTCCTTCAATAGGATCTCCTTCAAACTTATGTTAACTGGCTCAGTCTTAAATGAGCTCAGAAATAAGGGTTGGATAATGCATATCACTTCCTGTTTTCTGTTCAGTACAGCTTAAATACCAGCTCAGGCATGTTATCTGTTTCTCAAAGAACCTTTCACTCCTACACTATATTTATCTCAATGCCTAGTCTCCTGTGCTGCCATTTTCATATGATCGAATACTAAATACCTCTCCCTTTCTCCCCTTTACCACCACTATACATACATAGAAGTATATGGCACACTATATGACAGGGTGGTGTATGCACACTATATGACAGAGGTATACTGTATGAAACGTTTGTCATAAAAAGTGAAGCTTATGAGTGAATTGTCTGGACAGCAGGAAACACAAAGCAAATGCTGGACCAACCTACAAATGTGACTTGACGCTAGCAGGTGAGCCAATATAGCTATATTGTAAAATAAACCTCTTTTTTTATGTATGTGCTGATTCAATTAAAAACGCTACTTAAATTCGCAAAAAAACCACCTTAATCAAGCTTTGCGGTCAATTGAATAAGGCCCATTTATATATAAATTTTAAATAAAGAAGAAAAGAATCAATATGTTTATTAATGACTGTTCCAGATTGAGTGGCATCAAATCATTTCACTACAGCAAATGCTGTATGCCGTATATCCTTTATTAAGCACTTTAAAGTATGTTTTGTTTTAGGTCATTTCTGCAGGATGCCTTTTTCAAAAAGAAAATGTTATTTCCAAAATATAGACAACTGAAAGCTAATTTCGTCTGTCTGTGTTTAGAAAATATCACTAATTAGAATGTTTTACTAATGAATGGGTAAGTATGCTGAATTTATTTTTGGGCAGCACCCACATATGCATTATTTCCGAAACCCAGTGCCCACGCAGAGTGTACAAGGGGAGTAGGCTGTGGGGCGGGGTCTGGATGTGGGAAAGAGAGTGTTTCGGTTACAGTAATGGAAGGTGAATCTCACCGCTGCGGATTCAGACTGGAGCTGTTCGATTGCTTGTCCTAGGGGCAGAAGCAATCGATTTCGGAGCCATTTTGAAAATGGCTGTTATGAAACAGCCCTTTTGGAAAAGGGCAGTTCTGAACACCAACCTACACCCATTTTTTCTCCACCAAGGACACATAAGTCAGTTATACTTAAAATAACATAAATCCTATATACCAGGGGTTCTCAAGCAGTGGAATTTGACCACTGTCTGATGGTACTCAGGGCAACTGAGCAAGCTTATCTGGAGGTATCAGCTGTACTTGTACTTTACGCAGGTGCAATACCATATTCTATTCAGCCCTCTACTTTAAAACAACTACAAAATATTCAAGATTCTCCCTGAAAAAATGGTTGAGAACTGCTGCTCTTTATAATTTATATTTTAAGTACAGAGTACAGAATGTTTGTAATGGCCTCTACTAAGCTATTCTTGAATACACTCAACTTTTTATTTGAAAAGTGCTGTTTGTTAGGTGTTAATTTGTTTGCTTTTTGTATAAATGTAAGTTCACACAGTGCTATACACATATTTCACGTTTTCACTACTTGGTTGGTTGTAGTAAGTGTGATATTTGGCAACAAGGAGTCAGTAGTTACAGAAAACTTTATATAAGATCTGCTTTTTGTGATGGCACACTAGTGTATAACAGAAACTTCTGACATTTGTGTGCAAGTAGGATGGTTCACCACTATGCCTTGAGTTTTTAATTGCATTTAAATTAATGCAATACTGGTTACAAATCACTTTTTTAATACCAACCTTGTTTTTCATGCAGATCGTTTGATGAAGCAAAGGATCCATATTTAAAATGTACTAATGCTGAAAAATATTTTTATACATGTTTTACAAAGCACAATAGGAATATCTGTGAACACGTTTTTTTTATTGCAGTTTAGGGCATAGAACAACTGATCATGATTATAATACATTTGTTAACTTGGGCCTAACTTTGTTGGATTCTATAGGAAAGAGACAGGCTTTTCATTATGGTTTTTGTTTACTTATAACACATGCAAGGTATTTAACTTTTCAGAGCCTTGTGCAGAGTTATGCATATTTTTTATTGTTAAGCAGGCAATTCAATGGCTGAGCAGGCACAAGGTATTATTTTTAGCAGTGCGCAACTTGTGTACACATGCCCCCAACTCACATCGCAATGTTCCATTCCGCCTTTGAAAATATGGTTGCAAATGTCCATACAGTACATAGTTGCATGTATTTCCGTACGCATTTGTTCTACGCATGCACAGTTAAAAAAAAAAAATATTATTTACTTTGCTAATAAAAGCTATTTTGCCTTTTAAAGCATCACTACCACCTAGGTAAAACATTATCCAAAAGTTGCCTCTCAACTGATCTCTGGGAAATATGACTGTGTATTTGCCCTTGATCGTTATTCAATTTTGTGGTACCGGTGTGTGATCTGTGTATAGTGGCTTGTTATTACATCTTATGTCTGTTTTCTAGAGTGAGAAGTAACCCTAGGAAGAACAGCTGCGTGCAGTTATTTAAATAGATTCATTTTTATGGAAAGAATAACATTCAAAGGTAGCCAGTAGCCATATGACTAGAAAAGCTAGCATTTTGCAACAATAGTATTTAATATCTATTTCCTAGAAATTAAGCAGGACGTATTCTATCACTTCATCTTAATTGGATACAACCTTGATTCTTCCCATTTATAGCACTACTTATTTCACAGCAGTTAATAATTCAATCCTCAAAGACTGAACCGTGTGCTGACCAACTTTGAGAAGCCCAGTGCTAAGCGATGTTGCAGATTTGCTGCAGAAATCTTAAACTATTGAGGTCTTTAAACGGTATCTTGCATTTTAATGGGGAAACGCTTACTGGCCCCTATCCAGAGGTGAGCTAAAGCCAGCTGACGTGACATTTCTGTGCATGAGTTTCTACTGCACATGCTCAGAATTGAAGAGCACACAATCGTGCCACATTCTGATTCCAGTGTAACTCGAGCTGCGGTGGCTTGCATTCTAAAGGGAGTCTCTTGGAAGGGAAGGAGTAGTGGGATGTATTTGCACAACCACAGGTCATGTCCAAGTCCAGCTGGCTGAACTTTCTTGGCCAATTTCTTACGATTGGATTTGACACTGTAAAAGCATTACAGAGGGTTAGAGTTCACTAAATTATTTGTACAGTAAGAAAGAAAATCATGTTCTTATTAAAAAGAATAAATATTGCTTGCTGTTATTTCAGAAAATGACATTTGGACGGAAGCGCATGGATTCATCATTACCTCCATTTACAGTCCGCATTACATTGCACTACCCTCTTTTTGCACAGTGTATTTGGGCTTAGCTGCTGTGTGCTGTGATTGGTTGTGTAGGATTGCACACAGTTTGCACCACTTTTATAAATGCATCTACGACATGTACATATTTGCTGTCAGATCTGGGGCAGGGCCACTGTCTGTATTCAATACCAATAGAAAATGTGTTTCAGAGTTGTCATAGTAAAGATGTGTATGATATAAAAACACTTGGAAAGAGAACACGTTTGCATATGGCTTTTATTACTTTTTCAAATGTTTCTTTAAAAATAAAAAAGTAACATTGTATTTGTTTAAATCATGATACGAACAGATTTCTAGCATATAGAATTAGCAATTTTCTTCATGCAAAGCTTAACTACAGTATATAGCAATATCCATAGAATGTTTAGAATGATTTACTGTAAATCACAGTTCACGCCAATAAAGTCCTCACATAAACTTGTATCATTCTAAAATCTGTTGTGAGTGTTGTGGGGCAAATGTTATTACTTGGGGGATTTTCTAAAAAGAAAAGTAACAAGCATAGCATTCTGTAGCAAGAGTGGCGTGCATTTATAAATGTTTGTCACACTTTAGTATACTGTATATTTGTGTGTGTGACCCATATTGCTGTACATCATAATGTCTATACAGTTAAAACTGATAATTATTTTATGCTGCAGTCACATTTGCATTTTTGTTATTTTTAACTCTAGGATGTTTGTACTTTTGCTGTGCAATGATTTGCCGTCGACCCACATGTGGTGGCACTAATCAGACTTTAGCCTTTCAGTCAGCATACTGGCAGATCATTGTTGTACTGTACATTCACTGCAGAAGATTGGATTGATTATTATGCAGTATATATGGCAAGTTTAAAACTGCAATGACTTCATGACTCGTGTTCCTGTCCTGCTCCATCGGCGGTGGGAGTCCACACTCCAATGGGCTGCCATTCGATATAGAGACAGCCGTTAAAACTGATAATTATTTTATGCTGCAGTCACATTTGCATTTTTGTTATTTTTAACGCTAGGATGTTTGTACTTTTGCTGTGCAATGATTTGCCGTCGGCCCACATGTGGTGGCACTAATCAGACTAGCCTTTCAGTCAGCATTCTGGCAGATCATTATTGTACTGTACATTCACTGCAGAAGATTGGATGGATTATTATGCAGTATATATGGCAAGTTTAAGACTGCAATGACTTCATGACTCGTGTTCCTGTCCTGCTCCATCGGCGGTGGGAGTCCACACTCCGATGGGCTGCCATTCGATATAGAGACAGCCGAATGTTCCTTTTCAGCTGTCTCTTTTTCTGGCAGTCATTTTAGATTTTTTTTATTTTTATAAGTGGGTGAGTATGCCAATCGGCTCTTAGGAAGGGGGGAGGGGGTGTTTAGGGTCAGGCTAGGGAGAAGGAAGGATTAGGGTCAGGCTGTGGGGAAGGGAGGGTTTGGGTAATGGAAGGCCATGGTTAGGGTCAGAATTAGACTTGCCTATTGGAGCACCGTGTTCAAGGCATAAGCAATCAATATCCCAACCAGTTCGGAACTGGCTGAGAGAGAGCGGCCCTATCGAAATAGGGCCGTTCTTAGCGGGGACCCACACCCTTCTATTGGGTAGTCACAGGGGCCGGATTCAGAACTCAAATTTTGCTGCTTTTAGATCCCAGGGAAAAACATTTTGAGGGACCCACTATCGCTAGAACTTACTATCCATGCATTCACAGTTTAATCTCTTCATCTCACAGGGGCTGAGTTCCTACAACCAGGGCCTGCCTTAACTTTATGTTTCACGCACATAGATATTGTACACGTATGAAGGTGTGAATCGGTGCAATTTGGAAGGGGAAAAGCTACTTGTGAACTTAACCCAGCCCCTCCTTGGAGGGTGTGGGAAGTATTATACCCGTTTAAGTTGGGATGGGATCAGAATGAATTCTTATTGGGTAGCGGTTCTGAGAGCAGTTGCTCACTGAAACCAGCA
>WWET01000542.1:514771-548609 GCA_011038615.1 Limnodynastes dumerilii | reverse complement strand
AAAAGTTCTTCATAAGGCCAAGGTTTATATAGAGTGGAGGTAGCTATACTTTTTCTTATTCTAAAAGTGGTGTACTGACAACATTCTTCTCTCCAGGGGTTGGTGATGTTTGCTTTGGCCCCTGCTTCTGAGAATAATATTGTCTCTGGTCTCTACTGTCCCAATGACAAAGAAAGCAAAAGTACTTTATGAAATCAAGTTGTGGTCCAAGCATAAGAGAAATGACTTAAGTCATTACAGGCTTTCCATTTGTATTCTTCACACTTAATTTTATCCAGCAGATGTGTCATGCTTCCATATGTCTCTTTCATATCAGCAGCTGTACAGATGTATTTCTATTGTGGAGAAGCACAGCTTTTAAGCTAAGATAAATAAAAAAAATCTTCTATTTTATACATGTGATCAAGAGCTTCCATAATAGAATTGCAAAAAACAACTCCATCTTCAATGGAAAAGAAATCATAAAAGCCAACATACCTGTATCTAAAAAAAAAACATATTTTTTCCTCTTTGAGGAGGAGATTCCAGCCTTTCAGCCTCAAAAGTACTGCTTCCCTTTTAGTTCGGTACAAATCTTGGATAAGGTCATTGAGATGGGTAAATAAAGCTGGTTCAGGCAATGAACAGGAAGCTTCAAAGATTGGATCAAGCCTTACATATTGTCACCATGCTCTACAGGATCTATTTCTTGTTCATCATTACAAAGTATGACATATTCTGGAGGCTTTGGCAAAGGCATTTCATCACTATAAAGCACAGGACTTTGGCAAATGATAATTAGGGAATGTCATATTGTGCTGATGCCTAAAATGTTTGTAAGACAAGAGAAACAATCTGTACAGTGATCATTTGGTTCCCTCCAACTCATTGGAACAGCAATTTTCTTGTGAGGAGAACCTTTGTCCAACCTGTTAGGAGTTTGACATAAGGGGTACAGCAAAAATGATGAGGGGCCCAATTTTTATTTTGGTCTTCAACTTTGCATCCAAAGTAAAGCTCATATAACACATTTTCTTTAGTGAATTAAAATGACATTTCTGATGTTAAAATGTCATCTTACCACAAAGGTCAATATTAAAACAAGACAGCGCTTGTACCTATTCCTAGTAAAGAATGGCACTATTAGATGGCATTAATGAAACATAAAACTGGCAATGGTATACAAAGTATATAAAACTTTAATTAATAATGACTAACAGTAACAATTTAAAAATAACAATAAAAAAGGACTCTATTAGTGCTAATTATTTGAGTGCAGATTCGCTGTTCAGTAATTAATTATATTGATAACTCATACACTTGGAAGCAACAATACCAGATTCCTATTAAATGAATGATCCCTTGATAAATTATAGAGATTTAATGTCCTCATAAATACAAGATCTTTCAATCAAACGCTGCCTAGCTGGGTTTTAATCAATCCACTCCTTGTACGTACAATGTATCGCTTTACAGTCAATCATACACTCGGGAAAGATGATTACTTCCAATCAAATGTGTAGCTTGTGATCAAGGTTTGTTAGAGATCAATATCATATATAGGAGCGTCTTGCAATAAAACGCTGCCCAGTCAAGCTAATGCTGATCCAGACAAAGGAGTGTATATTGTAGTACTAGTCACATAGGCCTGGCACCCTGGTGTCCGCGATGGTGACGGAGCCCGCGAGCTGCGGGAGATGTAGTTGTTCCGACACCCGCTTCCAGGGATAGATGGTATAGAGCTGTGAGGTCCATTGTTGATTAATGAGGATGGATCTCGTGCTATGAGGTATATGCAGTGGAATGAAGGCTGCTCCGTTTGATCAACGACCAGGGGGGAGGAAAAACAACCATGCAACTGTTGCCGCTGCTGAGGTCGGGTGAAGCTGACCGTCATCCACGGGAGTGATTCCAGAGGTACGTGACACCCAGGGTTGGCCACCCGTGGGGATACTTTCAGCTTCACCAAACCTCAGCAGCGGCAACAGTTGCATGGTTGTTTCCTCCCCCCTGGTCGTTGATCAAACGGAGCAGCCTTCATTCCACTGCATATACCTCATAGCACGAGATCCATCCTCATTAATCAACAATGGACCTCACAGCTCTATACCATCTATCCCTGGAAGCGGGTGTCGGAACAACTACATCTCCCGCAGCTCGCGGGTGCCAGGGCTATGTGACTAGTACCTACAATATACACTCCTTTGTCTGGATCAGCATTAGCCCGACTGGGCAGCTATTTATTGCAAGACGCTCCTATATATGATATTGATCTCTAATACCGCGTTCACATTACCACTGCCTAAAAAGCTGGCTTTTTAGGCAGTGGGCAGAATTTTCAAAATTTGAAAGTGGTGCGTTCAGACTGAGGTGAAAGCACCGGCTTTTTTTTAATTTTTTTAAATTTTTTAGAAGCCGGCAGCAGGGAAAATAGCCGGCTTTTTAGCTCAATCTGAACGCAAAAAGCCGGCTATTGAAAAAGCCGGCAAAAACCCTTCTTTTTAGCCGGGTCTAAGACCCGGCTAGAGAAACCCGGGGTTTGCGTTCAGATTGCCAAAAAAAAGCCGCGGTTTTCATGAAACCCGGCAATTTCATGAAAACCCCGGCTTTTAGGTGGTAATCTGAACGGGGTATTACAAACCTTGATCACAAGCTACACATTTGATTGGAAGTAATCATTTTTCCCAAGTGTATGATTGACTGTAAAGCGATACATTGTACATACAAGGAGTGGATTGATTAAAACCCAGCTGAGCAGTGTTTGATTGAAAGATCTTGTATTTATGAGGACATTAAATCTTTATAATTTATCAAGGGAAAATTCATTTAATTGGAATCTGGTATTGTTGCTTCCAAGTGTATGAGCTATCAATATAATGAATTACTGAACAGCATATCTGCACTCAAATAATTAGCACTAATAGAGTCCTGTTTTATTGTTATTTTTAAATTGTTACTGTTAGTCGTTATTAATTAAAGTTTTTTATACTTTGTATACCATTGCCAGTTTTATGTTTCATTAATGCCATCTAATAGTGCCATTCTTTACTAGGAATAGGTACAAGCGCTGTCTTGTTTTAATATTGATCTTTGTTGAGAAAGAACACTTTGGTTTTTTCCTATAGGGGAGACTGCACAAATCCCCCAGACGGCAGCTGGTAAATTAACAATTATTTACTAATTAATCTATTTACACTGTATACTGTCATATACCCCAATTGGGAATTACTTGGGCTTTTGATGGTGTCTAGTGAGCGCCCATAATTATCATTCTATATTTGATCTTACCACAAAGGTTCAAAAAAATGTCCAGACGGTTAGCACAATTTATAGGCATCGTTCCACTTTATATTCTAAACACCAAAAAATATCCCCTGAACTATATAAATATCTATGACAGAAACACAGGCAGCATTCAGTGTATGTTTGTAAAGTTATATTTTGGTATTCCATATCTAAACTCAAATAAAAGCAGAATTAGCATTGAGCCTCCCGATAGGACAGTAATTGCTTGTAAAATACACTGTAAAATGTATGTCAGTTACTTGTTAGTTATGAGTTTTGACATATTTTCATTGGAACTGGGTTTTTTAACCTTCAGTTTTTAAGAAACAGTCTGCTTTTGTGTGCACCTGTGCTGAAAGAATAATCCAGTCCAATAAAGCTTAGAATTGACATATGTAACGTAGATATAGCATTTTCAATTTATATTGCACACATAACAGTTGTTACATTATCTCATGGAACCGGAAAGGGCAAGGCTAGGCACATTTTTAGAAAAAGCTGTCACCAGCACAAAACTAAGTATACACATAACACCTGCACACAACCGCCCATATAAAACTGCTTATCAAAAATAAATTTATATTAAAAACAGATATAGATTAATCGTTTACTTACCTTCCAAAGTATTCTTGGAGTTTGTCTTCTTCTCTGTGGTGTGGGTTCCGAGGATTATATGGAAGAGCATCCACTACAGTTTATTCACAGGGGAAGTGGCCACTAATACCTTATCTGCTGAAACTGCAGGGACATTTACAATCACGCTGCTGGAAGCTTCTTTCTCAGCAGTCTCAGCGTGCAAGCAGCAAAAAAGAAAGAAGCCACGGGGTTGATGCAATTGAAAATTCTTTATATGATGAAGCTTAGCCTAAAAGGCTACATTGGGTCACCCACTAAAATGTTACTTTACAACCTATTAGGCTCATTGCATGACAGTTAATGATTGCTGGAAACATATAAATTCACTGGACTACTCGTCTTTATCTGTTGACTGTTTTTTGTAATAAGTTTTGTGTGTAGAGCAGGTGAATGCAAAGAACATTGCGCACATATAAGAATATCAGACAGTGGCATAATTACCGTTGGCGCAGAGAGTGCAGCTGCTATGGAGCCCGGAAGAGAGGGTGCCCCCTTGTGCACTCATGGAAGCAAGCTGTTAGCTGCTAGCAATGTATTTATAAATAGCTCTCAACATTCATACACGGAGTGTTTTAAGCTGCCGGCTTCCATCAGCACATTGCATAGGCCCTGTCCCACCTCCGGTTTCATCCTGCTTTGGGCTCTGCCTCTGCCCTTACTATGGGGCCCAAGCTGGTCAACCTCTGCCCCTGATATTGGGGCATATATTTTTTCATCTGCAAAATCTAGCAACTAAAACTTTGAATAAGAGTGAGTGCTACCAAGATTACTATGAGTAAATGAACTCCGCTTCATGTTACTAGCAGATGGAAATTAGAAAGCTCTGAATGACATCACCTTCATGTACAGATCATTGGACTTGCGAACTTCAGTAATTTCCTCTTATATATCTCCAATTTCCTACAATGTAGCTGCATATTTATTTGACAGATCTCTCTTTCCTAGTTGTCCTCTTGTTTCCACTTGATTTCTAATGATATCACATATGTTTTGGTTTTGCAAAGATTAGTTAAAAAGCACTTGGGTGGGTCATATTGTATTTGATACCAGCTAATGAATGTTTAAACAGCATGCATTCTGCCTTCAATTTAAATCACTCCTAACTTCTGTGACAGAATCCACAAATTATGTGAACATTGCAGCTGATAAAGCAAATTTGTAGAAGTAATGTCAGTGCCAACTAATAGACATCAAAGTCTAATTAGACTTGATGTTGTCTTAAATAAAATAAATAAAACCACTTATAAATGATTATTTAATTGGGTATTGCAACACAAGAGGCAGGTAGCCTAAAGTTTGATGTCCATAGATTCGCAATAGACTATAATTGACACACTTTGTGCTGATTCCAGCTTATGCAAACAATTGAACACCCCGGAAAGTTTTCAATATTATCCATTCATTATCAAAAAAAACAAAAAAAAAGTAAACTATATGTTCCTTTACTCCAGGTAAAGCTTTATAAATAAATATGCTTATTTTTTGCAGTTTGTGTTTCTGTTGCAGAGCATTGAGCATTTTTCAAATCAACTACAACAAAATTAGGAATATCAAAGAGCCTTTGCTCATGGGTCAAAAGGCAGCTATTGTTTTTGTTGGTTAAGCTAGTGAAATCATTTCAAATATATTTTACTACTAATGTAATTAATAATTTGGCATTGCAGTATCAGAATTGTGCATATTTGTTTTTCCTGTAACGAGTAATATGAGAAAATTATAATTAATTGTGGCAGCACTGATTACCTATGGTTTCCTTTATGGCTGAATGTTCTTTAACTTACACTTATACTGCTTTCACATCACCATCCTTGAAAAACCCAGGATTTTTAACACAGGTTTTTCCTGGGCGAATTGCTATGTCAAAAAAAAAGCTGCGTTTATAAGTCCACAAAAACCAAGGAACCAGAAAGGAGACAGGCTGCATTTTTTAGTACTTGTAGGTCTCCATTTTGGTCTGCCCACAGGTGTACCAGAAAAGGGACATACAAGTGCTAAGTTCATAGTGGCAAATAGTGGAACCGCAGGCAGACCAGAAAGGAAACCTATAAGTACTCTAAAATTCAGATAGTCTCCTTTCCCTGTGCGCAGCTCCCGGCTACAGATAGCAATAGTAAAGAAATCTGTCTAATCAGGTATCTTGTGAAGAACCCGTGTTGAAAAGCAACACGGGACCTTTTACATTGTCACCAGTCCCGTGTGAGACCCAGAAAAAACCCTTCTTTTATCCCGGGTCTGAATCCCAGGTCATTAGACTCGGGTCCACAAAAAAGGAACATTTCACATCCCCACCAAATATCCAGGTTTTTGGTGGAGATGTGAAAGGGGTTTTATAGGGGGCGCTGATTGCAGCCTGTACATCATTTAACAAAAATCTTTTTTTTCAAAAGATATGACTAGTGCTTTTCACTAAACAGTAAGGACAGCAGTATTATTTAACTGGGACCATACTTATGATCCTACTGTGCTTTGAGAGTAGAGCCATCATATCTTAGAATATAGTATAATGGTAATAGATATACATCACGTGACATATAGTTTTATTTTGGGCTTTTTACATAACTTTGAAATAATGTAATTTTTAATCTTGTGCAGATTTCTCTGCCTGATATCAGTCGCATATGAATTCAAAAGAAGGCACAAAGATGCTGCCACTAGTCCCCATAAAGAACATAGATTGGATCCATATTTACGCCGAATGATCTTTTTTCACTTTCAAGGTGCGGGAAATGGCTGCATTTTGCGTTCACGCCTGTGCACACACTGCACTTTAAATGTGTATCTGGATCTTTTTGATCCAGACTTCCTTTCTGGAAGTGTTTTCATCAGCGGGCACGATGCATACAATTTATATGCTAGGTGGGATGGGTAGGTATTTTAATTCTACAGCAATGTTAAATTGCAACCTTTATTCCCTATCCAGAAGTTTGCAGCGTACCCTTTTTAAGTGAGGATGGTGAGTAAAAGTTAAGGTAGGGCGAGCGGCTCATATGTCCGTCCGTGTGAGGGCAGCGGTTTCACCTTGTGCAGCAGAAGTGGAGGTCCTGATCCGGTCCCATGATATCAGCTGCACCAGCACCACAAAATGGAAATCTGTAGCATCCTATCACCACTTGTGCTCTTCCCTCCAAATGCAGACAGTGCTTCACATCTATTTTTATATGAACTTTTCTCAAGAAAAAACAATGTTTAGGGTTCTATATTTGTATAATATATCATCATTGAATAGATTTGAAGCTTTCTGCTATTATGCCTCTTTCGCTTTAGAGAGAGTTAATGGTCAAGCAAGGTAAATGTGCAGAGTCCTCAGCCAGGGGAGAGCTGGGTGTGTATGATACGTGGCATGTCAGATTCCAGCCAGCATTCAGTTACTGCAGATCTTTTCCATATGTTTCCTGTTCTCATTTATCCCTCCACAGAGAGAGGAGAAAAGTAAGCATTCTTTTTCCATATCAACAAAAGCTGATTACTGTACTTCCCTGTAAACTCCCATTGCTAAATCAGGATACCTTGATGTAAAGGTAAAAACATTGGGTCGCTTTTAAAAGACCTAAATAATATAAGATGTAAAACATAGATATGCAAATCACGTTTTCATATTTCCATATACAATAATCTGCGATATGTAACTGTATATGTCTGTAGAAAGTAACCTCTCGCATCACATGGTAATTAAATAAAGATGTTATAGTAAGAATTGTTAAATATTAGAAGTCTTACTGTTTTTTTTATATTACGGCTAAGTGTCCTTTTAAACTGTTAAAGATTTACTGGCCCTTTAAGCTGACCTGGACAACCTCTGAAGATAATTAGGCTGGCTGATTTAAAAAACTAAATCAAAAGCAGGTGTTTTTTTTTTTTAATTGTATGATGCCTTCCTCTCCCACACACACACACATTTTTTTTTTGTTTTCTTTTAAAGGATGATCCCCATATAAAAAAAAGTTTGGCAAACCTTAATAAAACAAATAAGTCTGAAAAAAAAAAAAAAAATAAGTGTCACAGTTTAAAGGAAAGTTGTAAAATAGTGTTCATAAAAGAAGTTTAAGAGCTAGATTTACTAAACTGCAGAAAAGGTGGAGATGTTGCCCATAGCAACCAATCAAAATCTGATTGGTTGCTATCCACTTTTTTTTCCCACAGTTTAGCAAATCTTTCCCTTAGTGTGCATAAAATGGACGAGAGTGAAATGTAAGTCAATTTGTAAATCAGTTACTGTCATGACCAGCCCATTTTTAAATTACAGACTTGTTTGTCTTTGAGCTGGGAACAAATGCATTCTGCCACCCCCTGCTGGGACCGATAATCGTTGTAGTGTATGGCCAGCTTTAGTGTGCATAAAATGGACGAGAGTGAAATGTAAACCGTTTTCAAAATATGTAAAAATACAGGAAAGGGGAGGAGACTTTGTTCTAACTAACTTTTGGCATGGTTATCAGTTACTGTCATGACCAGCCCATTTTTAAATTACAGACTTGTTTGTCTTTGAGCTGGGAACAAATGCATTCTGACATGCAGGTAAAACGCCTTTTGGTGTGGGCATAGAATACTTAATTTAAATCTGTAGTGGGATTTCAGATTAAGGTTGAACGATGTATTTACCTTTGTAAAGATTTGAACTGTCAAACTGCTCTACATGTAAAACAACAGATAAAGTGTTACTGACATAGATTAATAGCCTATAGTTGTCCTTCTTCAATTAGAGATGAAAAACAACTTGCCAGGCAGGAAAGCATATCTAGAAGGTAACAGATTCCTGGCTCTGGAAGGTCAGAAACATGTCATAGGTGAGGGCTGGAAGGTTAAGATAAAGTTTATACAGGTAATAATAGCAGAATGCTGGGCAGGAATCTTCAAAATACATTTAAGACTGTATTATATTAAGTGGAACTACTAAAGAAAAAAGTGGAGATGTTGAACATACCAACCAATCAGACAGAAGATATCGTTTTATAGAATGTGCTATGATAATGAGAGCTTTAATCTGATTGGTTGATATGGGCATAATTTAATTTTCTTCTTTAAAAGTTTAAGTATTTTGCATACTTGCAAGATAGAGCAAAATAGGAGCGCTTACGCTTAGTCAGTACACTTAAAATGCAGGTAAAACGCCTTTTGGTGTGGGCATAGAATACTTAATTTAAATCTGTAGTGGGATTTCAGATTAAGGTTGAACAATGCTATGATAATGAGAGCTTTAATCTGATTGGTTGATATGGGCACAATTTAATTTTCTTCTTTAAAAGTTTAAGTATTTTGCATA
The DNA here is from genome assembly GCA_011038615.1 of Limnodynastes dumerilii. Classification (NCBI taxonomy): domain Eukaryota; kingdom Metazoa; phylum Chordata; class Amphibia; order Anura; family Limnodynastidae; genus Limnodynastes; species Limnodynastes dumerilii. Next base: position 539,449 of record WWET01000542.1, on the reverse strand, counting down.
CTTACCAACTGTGGACCTGATTCAGATCTCTGTGTGACTTTCATGTGCATAGAGTTCTGTAACTAGGTACGGCATTCCCCTCTTTTGGAAAGGAGTTCTGGACACTTATCTGCTGCTTTCACCTCCCCAGCCCTTCATTACCGTGCCTAAGCCTACCTGTCAAATGGGGTTCAAACATGCAGATTTGAAGGCCTGGCCCCTTCAGAAATTCTTCTGTACGGGACAAAATTTCATATGGAAGGACTTAAGACACGTAACAACTAGTGCAATGCATGTGCCGATATTACATGTCAATGGGACTTGCGCAACAGAATAACATATCTAAGTCTCTTTGCAGACTTCATTCTCAATCAGGGCTCATGTAACTAAATACCATGATGAAGGCAACCACACACTTACTTGTATACTGATGAGTAAAGGCTCCATATTTTATTCATAAGCTGGAATCTAATAGGTTAATTGCAAACCTCTGCTGTAGAAAAAAGTATCACCTGTGAAATAATTGTAAACCATTACCCAAATTGTACTAGCAGTAAATACAGAACCGGAATATTCCAGCGTTTTGATATCAGCGAAGTTAGGACACCCATATTGCCAGGCAGAAAAACATTTTATGAATTTAGTTTGATCTAAATGTATTTGAAATAAGTTATACTTTAAGTTATTCTGCCCTTCAGTGGTTTAGCAAGTTATAAATCTAATGCATTAGACCAGTCTTTGGTTGCAAAAATCTTGACTGCCACCCTAACATATTGTTTTCCATGACAGAATGTATGTGTTAATGCCAACTCATATTCTTAATAATTTCAAATACCGTAATCTCTGTCTATGTATTTCAGACAGAGATTTAACATTTGTGATACCTTTCTCCATCCATCTTGTGAAGGAAAATGCAACAATGCTTGCTTAAAAGAGGAATTGTGGAAAAATAGTATGAAAAGAGAACAACAATCAGAACGCATTTGATGTTTTTTCTGATTGCCCTCCGGGTCACCCAGGTAGACATCATGGGCCTGATTCACACCTATGAAGCTGCGACTTCTTAGGTGCATATTTTTTGTAATTTTTCTACTGAGCATGCGTAGTCAATCTATGTAGCCTTTAGGCCCAGAGTAACAGCTCCTTATCATTCTAATGAGGTCTAGTTGGGCACTCAGAGGCATAGCTATTGATTTACTGTAAACACTCACACTCTACCCTATTGCTGTGTAAGAGGGCCGGATCCAGAATTTAGACCGTCAGGTGCACTCACTTCCGAGCTTATGTGTATTAGTTGCGTATATTTAGGGTCCTAAGTCTGTAATCGCGCCCACTTTCCCTCATCTCAATGCCTCCCCCCGCCCATATCTATGCAAATCCTTTGTGTCCTAGATTTACGCAGCACTTCGGATCTTAAGTGCTTGCGATCGATTCACAGGTCCGCGCTTACCGAATTTAGGATCCTAACCTCTGCGTAGATGGTGTTGCACTATTACTGCTCATGCGCAATGATGCTAATTTCTTAAGATCCTAAATATACGCACCTAAATAGCGATAATATCGTATCTCTGAATCAGGCCCCATGACCCTGATTCACACCTAAGAAGCTGCGACTTCTTAGGTGCATATTTTTAGTAATTTTTCTACTGAGCATGCGTAGTCATGTGACCACGCAATCTATGTAGCCTTTAGGCCCAGAGTAACTGCTCCTTATTCTAATGAGGTCTAGTTGGGCACTCAGAGGCATAATTATTGATTTACTGTAAACACCCTACCCTATTGCTCAGTCTTATCCAAACTTAGGGTAAGAGGGCTGGATCCAGAATTTAGACCGTCAGGTCACTTACGCATGCAAGGTGCATAAGTGGCCTGACTTGACTGAGTGCCCTCCAGATGTTACGCTTGGGTTATGATAGTTTTTTGCAAGCCCATTTCAAAGGCTTCCCCTTTGCCTGCTAAAGTGGGTGTGGGGAAGCATGAAAAGTGTACAGTGTCGTATACCATAAAGCCCACACAAGAGAGGGGAGTGACAGGGGGCGTGCACTCCCTTCTCTCTCTCTCTCTCTCTCGGACAGACAGACCCTCACACGTACGTAAAACGTGCGGGGGTCTGAATCCAGTCCGGATTTCTAATTGGAGAACTTGATATAACAACATTAGGAAAGAATATTTATTACGTTGCAGTATTGTATACAATTCTGCTTTAAGCCCATCCGGGCCTGGGGTTATACCATTGTGAAGGCTAGTTATGGTCATTTTCGCCTCTTCCGAAATAGGAGGATTCAGAAGCTGCTGTTGTTCACGGGCCAATTTAGGTAGCTTGGCTTCATCCAGCAGTCTATAGTGTAACAACAGTTTTTTAGGGAAGGCCAGGTAAAGTTCCTGGTTTCATTTCAGTAATCCTTTCAGAATATCTGTGTGCAAGGTAAGTCTCAGAGGTGATCCCCCATCTGTTATCTATATGATATAGTGGTTTCTTCAAAACAATAGCATACCCACCTTATTACTCCAGTGGTAATGTTTGTGTTTTCAGTTTTCTAGCCTAGATTGTGCTTCTGAGGTGGTATCAGATTATTTCTGCAATGCTTCCTGCATGGCCCAGAGAATGTATGTCTATTTTCCCCAAAAATTCTCTATTCTTTTTAGTCATATAAGAAATCACATGGCCACCCATAACCTCTTTGGCAGTATTCCAGAAAAGGAAAATTTCCTTAAAGTGTTTGATGCTATAGTCTATAAAATTAAACCAATTGTAGGTCATATATTGCTGAAAGTCTTGGTGTAGAGATAATGGAAATAACCTAGGTGACATAATGATGTCTTAACAGATAGTAAAATTAAGGGTGTGATCTGAGACTATAATATCTTCAATATTTACTTTACTAATTTTAGGACATAAATGGTGGGAAAGTATAACTTAATAAGTCCTTCAAAATGTTCGATGATTCCATAAGGGAACTGTGTAGGAGTGGTCTGCAGGGTTGTAGAGTCAGCATGGGTCAACCAATGTCTAGTCATTAGATTTCAATTCTACTGCCATAGGATGATCCCCTCACATTATGCGTTCCAGACCTATCTAGAATTGGGTTGGGCAAATATTAAATATTATTAATATTCCCCCCCACCCCCCAAGGCTACTGCAAATACAGTAGCCTAGAGTCAGGGCCCTTTAAGAAGGAAGCAAAAGCTTGTAGTTCAGATGCTGGAATCTGGTTACAGCAGTAACACTGAACACAGTCTTAGACTCTGGGACTGTGTGTTAACACGCAACCATAAACCTTCCGGGTGGGGGAGTTACTCGGGTACTGGGGATAATTTAGGGGATGGGGGTCCATGTACAAATCCAGCACAAGGGCTCCCTCACTTCTTAAAATGCCCTGGGCCCAATGTTATTAGTGATGACAGAGCAGGCAATATTTGTGTCCTTGGCTACATCAGCTCCCAGCAACATAGTACTGATGTGATGTCTTTGCTACTAATAGTGCATGTCGCCAGCAACATGGAAAAAAAAAAGACAATGGGCCAGAGTGCCTTACGGGCCGTATAGACATATTTTTCGTGTGCCAAGGTCTCATTCACCAGTGCAATCCAGTCCCTAATTTTGGGAGGATCCTCGGCCAACCACTTACGGGCCACCACCACTTGTGCCAAGGAGAAGAGGGAAAACAGGTATCTCTGTGTGGATTTATCCACAGTGTCTGGCAACGATAGGCCGAACATGCACCCCTTGGGACATAGCGGAAGAGACAGCTCCAGTGTCTCAAAGGAAAGGTTCCAAACATTAAACCAGAAACGCTGTACTCGCGGGCATAGCCATAGTAAGTGCCAAAAGGTCCCAGGATGGACTCCACACCTCACACATCTATCATCAGATCTTCTGCCAAGATGACATAATCTTTGCGGGGTCAGATACACCCTATGCAGAATATAAAAATGTATCTGCTGGAAACGTATTGATGTTGTAGCTTGCCTAGTGGACTCCATGACACTCTCCCACTCCTCCTCCTCCAGCACTCCAATATCACCCTCCCATTTTACTCTCAGGTCCGACAGAGCCCCCGCTTGGGCAGATCTCAGAGTGGAGTAAATAAATGAAATAGCACCCTTGGCAGACAGGTCACGTACTACCGCCCTGACAGGCGACGAGGCAATAGTAGGTGTGCCAGATTGAAACTGCGAGCCCAGGGCGTGTCGGACCTTTAAATATCGGAAAAACATGTGTCGGGGAACCTGAAACTCCTCCTGTAGTTGAACAAAGGATTTAAGGTGCCCCCCACTATAGCAGTAACACTGAACACAGTCTCAGACTCTGGGACTGTGTGTTAACACGCAACCATAAACCTTCTGGGTGGGCGAGTGACTCGGGTACTGGGGGGAATTTAGGGGATGGGGGTCCATGTACAAATCCAACACAAGGGCTCCCTCACTTCTTAAAATGCCCTGGGCCCAACATTATTAGACCAGGCAATATCTGTGTCCCTGGCTATATCAGCTCCCAGCAACATAGTGCTGATGTGATGTCTTTGCTACTAATAGTGCATGTCGCCAGCAACATGGAAAAAAAAAGACAATATTACAAATGGAAGTAAACATAGAGTTGGTGGAGACAAAATGTAAGCACAATTAAGGAGGAATAAATTATTAGTGGGCAAAAGCAGTGTATCTCCAATAATATGGCTCTGTATTCCCTCATTCAAATTCAAAAAACTACTTTTTACCCTATGATGTAACTGTGTTATTAATCAAGGGAATATCCTCAGGCTGTAAAAATGCAAATAGACTTTACAGCATCAATCTCGATTGAATGATTACATAAAAGAAAAAACAACCAGTTTAAAAATCCTATACTTTAGGATAAATAGATAGATAGATTTGATTCTGCCCCCAAGTTATTAATTAATTTGTGCTTTTCCCTTTGCAAGAGCATGTTAGATACAGACTTGTAAAAGTCTCTGTTAGGTAACTTTGGAGTGTAAATATTCAAAAGTGGTAATTTATCATCCCCTTCAGTAATATCCAGCAATATGTACTAATACTGTACTTTATCGGTAATAGTGTACTGTGTATTTTTGTTAAATAAAGTTGCCACTATTCTTTTCATGGTCAGGTAAGTCTCACTTATACACTTTGCTACCCAGAAGTCCTTGGCTGTTGATTAGTCAGAAGTGTGCCAGTGCTTTTCCTGGAGAAGGGCGATATTTGGTCGTAAGGTTTTCAAATTACCCAAAACTCTTTATTTAACCCTCCCACATTGCAGGATACAATTTTTAGTGAACGGGGACCTTGTTGACTAATTTGAGTAGTTAGTAGATTTCCTATGAGTTTGTAAAATAGCTTCCTTGGCCGCATCCAGGCATAAAGTCAGACTATTTACATAAAATTTCTGTATGGAACGCAACCGTTCCATGCATTCCATACGAACTTCAATATCTGCACAGGAGGCGGGCCCATGTGTACAATGCATGCATGGTGGATGGGCGTTGACATTTAAATTGTACAGTAAAGGATTTGGCTAAGGCCTTATATACAATTCAGCATTCTGCTTAGAAGGGCTTCCATGCGGAATACTTAAGGTAGGGTTCTGGGCACAGATCCAGCAGCTGTATGTTGGAGAGCAGAGGGAGTGTCCTGTCCTCCTGTGTGCGGGATGTTGGCTACCAATATCTGTACGGTAGCCTATGCAACAGAGGCTAACATTTGGCTTTAATCCCTTAACTCTGAACCTGGCCCCTTATCTTTAAAGTTTAAAAACTTTGCAAATACTACGTTCGCAACCACGTTTTGGCCCCAACCTGTGTGTCCTTTCCACTACAACCCTCCCTAACTTTCTTGGTTTGCATAAAGCAGAAGGTAGGTCATTTGCAGTAAGTCAGATATGCATGCAAATCATATGGTGGGTTTCTAGATCATCTGCTTTATTTACTAAAGCTGCAATGGTATTTTTTTTGTGGGAAGATAATGTTTTGTGTAGATGTTTCTCGTCTTCCAAATCGTTGATTCTTTCTTCTTGCCCTGTTAGGCGCTTATCGATTAGAGTCTAAGGGCTAGATATACTAAGCTGTGGGAAAAGTGTAGATGTTGGCCATAGCAACCAATCAGATTCTAGCTGAGTATGCATTCAGAAAATGAGAGCTAGAATCTGATTGATATGGGCAACATCTCCCTTTACTTTTCCTCAGCTTAAATCTAGCTACATAGTAAATCTAGCTTCCACCAGGGAAGCTTTGTCCGAACCACTGATAGTCGTTGATCAATGTGCAGAATAATTATAAGGGACCTTTCTTGTGCTACTTCTGCAGCTGACTGGGCTGCTAGAAGACTTGTGGTCTGTGGAGTTGTGCTGTCAGAAAATGACTGAGATAGAGATAAGGAGCAAGGGGATTGGTTAGCTGTTTTTTGGAGCCGAGGTGAGAGCGGTGTCATTCTAGTTTTACACATTGTATCTGATGTTTGCTTATTTAAAAACCTTTTCATACCCTAAAGCAAATGAAAACAATACGATTATAGGTCACAAGCGTTATACAATTACACTTTAAATGGAATGTTCCTTTAGTTGACTGAAGTACTACTGTGCTTGAAAAAGGATACAAATTTTCACAAAATAAAATGGAAAAAATGTGAGGAAAGAATATTTGCAAAAAAAAAAGTAATAATTCAGTGTAATGAACTTTCTAACCAAGTTAGCCCTCTGCCGAGAGAAATAGGAACAGCAGCAGTTACCCAGCAATACAGTTACAATGTTTCAAATAGTATAAAGAGGAATTGGCCCTATATGAATACAGCCCTTGTATGTGCTGATAATGGCATGGTAACACAGTGGTATGTTTAGTATATCTTCAGCCCTCAGTGTAGTGCAATTCAACAATTGGCGTATCTATAATGGGTGCAGGGTGTACAGTGCACATGGGCCCCGTGGCACACATAATGGTGAGAAATTTTGGCATAATTTTATCTACGCCCTAGAGGAATAATTGTCCATTATTAAATTAAAATTATCACTGAGGAAATACTCCTAGCAAAGCAGCAAAAGAAGACATACAAGACCCTCAGAAAAAAAACTAACTAGAGGGATCTTGTTGTTTAACAAAAAAAATTTGGTAACATTTTTTTTTCACTTCTTACATAGGTAACCAGATTGGAGAATACTTGTAAAGTATTTATAAAAGCTAGTTATAAAGTGAAAATTACTACATACTAGGGAGTAAGGGGGAGATTAGCTATTTTTGTTTAATTAAGCTCAGAGTATAACTGACAGACATTGCGAACATAAAAGTGGTTGCATCTATTGGTTAATATTGGAATGCTTGTGTTCTGAGCTAACTGTTTTACCTACTGAAATCTTCTATTTATAAAATGTTAGATTGGCAGGGTGGAGGCCATCATTTTATTAACAGCAACTGTTTTTGACTATCATGACTAATACTGTCAGGGCAATGGCATACTACTTTTCAGTGCATACTGCAACATTGTCCCTTTTGGATGAAAAACCAATAGAAGAAGTAGAAGGGGGGGGGGCATCCTTGTTTAATGGACATGAGTATATTCCTCGAAAATTATGCCTCCAAAACATGCACAAACTCCATCTACATCATGTACATCTAAGCAAAGTAGTTCTAGGCAAACAAGCTAATTACAAATTCTCACTAAAAAGATGCCAGAATCTCCTCCTTCACCAGAGGTGGGAACAAAAGACAGGTCTGGCGCTCCAAACAGACATTATATAACACTATATGTCTGCACGTACATAAAAAGGAGGTTTAGTTCACAATATAGCTATATTGGGTTAAGCTCACCTGCCCAGCATCAAGGCACCTCCTGTAAGCGAGTCCCTATCCGTTTGGTATATGTGTACTCAGGAGGTTATCTGATAACCTATCACTCTCACAAGACTCTCTGGTTGTCATGGCTAGGGGATTCTCAAAATGAATAATGCCCCAGATAGACAAAAAACTGGAGCAAATACAAACGTTGTTTGATGCTTTACTTGCAAAAATAGAATCCAATATTAACCGGCTCACAGCCTTGGAACAGCGCTCCAGTGATGTGGAAGATCATTGGCAAAGTATGCAATCTACTACTGACTTGCAAGCTAGATTTATCAGTCACTAGGAGAAAAAGTGGATGACCTATAGAACAGGCATAGACAGAATAATCTCCGTTTCATATGCATCCCTGAAACGGTCAAGGGTGAACTTCCTTATTGTCTCCATACCAACAGAGTTGGGCAAAAATGTTGCTAACAATCTTGTACAGATAGAGCGAGCTTACACTATTACACATGACCGTTCAGAAAGGAGAGCATGCCCACATCCTGTTACTGCAAAGTTCCTGTTACTATTCAATATAGCAATTGACCCTCTCCTCAGAATACTAGAACACTGGAGAGACTTTGAAAGTATTCCAATGGGAACCAAGGCAGTGAAGGCATCTGCATCTGCTTCTGTAGATTAGTAATCCTGAAAGTTCCATGGGCCTGATCTAGACCTACGCATGAGAGCGGAGTGTATTACCGCTCCAGCGTAAAAACTTTCACTCCCATGACACTCTCCTTACCTTCCTTTCAGTACGAAACCTACCCTATTTTCGTAGTGACGCGCTGTTCGTAGCGGCCTAAGCACGCCTATACTGTACAATTTAAATGGCTCCCCCTGCCTACATTCCTTAACTCCAGCGTCCGTACTAACTTCGTACTATAAACATGCCCCGTCGTCGGAAAATACGCAAACAATACAGACGTCCGAATCGCCGCTACAAAAAGGTCTTTGGTACGTCCAGAAGTTGTCACTATGCACATGCGCAGTGTGTTTTTTATGGCGATTTTACGCTTACGAGCGTAGGTCTGGATAAGGCCCCATGTCCTTAATCTTAGAAAAACTAAATTAATACAGAGATATATCAGGGTTTTGTATAAACACAGAAAAATCTATAGCTCTTTATCTATCTCCACACACACACACACACACACACACACATCCTGACATGGGACACACACACACACACACACACACACATCCTGACATGGGGGTCAAACAATCCCAATACAATGGGCCATATCCCATTTTACGTACTTGGGAGTGCAGATTCCCAAAATTTCCCTGTTGTTTAAATTAATGAAATTTTACTAAAGCCATCACGGCAATGGAAGAGGAGCTTGGTAGATGGATGGACCTTCCTATGTTTTATACTGGGAGGGCAAATTTAATAAAATGGTCATGTTCCTGAGACTTCTATTTTCTCCAGGGGCTACACCTACTGTTGACAAAAAAGGACATAGCCCACATTAACTATCTTTTCCATAAATGTATCTGGAAAGGCAAAAGGCCAAGGATAAGTTTCATAAAACTGCAACAGCCCAAAATGAATGGAGAAATCAACTTTCCTGATGTTGCAAAATATAGCCATGCTGCTCACCTCAGATACATAAGGGATTGGTTGCGTTTTCGGGACATATATGGATACATGTATCGGTGGAGGGAAGTTTCTTGGAGGGTATGAATTTGGGAGCTTTCCTGCATTGCAAGGACCAGGAGCACACCTTAAATGTTAGGGAAAACCCACTCTTATGGAATACCAAAAAGGTGTGGCACATTCTTAGAAAAAAATATGGCTTTAATCCACAACACTCAATACATCTTCCATTCCTACACAATCCCAGCTTTCAACGAGGTGCAAAATCCTACCCCTTCAATGTGTGGTTGTTGGGAGGCGTGAGATCAGTTGGATAACTGATGGATACAGGAACACAACTACAGAGGAGTTACTCAGAGTGCTTGAAACCTCATGTAAGCTCTTACCTGCCAGTACCTATGTAGAATTATTTATGAATATATTCCATTGTACTTGCTTATCTCCATTAAAGCAATATAATATGAACTTAAATGAATCACATTCACGTTTGAGATGCCACGTGCCAAATGAATCACATTTATGCAATCTACGTAAGGAAAAGAAACGTAGATAACATAAAAAATGTACCACACATGAACAGTAGGAAATAACACCGGACATATATGTTATACGTCCACTAGTCTGCATACGGCCCTATATCTTTAGTTGCTGTCTTTGGCAGTATGAACTTCAGTGAACCATGAGGAATTAGCTTACTATTGGGATTTAATTCTCAAATACATGGCAACTAGGGACTTACAAGACCTCTGGCTTCTTTGTGCATTAATGAGATTTTATGAGATAAAGCAGCTACTGTTGGGTATATCTGTGATCCATATGTATATGGATCATACATCTAATATTCTTTGGAAGGAAATTGTGTCAAAAATGTAGAAACTAGATTATTTTAAGAAAATATTTTGTTTTTATGCATACACCCCCCACACACATACAATATCCTCCTGTGCTTTCCTTTTTTCCTGTCTTAACCTTCATCTGACTCACTGACAGACTTCAATTCCCAAACATGATCATTCTCCACGTCATCCTCTTTGCTGCACGTTAGCCAGGGTGCCCGGCATAGATCCTCTTCTTGCCATTCCTTCCTCCAATTTGTCTGACTGTGAGAGCGACAAAGAAAGCTAACCATTAGTAAGAAAAAGAAGGTACTGACCAATGATGTGATGGGTCTAATCAGCTGCAGGGATGGTGGGTGTGGCTATGGCTGGTCTGTTGCAGGGGAAATATACAACAGATCTTCCCTATCCACAGAACAGTTCTGATTTGAGAAAGTCCTATGTGTAAACATATGCATGTGGATGATACTAAATAGTGCTGGTAAGTTCAGATCATTTAGTGTCTAGTATAGATTTCTATGGCCAGGGCTTGTGTTTGTACACTGCCACTTTGTTAGAAATAAAAACAGAATGGAAGTTGCTCAATCAATTTATAAGTATATGTTAAACAGGTGCATGAAAGGCAGGGGTTAATCTGCTTGCCACAGAAACAAAAGGAAAGAAAAACCCCAGCTTTGTTAGAAATACCAGTACACTCACTTTTTAATATATCTATGCTTGTAATATAGGAGCAACTGAGTGCAATAAAACATCCAAACATTGTCAAAAGATTTATGCAACGGTTTTTACCAAACGCCAGCATGTGGAAGAAATTTGGGCAGTTACTTTGTGGATTACTTTAGCCATAATGTCTGTTTTTAATATCTGTCAAACTGCAAATCTCCTGGGATTTTCATTTACACCAGTGCCTGTTGTTTACAGGGAATGGTGTACAAAACAATAGAACATTCTGTAAACAGCAATCCTGTAGGCAAAAATTCCTTGCTAATTAAAAATGTTGAGAGAATGATTTGATTTGAGCTGACCAGAAAATGACATTACTACTTCATTGATATGAAGAAAAGCATTTCTAATGCAGAGCAAATATTGAAAAAGGTCAGATCATAACTGCAAAGCAGAAACTGTAATCAGAATTTATACCAATGACTAGAAAGATGTACGTGTAAAATGAAAATGATCACAGAGTGTATAGTTGTAATACTGTAAAGTGCAGGCAGCCTTAGCATTTCAAGGGCCAATTTTACAAAGCAGTGAGAAAGGCACAGTGGAGATGTTCCCCATAGCAAGCAATCAGATTATAGCGCTCACTTTCCTATCACATAATAGAAAATGTCAGCTAGAATCTGATTTTGCTGTTCTCCACTTTTCCTTTCCCGCAGCTTAGTAAATCTGGCTTCAAGTCCCATCATGCTCAACAAGCTTTCAGCCATGCCTATGTTATATATTTGTATAGTATATAAACCTATTTAAATGGCCAGCAAAGATTAAACTCAATTTACTATTCCCAAAATGAGATCAAAACCAAGAAACTGATATATATACATTATTCAGCAAACATTGTGATCTTCCAAACAAAACGAAGGAGCTTTAAGTACTAAGGCTTGTTTTATTCCTGTATTTCATGGGTAGATTTACTTCTTTTTCTTCTATATGCACTTAAATCAAATTTCAAAGAGTAGTGTGTAACAGAAAGTATATGTATCTCTAAAGCTAGGACACACGTTTCAGACTTCAGAAAAGATGCAACCGGCCTAATATTATTTTCTTGCATGATATTTTAAGAGAATGTTTGCTAATTTTTATGCACACTATACAATTATTCCTTATAATTTTTGCAATGATCTGTTGTAATGATTTAGATAAAATATTGTGTCCGTATACACAGATTTGATGATAGCTGTATAATGTAAATAGGATTTTACATATAGGGTGTAGTTCACTGCTTCAATGCTCTGCATTGCGTCAGATCGTCTTGCGGCTGGAAAGCGACGATTGCCAGCAATTTCCCTTGGTCTTGCGACTACTTGGGCTCTTAAGATTTAAACACCGATAGGTATGTTTAGAATCTAACCTTAACTATCCCCATTCCAGAAACCTAACCTCAACCCTGCCCTAAGTCTAAGCCTTCGTTACCCACAGCATAACCCTAACCGCCCCCTTCTCCGCCGCTTATCCCTAAACCCCCTCTCTCCTCAGCTTAACCCTAACCTTCCCCTCTTCACTGCCTAACCCTAAGCTTCCCCCCTCCACAGCCTAACCACTCTCCGCAGCTAACCCTAACCTTCCCCTCTCCACAGCCTAATACTAATGGCATGTGGTACGGGCACCTTGCAGAAATAGGAACATACCACATGGTACCCATTTTATATGGAGATTCTCTATATTAAATAAGTTTCAGCATTAATGCAGCCAACACTAAGCTATTAGCTCTATCAGTGTTGAAGTAGCAAATGCCACAGCTGTAACTGTTTTCTATCCATATGTACACTCATATAAAAAAACTATTTTCTGCATTAGTAACAGTCTTTCAGTTGAAAAAGTGTGCACACTACACACTTTAAATGATACTGACACAACTCACTAATGATACAGAATAATATACAATAATGCGTGTAGCTTTTAGTTAATTGTCTTAATGGAAAGTGGTTGTTCTTTATTTATTTATACCTTTACCCTTTAGGAAATGCTAAATTGTGTTGTAGATAAAAATGTGTTATACCTTCACTAAAATAATAACAACCTGCTTTATTTGTCTGCTAAATACTTGGTGCAAGCCTTTACAATATCATCCTCTGAGAGATTTGATCGCTTAATAATTGGATCAGAGAATCTCGACACTTGTTACTGTTAAATGAGAGCTGTGTTTAATATACATTTTTATGCTTAAGTAGGTTTTAATAGATTTATTTTCCCTTTAAATCTTATTTAAAACATAAAATATGTTTATTAAATTGCATAGTAGAGTTCTCCAGATAATTTGAAAACCAGATGCAAAAAATTAGCTTTGGGTAGAATCACATTGCCATCATCTGGTGAATTTTTAGTACTGTGTAAAATCTATTTTAAAGCTCTTTTGCTGCCTTTAAACCTCATCACTACTTCTCTACACTTGGGCATAGTGATTGTCCTAAGTTTTTTTTCTTTATTAACTTTTTGATTACTGTTTGTTTGTTTTTTTAATTATTTCTAAACTGTAATTCTGTTTCACCATGGACTGGATTCAGAGTTTGAAAATACGAGAACATCAGGTTGAAGTTGCATCTGGCAAAACCATGTTGAAATTCAGAGTCAATTATTATTATTATTTTTTTTTTTTGCAAGCAGGGAAAATACATTGCTTTCTGTTATGAGATACTGACCAGCTCTACTTTTCAAACTGGTCTTTAAACTTGGGCTAGGAAACATCAACTCTCAACTCAATTACTGTATACTTATTTTCTAATTCTGGATCCACACTAGTGGCAGGCACATTGCACTGACATATATTAAAGTACATAGAAAAAGGATGTGGAATGCCCTAAAGGTTAAATTTTAGATACAAGAAATTTATAAAAAAATACAAATATTTAATATTAAAAAATATATAAATTGCCACAAACCATACATAAAAGTATGGATCAAATATTTAGACAAGCACGAAATTTGCTGTGGTTGTAAGGTTCTCTGTAAATGTCCACAGATGTAGATTCTACAATATAATTTTATGTACAGTCACAAATGGCAACATTGTCCAGCCAGACAAGAAATTTCAATTGCAGTTGTTATTCCTCAAAGAAATTAATAGAATATGCTTATTTGTGGATAAACTCCACAAATAGTCTTAAAAAGATGTAGATATATGTGGCCACATACAATATACAGTTGAAAGTCAAGCTGGGCAATAAAGTCTTGCCAGTATAGTAGAAAGTTGATTTTCTTACCGGCTTAATTGATGCCCAGAAAGCAGCGTAATTATGTACTGTTGGAATAAATATAGATGGTACGGTAGTCCCCAATATAACAGTGAGCGGTCAATGATGTAGTTAAGCAGCCAATAGAGATGGCTGGAGTCGTAATTAAGACTTATAGTTCCACTTTCCTGATGATATGTTTGATACTCACAGTACTGTGATATGTAGCTATATTAGCCAAACTCAGGAAGATCGCGGAGATGATGGAACAATACTCCGTCTCGCCAGCAGCTTCTGCGGTCAGTGAGTACCACGGTAGTCTGTTAGGTTGTAGATACGGGAACAGTGTGCAGCTAGTATAGTTTACTGCCTCAAATCTCTCCACACTCACAATGCTGTTCGGAGTCGCTCCAGCGTCGGAACTGAAATGCTGTATTGGGACTATCGTCCGTCTAATTACTCAGCTGCATGCATGATATTTCTCACTGGTGCTCTCAGTAGTATATATCGGTGCCAGGTAGAATCAATCAAAGGTGCTGTTTTAGAAAGCCTTTTTCACCCAGCAGCAGCAGTTTGTGTCAATATATGAATGGTACTTATAAAATTTTACTCTTTGACGCGTTTCTCCACCATTAACAGGTGGTTTCAACAGAAAGAAATGTGGTTCCCTTTCAGGGAAGCGCTGAATTTATGTCATTTCCGTTTAATAATCCGAACAGGTGTTAATTAGTACGGTCTTTATGCTCATAAAAAAGACCACAGTTAAGACAGCAAATTAAAAACAAATAGAGACTTTGATAAAAAACATACAAATCTTGTGCATATTGTAGCAAATCATTATTTACTTCAAAGGGAAACAATAATGTGATTAATTTAACACACTAAAAATCACACATGCACAGCAGTCCTGCTCTAACAAACGCTAGTATGAACATTATTGGCTGAGCCTGCATGGTTGAAAAATAGCAGAGTTGGATAATACCCTGTACCCTGATTGATCTTAAAAAGATATTCACTCCCCCATAGTACTCATGTTGGCTGGTTTCCCAAATAGGAGTCCAGATGATAAATACAATTTAGCAGTAGATATGTTAATCCCAAAATATAATGTATACATAAATACACTTATAAATATAAACCTAAACCCTCCTAAAGTCCACTAGACAACTAATGCAACTTTATGGGCTTATAATTCATATATATAATATCTTATCATCAATAACAGAGCGATAATATAAATGTTAATATTAATCAAAAAAAGTTGCGAAGGGACATCAAAAATTCCAAAGGATCCCAATATAGTTTAGTCCTATTCCCCAAAATCTAAATCCAATGTTTCATTCAGGCCTTCAGGTTGCAAAGTACCTAATTTATGAATCCAAAATTATCCACGCTTACATAGGGTCTTAAATCTGTCTCCCCCTCTTTTTGTGGGTTTAACCCATTTAATCCCTATCACCCTCAGTAAAGTGGGGTCTCCTTGATGAAAATGCCTGCAGACGCTATGTTTAAGGTTCTTATTAACAATGTTCCTTCGATGTTCAAGGAAGCGTGTCTTCAGGCATCTCACAGTGCGTCCCACATACTGAAGGTGACATGGGCAGCTCAGAATGTAAACAACAAACCTAGTTTCACAATTAATATAGGATTTAATGGGGAAAGAGAAGCCTTAAATTGGATTGTTTTATTGAGAATATGGGAGCATGTTAGGCATCTACCTTTGCCGCATTTATAACATCCCTTCATAGAGAGAAAACTAGAGGGTTTGTGATTATCACTATTTCTATCTATGAATGAGGGGGCCAGTAAATCCTTTAAATTCTTGGCCTTTTTAAAAGTCACATGAGGCTTCTCAGGTAAAACTAACTTTAAAAAAGGATCCAAAAGCAACATTTTGTAATTTTTTCACAATTTTATTTTACCAGCTGATCTGTTGTATTTAGACACAAAAGATAGTGACCTCTCATCTCCTAGGGTATCTGATTTTTTCTTATTTTTGATATTCTTAATATTTGGGACTAATAACTCTGATCTGTCAATTGACAATGCTTCATTGTAAGCAGTCTCCAAAAGAACCTCCGGATAACCCTTTTCTTTGAACTTGGTAAGAATGGTGCCTGTTTGTTGCTTATAGGACTCCACCCCAGAACAATTGCGTCTAATCCGTCTCATTTGGCCCTTGGGGATGTTGTTGATCCATCCTTTATGGTGGTTACTTGTATACCCTAAGTAATTATTAGTGTCAACCGGTTTGGAATATGTTTTAGTCATCAATTGATTATCTTCCACATAGACCATGATATCCAAAAAAGTGATAACAGAAGGGTCGTAAGAACAAGTAAATTTCAAATTATAATTATTGCCATTTAGTCTATTGAAAAACTCTAGAAAGGAATCCGGGGTACCTCTCCAAGTAAAAAACAGGTTGTCGATGAATCTACGGTATAGGACGAGGCTCGCGTCCAGATCGCCACACCAAATGAGCTCCTCCTCCAATTTGCCCATATAGAGGTTGGCGAAACTGGGCGCGAACCTCGTCCACATAGCCGTCCCGAGTATCTGCAAATAGTATTTATTGTCAAATGAAAAATAATTGTGATTCAAAATAAACTGTATAGATTTTAAAATAAATTCTTTCAAATCAGAGGAGAGGGCCGGATCTCTTTCTAGGTAATAAGACATTGCTTCTACTCCCTTGATATGTGGGATGTTAGAGTATAAGGCTTGGACGTCGCAAGTAACCAGCAAAAAGGATGGGTCCCATTCAATTTGCGAAATACAATTAAAAAAATCCATAGTATCACTTAGGTGAGACTGGAGTGTTTTAGTCTTGTCCTGTAGGTGGGTGTCCACAAAGAAAGAAAGGTTTGATGTCAGGGATTGTATCCCCGATATTATGGGACATCCCTGTGGATCTATCAACCTCTTGTGGATCTTAGGGAGGTGATAGTAGGTGGGAACCACCGGGAAGTAAAAAATCAAGAGTTTGTCGGGTATATATTAAAGTAGAAAGAGTTGATTGTCTGATCAGGTTGTTGTATTAAAAAGTGAAATGATGTTTGATAGGATTTTTTAAAACAAATGTCAGCGCAGAGAAAATAAGGAAATGCAGAGTAGCTGACATCAGCATGTGGGCATCCGTGCTTTTACCATTCCTTTGTGCCAATCAGAATAACAGGAGGAACATAAATGAAAGATTACATTAGGTAAAATAACCTAATTGTGTTTGCATAATAGGTCAGCGGGGACATGTAGTTTTGTGTTGATGCAAATTTTCCCATCCCAAATCATGCTTTAAACAAAGGTTTTGTTTACAAATATTACTGGAATCTATTGTTAAACCAAAGTCTGGTTTTTGCCTTGGATAATTACCAGAATGAACCATATTTCCAAACCTTAATGGGATCATATCTGCAACTGATAGTTCTCACTATTTTTGCACATGTAAAAACTGGTAAAGGGTTTACATGTTTCATATTACTGTAAAATTTATTGAAACTAGAAATTTGATTTGTTTTTCCAGGAATCAGTGCCGCCAGCTGGCAATTTATGGGAAAGTACTTTCACAGGTGTACCTTACCCAATGTTGTAGAAACTCACTGATTTCACACATGTGACTCTAAGTCCAGACATCCCCTCACTTTTATGATTCAAATCATTTATCAGTAGAATTTGAAGAGAAAACCATTTTAAGGTTTCCAGCTTTCTGTCTGCACTGCGGTACATCAAAAGAAAAGCAGATTAATTATATGGGAATGTTTCCAAGTACTGAAAAATGAGAACACTCTGAACTGTGTTTGGCCAAAATTGGGTGCACTTTCCCAAATAATATCTATTTGTCCCTCTTTTTCCCTTGTTCTCTTGGCTTTTTCAAAATACACGTTTGTATTTTTTGATTACTGCTTATTGAAACGTACTACCATACCATACTATAAAGTAGAGATTTGTTAGCACCATCCATTAAGGACTACATCCCAGTGGCCACCATTCAACACAGTCTGCATCCAGCTGTGTTGGAAAGCCAGGACCAGCATAGTGGAGCTAAAGGATGTCTCTTGACTTTGGTACCACCTTGCAGCACTTACTGCATTGTGTCGGCCCAGTCTTGAATCAAAAGTCTGTTTGTGTGAGTAGACAATTGCACAAATATCTGATTAGTGCAATCTAGTGTTTGTGGATCCATCCAAATCTTCTTAGGGATCTGACCACATGAAGTACATAAGTCTGTATCTAACTTGTAGGCTGTATACGTGAGGACAGTTTTAATAATAGCTTTTAGTATATATACACATGAGGAAAAATCATCCCCACTCTGGATTTAGAAATTAATTTCTTTCAGAAAAGACAAATTCATTATTTTTCGACAATCTCCCTGCTTTTCAATACATTTTGTCCATCTGTCGACAAGCTTTGGCATCCTTCATTAAAAAATGTTTTAGGCTGAGCTGTGAGCCACGTATTAACCGCTGTCTTGGCCTCTTCATCAGACGTGAATCTTCATCCTCTGAGACCAACAGAATCAGTTCAGGTGCACGCTCATTGTTATCATTGTCGTGGACGTGGATGGGCGTCTGGCTCCTTCTTTGTGGCTGACACTTGCGCGTTCTTTGTTGAATTTCTCTATCCAATCATACACACTTCTTCACATCGAAACACCTTCTCCAACTGTGCACAAAGTCTGTGATAAATATTGGCACCAGACACACCAGATTACAAAAAAAAAAAAATCAGTGCACGTTGCTCTTCTTTCATGCAAATCACACGTGGGGCAGCCATTTTTTTCTTGCACTGCAAGAAATGAACACGTAACACGTTCAAACCTGCACAGCAGTGACTGGGGAGACCTAGTATGGAGGCATTGATAAGACAGCCAACAGAAGTTTTAAGATATCTGGAGTGCAGATAATTCTTGACTCACCCTCGTATATGTGTGTAAGTGGACACTTAGTTAAAAGTTGTTTCAAACTTTTGATTCTATATATTATTTTGGATCTGACAAGTTGTTGAGGTACGTCCTATTGCATAGTTTAGAAGCATGTTTTTTTCCGCTATCTATGTAGCGTTTTATTTTATCTTTTAAGACCGCGTGTATGCAATCCACGTAACAAAAGGCTACGTAGATAGCATAAAATATTTACTACGCGTGCACATTAGCGCAGCGCTTAGAAATCAGCACGTAACTTACTAAAACGCATAGTTGTGAATCTGGTCTTAAGTCATTTACTTTGTTTTTAAGTGGTGTCTACTTGTAAAACATGGTACAAAGAGGGAGCAGAGGTTTATAATAGGCAGGTGTATTCATTATGCATTATGTATGACTCCACCTTGCTATTTTGAGCAATTAAAATACAAGACTAAGTAGTTGTTGTTGTTGTTTTTTTGTATGCCCCTCTTGCAGTGCACACATGGCCAAATTATAATGCAAAATAATTATAACATGGTTGGGGCTTGCCCAGTATCCTATCTTGACATATTTAAAATACTGCTACCCCAGTCTTCATAGTTTAATGCTTTATACTGGGTTTAAACTTGCCATAATTACTTCTGAGAAATATATTTTGTGTCCAGTTCTCTTGTGAGCCTATGAAAAGCAAGAATTCTTAAGAATTTCACCTGCTCAGCTCCTGATAGTCACTCCAGTATTAAACATTGTATTATTTCTGTAATGAACATATATGTCTCGCTACCCACATGTGTTCTTGTCCCTTGCATCTTGGCACACAGATGCTCACCCTGTTAATACGTTTTTCTATATATTTTGTAACCTATTGGACTTTAACTACAGTACCAATCTTGTGACATTATCAAAATATACTATTTGTCAATTATTGTTTAACCTTTTTGTCTATTCTTCAACTGAAATATTTCAATTATGCATTGTCTTAAGTACATCCCTTGCCAACATAGGAATTAGAGTACTTTTGCTAGTAGCAAATAGAGATGTACAGGGCTATACTGTACATATAAGCAAAATTGTGACTAATGGTATAATCGGTTTTGTGTAGTGCTGACGGTAAACCTAATAAATCAAATAAAATGTGCTATTGGTCATATGGTTGGATGGATGTATGTATTAAATAATGGAAGCATGTTTTTTTCCTCTCTCAATATATATAGAGATTTGACTATGCCTCATCCTATTCATAGTACATTTTAATATAGTAAACTAAGCCTCTTATTTATTTGAGGCACAGAAGTGTTTTGGATAAGGGTTGGACTGAAGTGCCAATTATTATTATTTTTTGCTGTGTGTGTGCAGTGGCGTAGGGGCCTACAGCAAGAGGGAGGAGACCAGGGACAAATAGGTTTACATTCATGTCACACTTCCCCTTTGGTGCATGCACAGTGTCAGTGTATTTATAAAAGGTGCTTAAAACTAAAAAAAAAACCAAAAAACTGAGTGCCAAGGCTCTGACAATTTAGAGTTCCCTGGGTGTAAGGTGGGCCGCCACCACTGGCTTTCCTCTCCCCCAGGCCCCAAATCATCCAGTAACAGTAGTTACACTGTGTTTGTGTATATATTACACAGAACAATGCTGTTATAAACAACCATCAGTAGAGCAGAATAGCATGTGAATAATTGTACAATATAATGGTTTTAATTACAAAATGTTTTATTAAAAGACAGTATATTTAGATTAATTTATTATGCACCAACAGAACAAATGTACAGTAAGTTATATGAGCTTCTCCTCTTTACAATACTTAAGCATGGGTGGGCTTTTTTTTGTTTTTGTTTTCCTTTTTGTTAATATGCATGTTATAAATGTTTACCTAAGCAAGCTCAGGTGCAGAGAATAACTATATAAGAATAAAAGCTCATCTACACTCTAAAAGATGGGGACAACTTTTACCTAAAACACCTGTTATTAGTATGAATATGAATGTTTTATAGTACACCAATAGCAAAATATTGTAATAACCAAAACCATAATCATGAACAGATATGAATATATTGAATACACAGTTGACGTATCCTGTCCATTAAAGTTGAACACGTATTTGGGCATTTCTAAAATAACACTGGTGCTATATGATGATATTCAACTGTGCTCTGATATTAAGTATAAATAATTAACTTCATGGACATGTTAACAGTAAAATTGAGGCGTACCAATGAACTTGGGCTAGCACAAACCGTGAAAGCATGCAGATTCCTTATCTTTTTCCACACAATATAAAGTTAAATTTACCTGGTTTCATTGATTAAATTATAGCTACAAGTTACAGATCTTATTTTAAATCATGTTTCAAGTATTTTATTACTAAATAAAAAAGGATTTCATGCAATTACTCTGTAAACACATTTGCCACAGAAAGTGTAATATTTGTGAATGCAAAATCTGGCACAGTCCTCATTTCTTGATTTGCATCTGGCAGAATTCTAGCGCTGACGGGTGTTAATTTTATCAGGACTGAGAGCAGCACACCGTACTTTTTTCTACTTCCGGAAGTTCCCGATGTGCACGCTGTTTCTACCTAGAGTGCAGCGAAATGTTGCTGGTTGAACTTCCCAGTATTTTACAGGGTTTCCAAAAAGGCTGATACCACTAAAGAGAGACTTCTTCTGCTTGGCTTGTGTGGGACAGAAATCATTCACTTCCACTTTCCCAATAAGATTAGAGTGAAGAAATAAGACCTATAAATGAATTGAAGAATATTATTGTGTAAATCTAAAACAAAACAAAAAAAAGTTTTTATTGATAGCTAAGTATGCAGAGTCTTGGAGGGAATACCATTCAAAGTGCAGGTTCAGCTACTAAAGCAGTTGTTGCATTTTCCTCTCTTCCATCTCTCCGTTTCTGCCCCTTTCAGGAAGTGTGGTTGCTTACCGTTCGGAGCACCGTGTTCAGCTTAAGCAATCGATATGCCAGCTAGTTCGTAACTGGCTGGGAGCGAACGGCCCTATCAAAATAGGGCCGTTCGCTATGGGGACCCACAAACCCTCTACCTCACTCTCTGTTTATCTCTACACTGGCTTCTTGTCCCATTCAGAATTATTTTCCAGTTTCTCACCACAATTTACACTTACACCGCTCCCTAACTCTCCTCCCATATTTCCATCCACACTCCCTCAAAACCCCACTTTTCAGGCTAGCCTGCCCTTCCTCCACCTAAGCTTGTCTACTCACCCCATTTCCATCCCTGTGTCTCCTGTTTGTTTACCACCTTTTCCTACTTAGCATGTTAGCTCTTATGAGCAGTGATCTCCTGTCACCACCCTTCAACCTTGTCCTCATTAATTCCCACCTTTTCCCTCTACTGTCTATCACTCCCCTTATTCATCTGCTCTTACACATATATTATTTTCCATACATATTAGTCCTGATTCGCAGTTTCGTAAAAGGGGCTGGCATTTAATTTCCGCATCCCTAAACCCTGCCGTACGGGTTAGACATGTTAATTAAATTGAGATACAGATCCTTGCGTAAAAATTAAGGTAGGGTTCTGGACACTTAAATGTCCAGAACTCTGTAAGAAGGAGGGCATGTGCTCCCCTCCTCTGTCCTTACTTTCAGATTTGTGTGCGCACATAAATTGCAGGCAAATCTGAATTAGGTCCATTGTTCTGCTATTTTTGTACTGTACTTTATTTTTGCATCGTACTTGTATTGTATTCTCTTTTTTATAGAATTTTTACCCTGTATGTTAATTATTGTATTGTATACATAATTATAGGCTTTCCTATTGCCTCTGCACGGTGCTGCGGATGCCGTGTGGTGCCATATAAATAAACGTTAATAATAGTTTTTCTGTTAAGCAGGAAGTCATGCCATGTACTATATTCTACTTTTCCTATTGTCCAGACATCTTCCAGTACAATTAATTTAAAGCACTTGTGTTTACCTGATGTGGTCCAATAACAAACATAGCTATTGACATAAAAGAAACTATACTATATTATACTGTGCTAATTCACCGGAATATGCAAAACAAAATACAATTTCATTAAAGATGTAGTACTTACCTGCAGATATTTCAAGTCCGATATTCCAGAAGGAACTCTCTTTAATTTGTTGTTTTCTAAGTGAATTTCTCTTATTTTTGGTATATTAGCAAGACTTCCATTTTCAACCTCTTTAATTTTGTTGTGTCCTAAACCCAGCCTAAAAAGAATAAAATCAGGCTGTTTTTGGTGTCTACTTAACTGAATAAGACATTGCAATTCAAAATGTAAACATAAGTATTGTCATGTCCCTAATACATTCAAGAAAAGACCACAGTAAAACTACATAGAAACCACACTTATCTGCTTCAGCATGTTACCATGTCCAAATCCTCTGCTATTGAATTATGTGAATCTCTTTATTTTGCAGTGGTGTGCCTTCAGTAACATTATAGGTAGTATGGTTTAATCTGTAGACTACTAAATATATAATATGGGGTTGAACCAAACTATTATACTTTAATGTATAATGATATTTTATTTTTAATGTGTTTTTTTTTTTTTAAGAAGTTACTCTTTAATTTCACAAACCTTTTTGGGGGTCTCAAGGTGCTGAAAGCACATTATCCTTTTTCTTTTACCTGTTATGTTAGAGATTATGTGGGATCTCTTTTAATTGGTGTGGGTCCCCCGTAAATGAACGGCCCTATTTCGAACTGGCTGGGGTATCAATTGCTTATGCCTCGATGAGGCATAGCAAATAATCCCCGGAGCACTAAACACAGTGCTCCGAAAGGTAAGTGTTAAAATAAACCCCAACCCTTCCCCTAATTCTGACCCTAACCATCCCCTTCTATTAACCCTAACCCTCCCTTCCCCACAGCCTAATCCTAACCCACCATTCCCCGCAGCCTGACCATAACTCTCCTTTCCCCGCAGCCTGACCCTAACACACCATTCCCCGCAGCCTGACCCTAACAGTGTAACCCGGGAGAGGATACTCACCTTTCCGGTGGTCTGGTGAAGTGTTGGGTCCTGCGATGGCGTTTCCAAAAATGAATGGGTGAGCATGCTGATCGGCATACTCACCCATTCTGAAAAACAAAAATTCTAAAACGGATGGGTATTCGAAATAGGGACAGCCGAAAAGGAACTTTCGGCTGTCCCAATTTCTTGATATAATCCTTCTATGTGGGGACTTCACCGTCTTTTATTGTGATTTAGGGCTGCAGAGTTTACTGCTGTATAATGGTTTTATCCTATATTCTTTTTGGGGGTTTATTACATAATGAAGGAGAGTCTAACTTTTAGGATTAAAATGTTGTATTGATAATGGTATATTCGCACACAATACAGAATGCATTGTAGTTTTTCTGTGTAATATTTAGTAACTGTATTAAATAACTTATCCTAATTTATATGAAATAATATAAATAATATTAAATAAATAATCTAAAATTATATATAATATATATAATAGTATAACGTGCAAAACAATAGGGAGCAATATCACAACTTTGACTTTTTAAACTTTAAAAAAGAAAAAGTGAAGTGGGATCAATACTGGATGTACTCCTTCCAAGCCTTTCCCAAAGGGTATAGACAGTTTAAAGTTCTAAATTTTTCTAAATATATGTTAAAAAGAGCAAAAAAAAAAAGAAGGGATAGTGATGAGAAT
>WWET01000542.1:476478-508111 GCA_011038615.1 Limnodynastes dumerilii | reverse complement strand
GGTCTCACCAAGGTCAGAGCACTGAACCACTCTTAAATAGCACTGGCACCCAAATGGACACTGTCGAAATATGTCAAATGGAGGTTGAGTAGGTCGCGTTGGTACATTCTTTTTAAATGGGAATAGTGAGTTGTTGTCATCATCATCGTCATCATCATCTTCCATGTCTTTCAGCATGAGGTCAGTCATTGCCATGTACTTTGGAGGTAATACAAAGGGCTTAGCAGAGCACAAAGCCAAGAAGTAGAAAAGCACATATTCCTTCATGTTGTTGTTTAACAAAATGAAATCCTGTGAACAAAAAGAAAGACTTTATGGTATTAGATAAATGGAAATTATTACTCTGCCTATCATAACAGTAACTAAATGTGTCTGTCAGTCTGTCTTTCTTCAAAAACATGGCTAAAATATAGACTCCATGGCTTTGAGAGAATAACTGTATTCTTCTGATTGTTATATAAAAAGTAAAGCCTGTTTACACGCAACGCATGTATTTTAGAGATATCTGTCCTTTGAGTGACTACTCCCAGGGAATTTTTTCTTTTTTTCTTCAGTCAGTAGGATGAGGGGCTTATGAAGGACTGAGGAAACACAGTGGTGCATATATTATTATTAGTATTAATTTATATAGCACCACAAATTGTCTGCAGCGCTTTACAGGGAACATTAGACATTCACATCAGTCCCTGGCCCTTTTGGAGCAACATACTAAGGTCCCTAACACATACATATATACACACACACTAGGGTTAATTCAGTCCAGGGGCAGATTGGACATAGGACTTACAGGGAATTTTGCCAGTTGGCCGTAGCCTCTGGAGGCCACTCAACAGCTCCATTATGAGTTGAAGTAACCTAGAATGTTTACTGTCATGGGTGGTGGTTGCTAAATTTATGTCTGTATGAATGTAGGATGTATGTATTGCGTTGTGGTCACTAGGAGGTTGTAAGTATTGGGTGGTGGTCACTAGGATGCTGTATGTTTTGGGTGGTGGTTACTTGGGTGGCAGTGATTACCTGCATTACATAGAGGTCGCTATAAATGTCTTTATTGGATTATGAAATTCTAGTCAGTATTTCAGTATCAACACCACTTCTTATACCTAATGGGCAATACATAATCCTGCCCCTCATATACTTTGCGCTACTTTTATTAGGGCTCCTAATTTTATTTGTTATAACTATACTATTGAAGTATCCTGTGAAATGTAGTTTCACAACACCTGGAGAGCCAAAGGTTGCTTATTGTTGGGTCAAAATGTAATGTTATCTGCACTATGCTATATAAACTTAGGCGAAGTATCTGCCAGACATTGTATCTCAACGATTTCTTGCTGTTGACCTTGGAGAATATGAAGGAATATATTTTAGGTCTCAAAACTATGAGACAAATGATGTAAGAAATGTGTTTTTCTTTCCAAAGGAGCAACCATATGCATGTTATAATTGCATGTTTATGGGCTGGATCCCATTACATATGGTGCATAGATTACAGGGGGGGTTGTTGTTGACATGCATTAAAATGCTGACTTTTATTTTTTTACATTGCATGATGCAGCAAAACCACCTATAGCCACCTTGCCCTTATAAATGTACAGACATTTCTGCTTACTGCGTTAGCTGGCATGTGAATGCACGGAAGCCATGAACCAAGGAAAATATGAAACACCTCCATTCTTCTGACACAATTTATTTAGGTTTAAAATGCTAAACCAAAAAATTGCTTGTCTTTACATAAATAAATACAGGACCATAACTCTTCTGAATATTTCAGGATCACAGACATGGATGGATGCAACATGTAAAAAGGTGAAATTACAAGAAGCGCTTCAGCTTCCCCACACAATGGTCCGTTTTACAGCTGTGACAATATTTGATTGTGAAATGGCATGTAACAATAAACTGTGCATACATTTTTATAAAGGCCACCAGGATCCAGAATTTGGGCTCACATACCTGCACCAGGGCTAGGCAGCTATAAGTTGATATGCATAGAAGCGCAGCACTGACATTCAGAACTTGGGTGTGCAGATCAGAATGCCCTATTCCACCCTTTGAACGTTAATTGGCGTCCGCTTAAAGATGCTGCATGCACCCAATGACCTGGATCCAGGTTTAATAGAGGCTTGCAGAGGTCTGATCACCGTGCGATCCTAATTTGCATAATTATAAGGGGATTGTTTCCACCCTACTTTATTATTTACACAGCCGACTTCTGACTTTCAGGACGGAAATCTGGATTTTGAAGTGTGTGACTGTTTTCCGCATACAGAATATGGAAAATGGCCCCATCTGGATCTAGCCAATAGCTTTAAGATTTTTTTTGTGTTGCCATTTTTTTTAGAATGTAGTTATATATAGGTCACATACTGTATATAATATTCTATGTGGGGAAATCCAGGAATTGTTGCTCCAACCATGGCATTAGGGAGCATTAAACAAATAAGTATTCTGTTTGTATTACCACCAATGATGTCTTTATCTCAGTCAGAATCTTATTTTTGTTTATTTTTGCTTTGTAAGACTGCAATGTTGGTGTTGTACTTCTGTCTGTCACCTTTTTGCAGTGTTCAGACAATACTTCTGTTCTCCCCATGTAGTGGTCTGATGTGAAAGATGAAGGAACCCCAACCAAAGTAACATTTTTAGACAGAAAAGTAAGTTTTGCAGGCGCCATCAATGTATTTTTTTAAATCCACAAAATCCTAAAGAATGACTTATTGTAGCCCAAACTAACCATTTCTGGTTTCAAACACAGACCACAAACATACCACAGAACGGTTTCAGATGAATTACATCTAGCTACAAGTATGAATGTGGAAAGAACATTATGCCTTTATTAAATGTGCATATGTTGCTGATTTATAACAGTATAGTTGTTTTATTTTATTTTTTTATACAACATAGACCATTCATTAATTGCAATTATCTCATGGACTATTTCTATATTACCATTAATCTGGTGAATCATCCTCTACTGTATTTCTGAATACATCAGTGCTTTCGTGATTTTCGCTTGACAAATATTTGGATTTAAAACTTTGTGTATAGAACAGAAATTTTGTAGTGACTTGTTATTGTGCTAGGAAGCCCCTGGAAGTAGGACTGGGGAATAGTAGTATTGGAAAACAAGTTAGTAATAGATTGGAAGACTATATGTCATTTTTCCAAAAAACTAAAGAATAATGTTTAGTGCAGAATAGTCAAAAGTAGAATGAGTTAAGGAGCCACCCGGGACTCATTGTAATCTATGTCATTAATGAAGAAAACATACCATTTTTTCTCTGAACATAATATAAGGCTCTTTTGCTGCAACTGGGGAAACCCTTACACCTGTGCAGTGCCACAAGATTACCATATATACAAAAATTATGCCAAGTATGCCATCTTTTCCACAGTGACTTCCTGGGCTTATTGAAATTCTGAATAATAGGATCCAGGCTTACAGAAAAGGGGCATTTTCTGATTGTTTTCTGTTAAGAACATGCACAAGCAACACCCCACTTACATAAATGAATAAACCATCCCAGAACGGAACTCTGAATTCATATCCATCCTAGGATTGTTTATGTGCACGAGGGGAGGCAGGATGCAGTGCTCTCTTATGCAAGTAGAAGAGGGGATGTATGGTAATAGTACAACGAGGGTGTGCTAAGTGTCCTTAGTACTCTCCAGACTTCTGTGCCATGCCCATTTTATGTGACAACGGCACAGAAGTTTTAAGGTAAGGTCCATGGATCAGATATTTGTACATCCACACAGAAGGCATCCAGCAATAGGCCCAGAGGGGATCTGGCATCAGAAGTCTTGATCTGGTCCATAATTCCTGTTTATGCTTTGCTAATTTGCAAAGTACAGAGTTACAATTTTCCACGTTCGTCTTGTTTATTGAGTGATAACTAGTTAGTGCGCCCTTCATGGATATACGTCTATTACAGTTTCTTGCTGTCATGAAAAACATAATAAGTTTCTATGGAATGACCTATGTTTCAGGATTCCCCTTTATGGCATAGTGGTCTTCAAGTGGATCTAGCCTAGCCTATGTTATTTTTCTAAACTATATGCTTTACAGTCTTGTACATAAGTAGATTATTAGGTTTCTTGTTTTATTTTTACCTTAGGAAGAAATATGCACACATATTATGTTTCGGTCATGCAATTTTTTTTTTTTTTAAGAAATTAATGTAAAATATAAAGAGTTGGTGAGGTACCACCTGCATGTAGAAAGGCAGAAAGGTCTGACAGGTAAATAATTCATCTGGGCAGGCCAAATGTGGTCAGATGATAAATTGTAAATAATGAGAATGAAAAAGAGATCAGGTAGAGCAGAAATACACAGGGTAATGGAAGGGGAGTCTTGGAGTTAGGCTGGGAAGGAAGGGTAGTCTTAGGGTTATAATGTGGAGATGGAAGTTTTAGGATCAGGCTGCAGGGAAGGGAGGGTTAGAGTAATGGAAGGGGAGGGTTAGGGTTGTCAAAGTTACCAACAAGAAAAGGCACTTTTAGAAATAGACAGCCAAAAAGCTCATTTTCGACTCTATATAAAAAATGCAGCCTTTTAAATTATTTTTTTTATATGCTTATTTGCCAGACCGCTTAAGTTGTCAGACTGGTCACACCCACCGCAGACCTCACTTTTAGGGTTAGTCTCTGGGGAAGGAAGAGTTAGGGTTAGAGTCATGAAATGTTAGGGTTAAGGTCAGTCTGCAATTAGCTGGACCTTAGAGTTAGGTTGTGGGATGGGAGTCTTAGGGTCAGGCTGTGGGGAAGGGAGGATTAGGGTAAGGGTTGGAATTAATTGATACTTACCTCTTGGCGCAGTGCCTTTGGTCTGGCGGGGATCGATTGCTTTGCTTCTTTGAGACAGAAGCATCCAGTTTCCCAGACAGTTCAGAACTGACTAGGAAAGAACAGTCCTTTCAAAAAAGGGCTGTTCTAAGCGGCGACCCACACCCATTATAAGTAAGAGAACATTCTGACAAAATAAAATTAAAATCTTAAGTGGTTTCCATTCACATTCACTGCAATGGTTTCTATTCACACTGACACTGGAGTACAAGGCAATTGCATTGATCCCTAAAGAAGAATAGATTGTGGGTGAAACGCGTAGGTTCGCATCCCTTATTCTCTCTCCCTCTTTCACAAGCAAAAACTTAATAAACTAAAATGTGTTAAGAATCCAACTCTTGCCATTAAAAGTCAGCATTGGTTACCAAAGACGCTGAGCCTGAATGTGGAGACCACTCTTATCTACGCAAATAGAACCTATTCCTTCCAGTTGTATTATATAATTACAGTACTTAGCATGTTGTGCTTCATTGCATGCGCTATACTAGGAGGATGGTTTTCTTCCATCAAAATTATTTATTTAGGGGTAGATTTACTAAGAGTTTATTATTTTAGGAGGTAGGTACAATAAACTACTCTTATATTTTAATATAGTGGGATTTTGTTTTTGTATGGTTGGGTTTTTCTTCCTTTCCTATCACATTCTACTAAAGTAGCATTAAACATATGTAATATAAATGACAGCATGCTTGCTCTGTTAGCCTCATACTTAGATGGAATGTCTCAACTTCTAAGGGTAAACTAAAAGTAGTCTGGCTTTTTTTTTAATGGACCAATTAGAAACTTAAACCATCCTATTTTCTTTGGCTACAGCTTTGTTTAATTTAATAGTATAAAAGCACTTTTCATAACTGAGAATAGAGAGCTGTCTGAGAAAAGCTGTTCAAGTATCTACTGACTGGACTGGTGCCACACTAGCCGGGTTCTAATTAAAGTCTATGGGATATAAATAGATGTTGCATATATGTGTTTTTGCATTTATTTTGTCCTGTCTTGTTTCTTTATTTTTAATAATTCACGTTTGTCAATTAGTCTGTACATCTACACAAATAAGATATTAATAAATATTAATATATGATGCTTTGCATTGAGGCTGCTAATTGGATCCATGCCAGATTTTCTTCAAAGTGCTTAACTTGTTGACAAGAAATGTAGAATTTAAGTTCTGGAAAAGGCATTTCCTCAATGGTTTGAAATACTGTAGCAAGCCGCCAACATTTGGACACTCATGTCAAGTCATTGACTTATTGAGCTATTTTTCTTTGTACCAGGAAATTTTTATGTGTAGCTGTAGCAATGAATTTTCCTTCTGGAGGGGAAACGTGTAAGCTAATTTTAGGCTTCTGTGTATCAGCTGTCTGATTTTACTGTTTTTGTAAGGGGCTTACATTATTGTCATATGAAGAACAGCAAAACAAGAAGTTGGATCTACTTGCTTGCCCTACATAAGAGTAACAGCTCCTTAGACTTCAATGGAATAGAGTTCATATTGTCATATTGATAAGTTGTTATGGAAAGTTAAGTACTTTTTGAACAAGACACCCTTCAATCAGGAATGCACTTTAATTCTACTCCATGATAAGACTAGGTACAATGGGTGCACATATAAGGACAGCAAGACAACATTTGTGATTTAAGCTTTGCATGATAGGTTACATGTAGCAAATTCTTTATTATGCAGCTATGTAACAGAAAGTGTGCCAAACTACATGACATCTCATTGATATGAATGATAAGGTAAATAGAAACTTGCAGTGATGTGGGGTATATGTAGAATTGTTCAGATATTATTATGAATGAATCTATTTTTTGGCAGTGACAGTCTGTTACTCCAGATTTAGCTTATGCTCATAAGGTTCCAGACACATGTCTACATGACATAGGAAGTCTGCATTTGCTGTTCATGTTGCTATAGTAGAATAACAAACTATTTTGATATGCATCTGATTCTGAAGGGCCATGATTTATCCTTCAGAAGAAAAGCATTTTAATCTAGCAACTATTTTACCTCATTTGACTCAGTTACATAGTGATATATTTGAAAATATATATAGGTACTGCAATATGTTTATACTGTCTTTAATATAATTATTGTAGAAGGTTTTTAATAGTGCCATTATATTACACAGCCCTTTACAGACTTAAACATTAAACATAAAACAAACCTGTGTAGTAACAAACTGACTTATTGGGAAAGAAAGCTATGCTTGGTATCAGTTTTGTAACACTAGAGAAAAAAAACTAAACTTTTTCTTTTAAGGTGTTAGTCTATTATAGAAATATTTATATTTGGGGTATTTGCTAACCAATGTGCCAATGTAAGCATCGCAAGAACCCATCAATCCATAAGAACCTATTAATCATCCTTTCTAAATTCAAGAGAAACTCTATTTAGAATTTGATTGGTTACTACAGGCTGCTCCAGTGTAAACATTTATATATTAGCACATAACTCTGACTAGCCATATTAGTTTAGTCAACCCAAACCTAATCCTAAAATAATAAATGTACTGAGTTGCTTTGTTTGTTTGATTACTATCTGTTGTACTATGTTTGTTAGGCAAACAAAATGACCTAGATCTTATAAATCCTGCACATGTATCTTTTCCTTACTAGTCTGACTACATAAAAATAAATGGTACTATTCACAGTACTTATGCAGGTATTATTATTATTATTATGTTTTTTCACTAGTGATATCAGTGTCTACTGTCTACTCTAGGAATCAGTTGGCCAACAAATAACATTTCTTTAAATTCTGCAAAGAATTGTGAAATGTATTTAACCTTGCTTAAGATGTACTTTTATGTACAAAACTTTATATTGTAAGCTCTGTCTTAAACATCAGTGCTTGAAAAGAGATTAGGATGTTCTTGTGGGCAAATGATATTGTAGACATATGAATAAAATTGTTCTATGTTTTACCTAAATCTACTTTCCTCTTAAATGTATAGTGTTACATGTATGTAGAGAAATAATAATCATTTTTTGATGGCTTCTAATTCACTAATGCTACTTATCTTTGTTTTATTTAAATATTAACCTCAATTTATTTCAAATTATGTCAACTATCATTAACTACACTCTTCTTAAAGTGTATTCTTATATAAAATAACCCATTGTTTATTCTTCATGCTTTCCTCAATATTCTATACAAGATAACTGATATAGGAACACATACCTTATTTGATTTTGCAAATTCTCCTTATTTGTAATCCACCTGAGAAGATTATATCCAGTAGCTTATTTCATGCAAGCAGAAAAATTATTAGTATTGTAATCAGGAGCACATTCTAAAATACATGATCCTGTTGGCACTGGGGATGATACTTGAGGAAACTGCTTCTTCAGATTATCCCATCTTAGTACCGAGGACAGATATTAAGAAGACTTGTTACCACTCATGTGTTTTTCATCACTGCCTGTACCACAGCCAAAATCTATTTAACTCTAGACGTCCACTAAAAAAACGATGTCAGATCTGAGGTTAAAAAGTGAGTGGCATGTTGCCATACAGAACAAGGAACACATTCATAGACCTGCCTGCTATCACATGTTTCAGCATAACACGTTACAATTTAAGGGGTTGTTTTAAACTATTTGTATTACTTTTGAAATTTAAGCCCTGACCTGGTATTTATTTTCATCATAAAAATAGCACAACATTAGTATGTTAAAAAATTAATGTTCAAAGCATTTTCTAATGAGTTTTGATTTATTGATCAATGTTAAATTCATAAATATTGTGTTGGAATTTCTCTCATTTTAATTAATCTTTTTAAAATGCATTCCCTTATTACCATTACCATTCAGTGTATTAATATGTTCATGACATAATCCCAGATATAAATAGGTATGATTTTACTACCAATTTGGGGTTGTTACACACTGTCATGCCAATTGTGACAGCATTCAAACATTGTGTCTGTTGGGAACTCATTCTTGCATTCTCCCTCCAAAGTGTCTCCTGCCTGAAATGTTCAGGGGGTTTCTTAGAAGCCAGAACACTTAAGATTAGTTCATGAGTTCGGCACTTCCTAGTTATAGCTGGCAGAAAATTGATGGTGGTACCGTATTGTCTGTCCAGCGTTCACCTGTACTCATCTGCCTTTCCCTTAGTTCCAGCTACATTCCCTGAGTTCTCCCTTCTCTAGTGTGTTAGTGTGTGGTTGTTTTTCCCTCCAGTTTACCTGCAGTTAGGGAGTCATTTGATCTGGGAGTTTCCATTCAGTACTTGTGGTTTGTGTATTTTCTATCTCTACGTTCCATTACCTGCCTATTCTTGCACACTGTGTGACTGTCATATGGCACATATCTGTTTGTGTGTGTATCATCTCCTTACCCCTTACCTACCAACTTGGATACAGGGTGCTTATTCCATGAAGCACTTATCTGTGTGAATTATCCCAGTCCTCACTCTCAGGTATCCCCGGGTGTGTACACTACCAGGTCCTCATTTGCTCTTGCTTATTGGGCTTCTATCTGTCTAGTATTTGCACTACTGTCTGGCTTACCTGTGTGTAGCCTGCGTAAGTCAGACAGCCTCCTTTCACCAGATATTACAGGCTGGCCGCCAGGGCCCACTACCTGCTAGGTTTCTGCAGCTCAAGTCTATCCTTACTACTAGAGACTCCTGTGAATACCATAATCCATTTAGACTCTGCACCCTGATGATCTTCTGGTTCAGGGCCCTGACATAGGCATATCACAATTCAATTTAATATTAGTGCAGAGCCTTATAAAATTACTTTAATGTAGTTATATGGGTTTGTATGTTTCTTAGAGAAACTGCATTCTATGGTAGTTACCTACATAACTGAAAAAGTAATGTAAATTTCTTAATCCCAACAGAAAATCATTGGCGTCCTGGAGTGACATTTGTCACAAGGGTTTATTTATATGTATTTATAAAACCATTA
The DNA here is from genome assembly GCA_011038615.1 of Limnodynastes dumerilii. Classification (NCBI taxonomy): domain Eukaryota; kingdom Metazoa; phylum Chordata; class Amphibia; order Anura; family Limnodynastidae; genus Limnodynastes; species Limnodynastes dumerilii. The sequence goes on along the minus strand of WWET01000542.1, from coordinate 498,344 downwards.
AGGGTTACCCCTATTAGTCATCTTAGGTCTTAGTGCAATAATTCACAGCAGGCTTACCTCATCTTCCCACAATCATCTATGACTTTGAATGGATAATTTAAACAGAACATGCAAGGCTTCAAAGCTATCAAAACCATATGCACACCTTCTCATCAGCAAAACGGTTTAATGTCGTGTTTCCCAGACTCAGTCCTCAGGGAATCTAAACAGTGCATGTTTTCCATTCCTTCACAGAACTATAAGAGATATAATAAGTGTCACCTATGTTTTTTTTTAAAGTGTCAGTTATTACTTGTGTAGCAGCAAGGAAACCTGGACAACATGAACTGTTAGGTGTCCATGATGACAGTGACCTTAATCTAAAGCAAGTTTGGGAAACCTTTTTTCTGCCATTTGTATGTTTATAACATCCTTCATTGGCCATAAAAAATTATCAACTTAAAAATTATCCTGCTATATTTGGACAAAAATTTAATTAACTCGCCCCTAATGTGAGCTTTAAAAGCAAATGGCAGAGATCCAGTTGCTACTACATGCAGGCTTCTCCCCAATGAGAGTTTCCTGATCAGGATCCAGGAATATGGAAAGTCTTAGGGTCGCAGCTGCCACCAGGAACCTGGGAGCTGATCGGGATCCAGAGCCTGCAGGACCCCGCTGTGCTATGCAGCCCTCACCTCCAGAGCACTGGAAGCAGGCAAAGTGATTTTTCAGCCTAGTGCATCTGAGCTCTATAGAGCATGCCTGGAAGCCAAACCACGCCCCCGTTCCAGTCCTGTCTCTGGAGGGCCAGACCAAATTATTTCTGGGACCTTATACGGCTCTCGGATCAGAGATCCCCCACCCCTGCTCTAAAGAACCTACAGTTTTCAGTTTTTCTTAAGCAAATTAATATTATTTTGGTCTTGAAGCCCACCACTAATTTTACAACATATTACTTATAAATGTGTAAAATGTTTGTATCCAAATATGTCCACAAAATTGACATAAAACATTTATCACAGTTCCTAACCAAAAGAATTTGAATCTCATTGACTAACTGGAGGAACATAATCTCCTTTTACCTCATAGTCTTGCATGACTCCAGATATCTTATATGCAAATTGTATAATCAGCCTGATAATTGAATAGATGTGTAGCCAGCTTTAGCGTTACATCAGTTAATGCTGTTTGATAATCCATGAGATCTTGTCTGTTCTCTGTAATTCATTAAAAAAAATTACAAACTCAATAAAAGTCCTTCAAAATTAGAAATCCATTCACAAATAAATATAATCTTCCACTGGGGATAAAGAACTATTTTAAGTCCTTAAAATTCTCACAAAGGCTTAACTCTTGGCAGCTTTAAAGTGGGTTTGGATCCACCCATGATGATCAAATCACTCTATATTTTACCAGCGGTTCTTAATTTGCAGCAGTTAGATTCCTAATGTTGGCATTTCAAATAAAACTAACAATACCTTATTAGGGGTTTCTTTTAAACAACCATGCTAATTACCCTTTATATCTGCAACATTGTTCTCGGTGCTAGTTTTTAGCAGTTTGCTTCCATGATCAGTTTTGCTGTCCCTGTTGCATGTTTTTCCAATTTACCATTATGCTCATTTAGACCAGCTGTGGAATGGACTCCCAATAGTTCATTTGGCCTTTTAGTCCTTTCGGTCTGTTTACATTTTGAGAAAATACACTTGATTGCCCTAACTAAAGGTATATTAATCTCCATATTTGATATATCCATGTTATTTCTAAAACACACAGGCAACTCTTTAATGGAGAGTTTAATTTTGTGCTTTCCTATGCAAATGGAAATCTACTATTCACTATATTTAAAGAAAATGCATACAAACGTGTACTGGAGTAATATATGGCCTTATGTGGCTCTGGAAAATGGTGGTCTTATGGGGCTCTGGGAAATGGTGGCCTAATGTGGCTCTGGAAAATGGTGGCCTTATGGAGCTCTGGAAAATGATGGCCTTATGGGGCTCTGGAAAATGGTGGCCTTATGGGGCTCTGGAAAATGGTGGCCTTACGGAGCTCTGGAAAATGGTGGTCTTATGGGAGCTTTGGAAATGGTGGCGTTATGGAGCTCTGGTAAATCATGGCCTTATGGAGTTTTGGAAAAGGATGGACAACTAAACGTACAAATTAGTGGGCGCAATACTATATAGTGTAATAAAATACAAATCTAGATTTAACCAAGGGAGATAAATCGCAGGCAACTTAACAGGATGTTTGTGCCCTGTCATAAACAACCAATATAGAAATGAAAAAAGACGCGCTTGTATGCCCCAATTGGGATATCTTCTCAAACAAATCACAATGATAGCAAGAGGTAAATCTAAAACAGGTAACATATTTCTTGCACATACATATTTCATATATATATATATCTCAATATATCATTAGAAAATGGATAAAGCAAACACAACCGATTCTGTGCAAGTAAGAATGGTAGGAACTTTAGTGTCCATATAGTACACCATTAAACCATTAAGTGTTCTTTACTCTATATAAAAAAAAAAGGCACACACCGGAAGCAATGGAGGACTAATTGTGAAATACGGCTTACAGGGAATAACCCTTAGATGATTTATTATGCAGATGTCCGAACAGTTGATGCTTAGGCAAAACCACAATAGGAGGCCATGTCATTGATAGATGAAAATCACACTTGATGGAAACTTGAAGATTACTTACTCTGAATCATGAGCTTTTATTGTACATACCAGTGTTCTCCGAATAGATGTATTATCGTTCTGTGAAAGAGGTGCTGACAAAGTCTTCCAGGATCTAGATGATAAACAGTACCCACATATAGTCCTTGTTGTATGCGGCGTAAAAGCTGGTAAATTCCCCTCTGTGTCAAGAGAGCAACGAAACGACGTAAGTCTTTTTTACTGCGTATAATTAGGTATGTGCAAACTTTATTAGCTGGGTATCGTTGTGTGTTTACTTGCTTAAAATTGCTTATGATTCAAACATATGTATTTAGTTGTATTTTGTACGGCGCTGCAGAAAACTTCTGGCGCCTTATAAATAAATGATAATAATAATAATAAAGATACTTAATTAGGATTTAGAAAAGTAAAGAAACTTTTTAGTCTAAAAACAGCTCGTACTCTTATTAACATATTTAAACAAAAGTAACCATTAAAAATACAACTTGAAATATATACTTCACAATACACATGACCCCATACTGCATTAAGTTAGAAACACAATGATCCACTGCATATAGAATATAGAGATTTTAATAAAACACTTCAAAAAAGATATATATATATATATAAATGTAATGGTATTTGTTCACAAAATTTGAAGTAAAAATAAAAAAAAAATTCAAAAACTAAAACCAAATAATGGGACCTTTACAAAGTGCCTTGCACAAAATGGAAAATCAGCATAGGATTAAATAAATGAGCATTTTTTTTGTTTCATTTAATAACATCGATTGATTATGAACACGCATCAGGTGTAGCCTGCAATAAGTAAGAGAAGACGCATGGCCTCACAGCAAACAATATGGTTCATCAACTTACGAGTGGTCGATGGCTGCCTTAACTTTTCCTGTGCGCTTGTTAGTTTAAGCGAGGCACTCCTACCTGTGAATCAATCCTATCTCTGTTGGAACGCCCTTGTTAGTAGCCCGTGTGCAGCTCATTTGCATTAAGAATCTTGCCCCTCAAGCCACGCATTTGGGATTCATTACTGCCGATGTGTGCATCAGTCCTAAGTTTGGCGTCCATGAATTAGTCGGCCATGCTTTACGTGCATATATTTGGTTCTTGGCATGCACAATTTAACTGATTGTAAAAACACGCACAGAAATTCAGCACTTACATTGTGATTTGCTTGAAAAGATGTCCCAATTGGAGCTTACAAGTGTGGATTTTTTTCATTTCTATTCTGGAAAATGGTGGCCATATGGAGCTCTGGATCAGTACACAGAGAGATGACGCACCTTTACTGTACATAGGCATGCTCACTTGCAAGCTTCAGTGCTTTACGATGAGGTAGCATGGTTGTGTGTGCCAAACAGAAAAGTGGCCAAGATCCTATACAAATGTATGAAAAATAGGCCTAATCCCTATGCATAGAACTCATTTATTTAAGTAACACTCACCACTGGATTTTGTATTTAGACCTTATATAGATCTTAGCTGAGACAGTTATTCTGCATGTTATATTCAAATAATTAACTTGTAACTGTGCCCAGCCAATAACTGAATATATAACTGAATTTTTACAGTACCAGTAATAAAGACTGGGTATAGTAGTATGGTTTTTATAAAGGACCAGACTACTAAACACATCTAACATCAATGTCCTAGTACCCCAAATTATAATCTAAGTTATCCTATCTCAGGCTACTTACAGTGACTGGTCCACCATTTTTAGCAGCAGCTGGCCAGGACATGGCTGTACTGTGCCATTTAAGTCCAGATACCCTGCACGACTGCAGTGCTGACTCATTCCAGATGCCAAGTGCAAATTTTGGTCACCGTAATGACCAGGGGCCAGATCCAGAACAACGCTTGTGAGCGAATTTACGCGTGGTGGAGACGTAAAATCGCCTTTTGGTAAGTGCTGCGCATGCGCACCATAGAAAATACACTCCGTAATGTAGCGTGATTGTGAACGCATGGGCCATTCACGTATGTGTCACGTAAATACTTGTGTGAGCGTGCCAATTTTACGTGAATCCAAAATACGTCTGAAATACGTTAAGTAGGCGGGGTTTGTATTTAAAGTGTACAGTATGGGCGTGCTTAGCTGCGTAAATACGTGTTGCCCATACGTACGTGAGCGGATCACTGCGGTTACGTTGGCAAAAGTTAAGGTAGGGTTTGAAAAGCGTATCTTGACAAAATATGTACATTCAAGGGGTGTGCCTAGGAGAGTGTATAGAAGGCACGCACACGTAAATACACTGCACAAGTAAACGTACGGCAAACGTAGTTCTGGATCTACCCCCAGGTGCTCAGGTTTTTACAAGTCCTACTGTAACTTTTGTATGTTTAGTTGCTTGAATGCAATAAATGTGAAACATGCAACATTACAAAATATATTATGACCTATCCCTTAAAGGAAGCATATTTTTATTGATTAATAAAATGCTTTGGCATTGCATTGCATTTGCTACTTACTCTAACCTAGGTTTAGTACATGTATTAAAGAATGCTTAAACACCCCTCCATGGAAGCCGTTACTGTCTTTTAAAATATGGTAAATTCAAATATTATAAGTGATCTTGAACTTATTAAGTAAGAACAAAGTATTTCACCAAACAAATATGTGCCAATGTGTGGTATAAATCCAGACGGATCAACTGCTCCATAACCAGCATGTTTTTGCAATGTCTCATTTCTGAAGCATGTGCTAATGACATCTCTTTAAAATTGTAAAAGGTCATGACTTCCCAATCCACCAAATGAGTAACAACTCATGAACATTTCCTGTTTTGGACTTCATAAAATAAATTCCCATTACATAACATCTTAGCTTGAATAATGTGTTCCCAAAATTGTATCCTGGCAAGACTTTTTATTTTTCATTCTTAAGTAACTTTTTTAGCTCCCAGCCACCAGTTGAGTGATAGATTAACTAAAAGCTACCTGGATTTTTTTTATAGCTGTCATATAGTCTGCCTGTTTTTGCAATTTAAGATGATTTGAGACAAAACACAATTTGAGTCTGGATTGTGATTCCATTTATGTTGCATTTTGTCCTTTGCAAGCCACCTATGACTCATAGAAATAAAAACATTTATTTAATATAATAAAACCAAATGTAGCTGAAGTTACAAGAGGTGTTTAGAGTCATTCCCTGGCAATGTATACTTTTCCATCCTTTCATCTTTCCTCTTGTTGCCATATGTGTTTTGTTTACTGTTTTTTTTATAAATAAAAAATGATACTTTAAACATGCTTTTTTGCAGTTGATTTGGGGTCATACTTTCTTACATCTGCAGAAAATATATATTTTAGATTAAATTGTTATTATAAAAATAAAAAAAATAAAAAAAATTCTGGGTCAATCCAGGATGTACAGATGGACCACCTGATACTGATATAAACCTAAAATAAGATAAATGTACACAGGGGTAAATTTGTAATAAACAGAGGTATTCTGTTAGGGGCAAATATCTCTCTTTTTTCCCCTTTCTGCTATAGGTCTCACCCCGGTCTTATCCTCGTTATTCTCTCTTGTGAATGTCACAAACATGGAGAGAAATATGTAGCATATAAGTGATAAATAAGACAAGTTTTTTTCTCACAACAGGTACTGCAATATGCAAGAGGGGAAATTCTGCAACTACAATTGTAATAGAATTCTCCTCATATGGGACCTGATTCAGAGACTGAAAATAAGAGGGGGAGGTCTTTGAAAAACAAAAACCCTATGGCCTGCCGCAACTTATGTCCTGCACGCTGGACATCCCGACACTGACAGCTCTGCTGTCATTGGGGTATATTTATACCCTTTGGCCAGCCTGTTTCCATGGTGACCAAAAGTGGGTTTTTTGCCGGGTCGAAGTCCCGGGTCCTTTGACCTGGGTCGACCAGAAGCGGTGGTTTCACATCGCCAAATACCCGGGTATTTTGCAAAAACCCGGGTATTTAGTGGTGATAGGGGTTTGAGTGGTGTTCAGGCCACCGGGGACATCGCATATTGTGTAGCTGGCTTAGCGCTAGCTGTTTTATGGAAAATTTAATGTTTTGGGTGTTTTTCCCTGGAGAAAAAAGTTTTTTGTTTACCACAAAATCTCTTACTATAGGAATGGCATTTATTATAAAGTGAGATATATGCTCTGCAAAATCACTTATCCATTTTTTTTATATTGTGGAAATAAAAGCACATAGGAATATTATAGAGAAAAGTAATTCCACAGTGGCTGAAGACCACACAATCATATGAATTTGATTTATCTCCTGTGGCTTTGGTCCGTTTGTGTTTGGAGCCAGTGTCATCTTCGCCAAATATCTTTTTGCAGAAAATGGAATTTTCTCTGTTCACCAGTAGACTTTTATTGACAATAGGAAAGTATAGTTTTGTATTAAGAGGCAGGAAGTTATTTTTTGGAGGAAGTTTTAATAGATAATTTGTGTGATATTACAATCCTTAACAATTATATTCTTTCATAATAACAGCGTGTTTTTATAACTGGTAGCAGAGTAAGGAGATGCTTCTGTAGTTTAATAAAGACTCCACTCTCCAAATATTTGCTGTATAGTTTTATTTAGTTACTTTAACAGACCATGGGTCTGGATTAATTGTACTGCTAGATGTTGGGTCTACCTGGGTGTTGATTTTTTACCAGGGGCTTCTGCAATATGATCACAGCTCCATTCTTACAAGGCAGATACTGACTTAAGCTGGGTACACACCAGGGCTTTCAATAACAACAACAATATCTTTACCAATTTAGCCCAGGGCTGAAGTCTCAGTCAGCTACACTGTGCCTCTGTACACATTTGAAAGATTTCCCATAACCCCCGGCTGCAATGATTAAACTTTGAAAAGATGCAATCATACAATGTCTTGTATGTTGCAGAGTACATACATGGTATCGTTCCAAACACTTGTTTATCGCGTGATTGGTACGTTAATCTTGTGAAAAGCCCCATTGTGTAGCCTGTTTTATGAAGGACCAGCTACCAAGGGATAAGACAACAACTATGTCTGGGAAGGTTCAAAGCTGGTGATGAGCAACAAACATTGAGTGTCAGAAATCATGAATTTAGCAACAAAACACCCAGAGTTTCTGACCTCCATTGTCCTGCAGACGTAAAATGTCAGAGTTCAAGAAAAGACACAAAAATACATATGTTATGTCAGAAAGCAACCGGAATGGATGTTTGAGGAGTTTAAAGCAACACTGACATACAAAATAGGCTACTGCCATGCATGTCTGACACAGTGCAGCGCAGAGCAGTAGCAGTTGATTTTGTCCCTTCTACATAGAAAGGGACAAAATCAATCAGGGCAGAGCCCTCCAATAGGTACTCTACTGCCCATATTGCTGCTGGGTGTGGGTCAGCGGCAAGAACGGACATTTTCCGAAAAGGATGTTCTATACCAGCCAATTTAGAATTGGCTCTGCATTCCTTTTCTTTTGTCCCAACTGAAGATCCCGAAAATGAATGTGCAGCTGCAAGAGGTGAGTATTCTACCCCAACCCTTATCCTAATGCTCACCCTATCCTTTCCATTACCATAACCCTAACCCTCCCTTCCCCACAGCCTAACCCTAAGACTCCCTTCCCTGTAGCCTAGACCCCTAAGACTCCCTTCCTCGTTGCTTGACCTTGAGACTATCTTCCCTGCAGCCTAAACCCCTAAGATTCCCTTCCCCGCAGCTTGATCCTAAGACTCCCCTACCTGCTGCCTGACCCTAAGACTCTTTTCCTCGCAGCCTAACCCTAAAAATCCACATAAACTCCCCTGTAATACTCACCTGTCTGGCAGATATGCAGCAGTACAACAGGTCAGCGGCGGCAGTTTACGAATAAATTAATTAATACGTTTGGCATACTTACATATTCATTAATAAAATCTTCTAATTAGCGCTACATTTTTTTTAAATAGAGACAGACAAAAATTAGCTTTCGGAAACATCAATTTCTGTACGGAGACTGCTAGCTTTCTTTATGATGCTATGACTTTTAAGTCAGACAGTAATAGTCTTTCTACTAGTCAACAGTTTGAAAATCCAGCAATGGTTTGGTTGTTGACCAGACTTACTCAGTATCCACGTTTTTGAATGAGCTAAAAGAAAATATAGTTTTGCACATGATTATGTAGGAATTGTATTCCATTTCAAGAAGATCAGTATCTCAGTGCTTATTTTTACAACACTGTGTTTATAGTATTAAGAAAATAGGACCATTGACATAACTTACTCAAGGGTTTCTTATATTTGCCCTCCTAGATGTTTTTTCCAGTCTGACTCTTGATTTTGTGTTCCAGTATAAATAAAATATATAAAGTGTTTATTGGCAGGTTTCTTTTTGTGTGGGTATTCCTTTGGTTTGCAGAAATATGTTTGAACAGAATCTTTGGCGAGACGCAAACTGTGGTTCTAGGAAGTATCAATCTTTAACTAAAAGGTAGCATCTTTTGTATGTTGCTTGTTGTAACACTATGATAATTAGCAATTTTGGTCAATACTGTTTTGTTATTATATAATGCATCTTTGCTCTTTAAAAGATGTCATCCTAACAATTATCAATGTTGTTTTACAAATGCAAACACTTTGCCTAAATACAATTCATTTATTGTTTGTATTTCTTATTTAGTCCTATATCAAACCAACCTGTCGAGTTCAGAATGTATTGTTTTGGGCTTGTAGGATGGATTTGTAGCACAAAGATGGAATTCCTGCCTCTCACGGTGGAGTTAAGCAGTTGCCAATTTCAAACATAAAAAAGTGTATTATAAATTTGTATATTTTTCAGTATGCCTCGCCCATTTACCATCTTCACCAACTGTTCCCCAGCATAAATAAATGCATACTCCATTTAATAAACCCACAGTAAACAAAACTGGTTCGTTTGAGACAGTTTGATACTGTAAGGACCTAACAGATATATCTAGATATTGGAATATGAACATACATATTCTAGATAAGTTATATTTTTTATTTTGAATGTTAAGCTGACCATACACTAAAGCGATTATTGGTCTGATCATCCAATTATCAGGAGACTGTGGCAATAATCACTAGTGTGTAGACAAGATTTTTTTTTTCCTAACTGGTAAAACAGTTTTAAAAAGCTTGGATCTTATCATTTTATCATTTGTTTTTCCTAAAATATATTAAACTCAAGCCATGGATTTGCGCAGTGCATGTTATTTTCAAGTAATTTGGCCCTGTGCCTCCACCTTGTACCTGGAGTTTCCTATAACTCCAATATTATCAGCATGTACAGCCAGTGCCATTTCTAGACCTAACAGAGCCCTTCCATCCCCTTGTATGTGCCCAGTTATCCACTTATGCCAATTGTGTGTCCCTTATGTGTGTCCAGCCTCCTTTTGTGCTCCCGTGTAGGTGTTTAGACTCCTTTTGTGCCCCCTTATGTATTCAGCCTCTTTTTGTGCCCCCTTATATGTGCCCAGCCTCCTTTTGTGCCCTCTTATGTGTTTAGCCTCTATTTGTACCCCCTTATTTGTGCTCAGCCTTTCAACTTTTCAACTATTAAAATCCTATTCTCAACTTACCTTTACCTTTTTCAAACTTACTCTGCGGTACAGTGTCATTCAGCTTAACTGTTCTTTATACGCAGGGCTCCTACGGGAGCCCTATAGGACCAAATATTTTCCAATGAATAATGCTTCAGAGCGTTATTCAATGAAAAAGATTTGGTACTAAAGGGGGGCTGCCCTACTTTATTACTGATGATAATTATGGAGGCTATTAGCTACTAACAGTTTCACAACACGTAATATTATTAAAGAGTGGACATAAACCTATTAATATAGGGTGCGATCCAGCAGTTTAAGTAACAAGTACAAAAGCAAAGGGGTTCAGAGTTAGGGCTCAAATAACTGCTTTAGTAGGTGCACATATGAATTCACTTATAATATTAAATTCCTTTAAAAACAGATGTTGTCATAAAATTCATTTTTATTAGAATCTTCTTAAAAAATTCCACTTAAAGGGCTGTATGCAGACTACCTAGATTGCAATCTACGTAAGGAAAAGATACGTAGATAACGTAAAAAATGTACTACGCATGCGCAGTAGGAAAAAACGCTAAACACCAGACGTATATGTTATACGTCTGGTAGTGTGCATACAGCCCATAGTGTTCAAGTGATCAAATAAATCTTAATTAGCGAAAATGTAGATCACCACTTTGTATTCAATGTAGCACAAAAGAGTAGATCTCCAGTATTATACAGCAGTATTATTTGCACCACAATTCCCCAAAATATAGCATTATAAAGTAAATAAGTACAGTCCTCAAATATCAAAGTGTATATATAGTACTTATCAATGCCTCATGGGGAACACAGTAAGTCCGATCTGCCGGCTCCCTGGGTGCTGGCACATGCACCACCCTATCTCAGGTATCTGAGTGGCTTTCCCTGGCAAAAACTACCAACCTCAAGGTTGGGCTTCACATTTCCATGCCAGTACCTTACCCTAACCTAGTGATTCCCAAACTGTGCGCCGCGGCTCCCAGGGGTACCGAGATGCTCTCACTGGGGTGCCTCGGAATGTTTCTATTTCCTATTGCATTCTATTGTATTTTTGTCTTAGGGGTGCCTTGAAAAAAATATGGAGACCCTAAGGGTGCCGTGAACTGAGAAAGTTTGGGAACCACTGCCCTAACCTATGCTAATACTGAGGCATGGAGTCTGGTCAGCAGTCGGCACTGTGGAGTGGTGATAAGGACGAGTGCTGCAGAAATCTAAGACAGGCTCCCCGACGTGAGTTTCACATTGGCTTCCTCTGGGAGAGCTGATCTACAGGTGTACCGTATGGCTTTTTAAGCATAGAGCCATCCAATCAGCTAAGCTGCATTAGGAAACCTGAGTGAAACATATAAACTGAACAGTAAGAATCATGTAATCAGAGGTAAAAAAAACCGAATGTAGCTGATTAATGAGTACTGAAGAGAAGGTTACAGAGTAAAAATAAAATCATACATTGTAGTGCTGCTTTGTTAACATTACAGATTGCACGGACAGGCTCAAAGTAATCTCAACAGACATGCCTAGAAATCTTAACCCTGCTGTACTGTTCGACTCTATTTGACCCGAAGCGAAATTAGTTTCGGTGTCAGTTTGTTATTTATGTACCGTATTTGCCGGCGTATAAGACGACCCCCCAACATTTCCACTCAAAATATAGAGGTTGTTATATACTCGCCGTATAAGACTACCCCCCCTCTTCCGCACCCATCATCACCATGTCTGCCCAGCACCCATCATCATCATGTCTGCCCAGCACCCATCATCACCATGTCTGCCCAGCACCCATCATCACCATGTCTGCCCAGCACCCATCATCACCATGTCTGCCCAGCACCCATCATCACCATGTCTGCCCAGCACCCATCATCACCATGTCTGCCCAGCACCCATCATCACCATGTCTGCCCAGCACCCATCATCACCATGTCTGCCCAGCACCCATCATCACCATGTCTGCCCAGCACCCATCATCACCATGTCTGCCCAGCACCCATCATCACCATGTCTGCCCAGCACCCATCATCACCATGTCTGCCACTGTAAGACGAACTCTCCTCCTGCAGGTGCGATGGCTCTGTCTCCCTCATTAGCTCTATTCTGATCCTTTGCTGCGGAGGCCTCTCAGGGGAAGTGTGTTACTGAGAGAGGCCTCTGCAGTACAGGACCTGCACTCAGCCAATGACCGGGACGCAGCAGCTCTGATCTACTAAGTTAATAGACAGGGAGGACAGTGAGCTGCCGCTGGGCCCCTCTAAACCACGAGGCCCGTTATAAGTGTCCCCCTAGTCCCCCCCTGTCGCCGGGCCTGCATGTGGCTCTTATCTGCCGTCACTTTCTATGTTTCTATGTTTCTATGTATGCTGTCATTCAGTAAGAGATTTGGTCCCAGCACCTTAAAGCGGCGGGGCTTTAAAAAAAAAAAAAAAATACAAGCCAGCTATACCCGGCGTATAAGACGACCCCCCCACTTGGAGGCATGTTTTACAGGGCAAAAAAGTCGTCTTATACGCCGGCAAATACGGTAATTATGATTTTCATTTTATGACTTTTATTTTTTTTGGCATATAGTTGTTATGATCTTTTTTTTTTTTCATGTTATGAGTAGTTAGTACTAATGTACTGTTCGGGTCAATATGACCCGATGTGAATATTATACTAGTGAGTGACCGTAAATGTTTTGAAACACATTGCTTAAACAATAAAAATTCTGAACATTAGGAATACAGGGCCAGATTCAGACCTATTTTTTTGTTACGTTTGTTTTCGTAGCGTATTTATACTATGGTAAGTACAATGCACTGCCTCTGGCATTCCCATCGGACTGACGTACTTTTGCTGTACTCAAAGTGTAACCGCTCACGTACGTATCGTCCTGATGAACGTAACTGCCTAACCCAGCCCACACTGTACAATTTAAATGCCTCCCTCTGCCTCCATTGCAAATTGGAACGTGGATACGGCTAGCGTATTTTTCGCACGCTCCTTCGTACGTAGTTACTACAATGTTACGGCCAACCAGAGTTACGTGTCGTAACATCTGCCGTCGCATGTGCAGTACGTACAAACAGCCGAAATTACGCTAGCAGCTAGCGTAACTTCGCTGTCGTATGTAGGTCTGGATCTACCCCACAGTGTCAGTTCATTGGTTTACATTTGCATTATGTCACCTTTTCACACATCTATTCACAAAGTCTCAGCAAGTCTGCATGTTGAGTCTGGTATTCATGCTGGACTTCAAGTGTTTGCAAGTCTTCTTTTGATTCTCTCATTTGGCTATAAATACACGGATTGCAATGACTCATATTTAGTTGGCGATTGATCTGTGTACGATAAATATCATTATGGCCAAATGAAAACCTTTGACTCATAGGTGTATCTACAATGGATGCAGGGTGTGCAGTGCACACGGGCCCCTCAGAAAAGGGGGCCCTGTGTCATTCATTCTGCACCGAGGGTTGGCAGGGGAAGGGGGGCCATTCGACATCTATTTCTTCCCTTTAAGATCTTCCGGAGAGAAGAAATAGATGCCAAATGAGCCCCCCATTCCCCTGCGGTGGGACTGTCCCTATTCGCGGGCCAAAAAGGGGTGGGGCTTACATTGCAATTAAGCCCCACCCCTTTTGAGGTCCGTGAATCAGGACAGTCCTGTCTCAGCCCCTGGTTTGACTGATGCTGAGCTTCTAGCGTTTGGTTGAATCTTCTGATAGCGAAGATGTATCTGAGGAAGAAAATCATAAGTAAATACCTATGTAAATGAACTTTACAAAAAAATTTGTTTTGTTTTATTCATCTAAATGTTTATATACTCTAATAAAAGTTTGGAGTATCCCTTGTTTGAATATTAATGAAAAGCGTAATTTTATGATATAGGTCATATTGACCCAAACAATACATGAGTATATTAGACCTGAGCAGAACAGGTTAAAGGGGACCATCCCCATTTATCCCCTCTACATAATATGTAATAGAAATCCCTACAGCATACAGACTCAGAGTATGTTTTAGTCATGATTAATGTCCATATAGGGAATGAGTGCTGAGGAGAAGGTTTCTATGTGAAAACACTCACATAGGAATGAGTGCTGAGGAGAAGGTTTCTATGTGAAAGCACTCACATGTTCTGCTAAATTTCTGAAAATTTTGCAGAAGCGCTCGAGGGGGGGGGGGGTGAGTATGTGCTAGCGCAAAGCCCATTACATACTGGACAATCAGGTAGATACTGTAGCTTTCTTAGAATCCCCTATAAGAAAACTTCACTCACCCAAGGCTGTTTCCCTTGTGGAAAATGCAAGGGATGCAAATTTGTCTCTAAGGAGAAAAATATTCAGGACAGATTTGGAAAATTACATAAACTGAGGGGCTTCCTAACATGTGACACCACTAATGTGGAATACTGTCTGATCTGCCCTTATAGATACAAATATGTGGGTAAAATTTTTCTACTTGAACATGAGAACTCAATCTGGAATAGCTAGAAGGACACCGATATGTTCCGAACACTGACACCAGTGGCGAGACACTTTTTGAAAAAAACATTGTGCTAACGCCAAAGGACTTAAAGCATTCATATTAGAAAAACTGGAACAGTCACCTAGAGGGGGTGACAATAATCGTAATGTCATACAAAATTAACTTAAATGGAACAAATTTTCAGTTGAATGAAAATGTTTTTTCCCCCTTCTGCTAACTTCTGTAATAATTTCATATTATATAGATTGTATCTGGGGCACACTTCCTAACTGGACATGATACCAGCCTTTCTTTTATATACAGGTATATTGAAGGGGTCATTTATGTGTTATTATGAGTGATGTTCACCCTTATTTTTATTTACCTTTGATTACCTTAATTGGGACTGTATACCTGTACTCTTATCTCCTACCTCCTCCTTCCCTGTATGGACATTACTATTATACCTCCTTGATAACTAGAGTAAAGCTGGCCATACACTAGTACGATTATCGGTCACAGCAGGGGGTGGGCCGATAAACGTGATGATTTCCCGCTAGGGAAATGTCCCATTATCGGCACCATACACCTCCTCTGCTGGGACCGATAATCCTAGCAGAAGAGGGGAGGGGGCAGCGCTCTGTTACTGCTGCTGCTTTATATCTATGTACAAAGCTGCTCTGACAGCTTTGAAAGTATACTTTAAAGCTGTATTGATTTAAATCAGACATGTCGAAAGATGAAATAATCGTACAGAGCGTTTCTGGTGCATGCCGATCGGCATACTCATTCATTTCGGAAACGCCGCCACTGCCGCAGGACTCGACACTTCACCGGACCACCGGAAAGGTGAGTAACCTCTCCAGGGTTACACTGTTAGGGTCAGGCTATGGGAAATGGTGGGTTAGGGTCAGACTGCGAGGAATGGTGGGTTAGAGTCAGGCTGCACGTAAGGGAGGGTTAGGGTAATAGAAGGAGAGGGTTAGGGTCAGAATTAGGGGAAGGGTTGATGTTACTTTTAACACTTGCCGTTCTGTGTTCAGTGTTCCGGGGATTGATTGCTATGCCTCATCAAGGCATAAGCAATCTATAGCCCATCCAGTTCAAAACTGGCTGGGAGAAAACTGCCCTATCGAAAGGGCTGTTTATACCAGGGACCCACACCCTGCTTAAATAGCCATATGGTTCACCTGTAGATCAGCTCTCCCAGACGAAGCCAATGCGAAACGCGTGTCAGGGAGCCTGTCAGCCGGGTGCTTAAGACTTCTGCAGCACTCGTCCTTATCACCACTCCACAGTGTCAACTGCTGACCGGACTCCATGCCTCAGTATTAGCACAGGTTATGGTAAGGTACTTTCATGGAAATGTGAAGTCCAACCTTGAGGTTGGTAGTTTTTGCCAGGGACAGCCACTCGGATACTTGAGATAGGGTGGTGCATGTGCCAGCACCCAGGGAGCTGGCAGATCAGACTTACTGTGTCCCCCATGAGGCATTGATAAGTACTATATATACTTTGATATTTGATGACTGTACTTATTTACTTTATAATGCTATATTTTGGGGAATTGTGGTGCAATTAATACTGCTGTATAATACTGGAGATCTACTCTTTTGTGCTACATTAAGTACAAAGTGGTGATCTACATTTTTGTTAATTAAGATTTATTTGATCTCTTGAACACTATGGGCCGTATTCAGAGATCCATTTCAAGATCGGGGCGAAATTATACGCACGCACGGAGCAGGCCAAACCCCCTCACATCCATGACACGCCGCTCTTTCGGCTGTTCTCATGGAGACTTACGCCACCATAGACCACCTCTAACTTTCCTTGTGCAGTCCTGTGCAGTCCCCCTCAGTTTGGGGTTCAACCCCTTTGCTTTTGATAGTCAGAGAGATGGGGAAACTGGAAGGCAGGTGGAAGTGTCACACTCTGGGGGCAGATCTCCCTCACAGCCAGTTGCAATGGCCTCCTACCAAGACCGTGCAGCCAGTCACCTGCAAAGGGCCACCAGCCCTTCCTCATCAGTCTTGATTATTGGTCACAAGAAGAGAGGTTGGTGGCACCAATATCAGGACCTTTCCCTAGTGTAAAATAATCGCATTTATTGGGTCACTTCCTGCTGTAAGCAATAATCAATGTATTATATGGCCAGCTTTATTGTAACCACGTTATATAACAAGAATATAAATCTGTCTGTTATCTTTGTCCTTTTCTTCAAGTTTATAGGTTATCTGTGCAACATAAGAATGCCATGTGTGATTGCAGAATGTTTAATTATATTTTCATAGAATAATGAAATAACAGTTTTTAGCTTAAAGCTACATAGACCCCAAAAAATCCATACTTAGTCCTGAAATATATAGAAGATAAGTGACAATATTAAAAATGTTATTGAAAACATTGCATTAAAAATTACAAAAATTGCTTAAAATTTGTTTAACAGTAAAAAAAAAAAAACCAAACACATTACACCAGTGGCTTTCCTGAAACACCATAAGAATCAGAGATAGCCATTTTAGAGCCTTACGTAATATTATTGGAACCAACATTTCTCCTTTATGATCCCACAATGACCGGTAAGTCTTAGTGTATACAGAGACATAGTAGCTTTGGAATGTGAAAATGAGTCTCTCTGTAATCCAGGAAACAGATATTGTACTTAAGACTTTTTGAGGACACAATTTCAAATTGTGGAAATAATTTTCCAATATGAATGCAATAAATACCTCCCAGAACTGCTATGTAAGTAGAATATATTTCTGATGCTTTCTAGCAGTGTAATATTTTGGCTGACCAAGTCCCCAATGATATTTTCCATCATAGGATAATAATGTGTGCTTGAAAAAAAATTCTGTTCGTTTAATCCATACTCTGTGATAACTACAATTGTTCTATTACTTGACCTTTTGGGGTTTAAGAATGACACTGGAATAGGAGTGGATGCAGGAGAAAGCATAAGGTGATATTTCTCTAGTATTGATATAATTGTTTTCAAGATGAAGATATTCCAGGTTCGAATCCCCATGATCTTCAGCACTGCAGATACAATTCGGTGACACTGTCCTTTAAACAGACAAATATAATGCATCATAAAATGTGTAAAACTGTTAATTACAAAGCAATTATGCAAACATTTATCTATTCATACTACCTGATTGATAAAAATGATTCAGTATATCAATTAGCTGTGTTTAATTTTCAGTATACTGAATAGAAAAACTTTTGGGCTAGATTTACTAAGCTATGGGTTTAAAAAAGTGGAGATGTTGGCTATAGCAACCAATCAGTTTCTAGCTCTTACTTTCATTTTACATACTAGAGAATGTCAGCTAAAATCTGATTGGTTGCTATGGGCAACATCTCCACTTTTCCAAACCCGCAGCTTAGTAAATCTGCCCTTTATCTCTTAAAGTGATTAGATACAATAAAAAAAAAACTGAAAATTGTGTTAGGTCTATCTGGTTTTCTGCAAAGTATTGATTGGTAATTATCTAACTGTAATTGCAGTTTTGGTTCTTAAGTAAATTTTATCTCTCAGTATAATAATTAGCAAGTGTGGTCTGTCAGTTTAATGACAGTGCCTAAACCTGCCACATTTATTAATTGGGTGCTCTGCAGTGATCAGCCCAGTTGCAGTTTATAGCAAGGACAAATTTGGCAGGGCTAATTAAACGATCATAAAAAGCTTTCTTCTTATAATAATATTGTTCAGTCTGCCTAATTGATCATTCATCTGACTTTCACTAAAACCTTAAGGGGCTGATTCAGAGTTTGGGAGTAAGGGCAAAACAGGTGCAAGTGTACGGCTCGGCTAAACTATTTTACAAAGTAAGAGGAGCTAACTCATTTTAAAGCTTTTGCATGCAGGGAATATACTTTACTTTTGCACATAGAACTCAAATACTGCATAGCTTTATGTTTTATATATATATATATATATATATATATATTCCTCTATATATAGATGTATGTATATATGTGTGTATGTTCCAGCATAACTCTGTAAATAAAATACTGTGGGGGTAAGACACCCCTAGTACCCATAGGGGTGGGGGTAGGAAGGGGGTGACATGTAAAAATAATCGAAAGCGACCAATATTATTGTCAAATCCATAGTTTTCGGGGTCGCTGAGATGAATAGTGACACTCCTGATGCCGTTTAAGTCCAAGTTCAGCCCCATCAGCATTGGAGGTGAAAAATAAAATGTCCAAAATGACCGACATTACTGTCAAATCCGTAGTTTTTGGGGTCGCTAATCTAATTGGTGACAGTCCCGATGACATTTAAACCTAAGTTTAGTCGAATAGTACGGATAGAATAGAAGTTGTTGTGAGTTTTTTATTCAGACGTCGAGTGGCAAGCATCTACACAAGAATATATTGGACAAGACTTGATCCTAGCTGGGGCACAGAGGCAGTTGATAATATGGTAGAGTAGTGCCGCACACATTGTATCTATGCTAGTATATAATATAAAATACAATTGAGCTAAGAAACTTCACGTCTTAATTCTAATTCTGAATTCACTATTTAAATTTTCCTCCCCTTGCAGTTCAGCATAGTATCGCTCAGTTCTACACTTGCAACTAATAAAAATGTGTAAGTGCAGCTCTGAATCTTAGTGTGTACCCAGATTTTGTGTGGTAAGGAAATTGCAGCAATTATCATGTAATGGCTATATGATTCCCACAACCATTAGAGTGTTATGTCAGAGGCAGGGAATTGAATATTGTGAGGCTACATTAAGTAATGTCTTGATTTAATGATAAGCTTGAAATGATATTGTTTAATAAAATGAAAAAGATGCAGTCTTTCATTGTAGTGATTATCTAGGTGTGACTTTGAGTACATTGATTAGCTCATTATAGTGTGTCTGCAAGGAACAGTGTGAACCTTCAGTACGGTAATTAGTAATATATGATACCACATACTAATTGGCCTTGTGTGTTCTCGTTATCCAGGAGTGATATCATTATCAAGGTAAGCTGAATGTAATATTCAGCTATGATCATTAGTTAAGATGTAATTTTAGTTACTTGCTAGGTGTTATCCTCTCATTATGGTCCTTAGCTAACTCTAATATCTCATACTGCTTTCACCTCACCACCCTGCAGTAACCCAGGATTTTTTAACCCAGGTTAATGCAGGGAGATTTGCGGTAAAAAATAACAGTAACCCTTAAAACGCTGCAGAGTAGACCCAGGAAATTCCTGGACCTGGGTCTGTCCTGACAGTGCGCGTGACTCCCGGCGAGATATTTGTTTATTATTGCCATAGCAATAGTAAACAAATGCTACAATCAGGTGTCTTTGTCTTTTGATAAACAACACGGGACCTTTCACATTGACACCTTACCTGTGTAGTACCTGGGAAAAACCCTTATTTTTCCAAGGTCCAATTGCCGGGTCATTAAACCAGGGTCCAGGCAGAGGAAATGTTTCACATCACCACCAAAAACCCAGGTTTGAGCCGAGACCCGAGTCTAAGGCCAGAAACCTGTGATTTTAGTGGTGATGTAAAAGAGGTATCAGTTAGATAAGAAGAGAAGAATTACTCAAACCTAGGCATAATTCTGTGCATTAATTATATAGCAGTGATCTTTCTTTATTTGCTAAATATTAGCTTCATTGGGGGAAAAAAATTATATTTTTTCCTTTTGCTCTGAGGAACAAAACATTCTTTAAACAGAAGCAGGTCTATAGGTAACACTTACTTGATTTTATTGTTGTTCAGCCTTAGAATATGAAGGTCTTTCATTTCTTCCATCCCAACAGGAACACTGCTCAGTTCATTATAATCCAGGAATATTTCTCTTAATGAGTGATAGGCGCCATGAAATGAAATTGGGTCTATTCCATCATTGGAGAGTTTGTTGAAAGAAAGGTAGAGATATTCCAGCCCTGGATGCAGGTGTGCAAATACATATCCTGGAATCCTTTCAATCTGGTTCCCTACCAACACAAGGTGCAGTAAGGACTTGGGCAGATATGATGGCACATGATAAAAGTTGTTGTAGGATAAATCTATTGATTCCAAGTTCCTATCAAAAGAGAATACATTTAAATAATGAACAGAACATGTTTACATTTTTGTAAATTAATAAGGTCATAACATGTTCTTTTTAAATCAATATCCGTTATGTTATTTAAGTGTATGTTGTTAATATAAAATATCTCTAACTCCTACTAACCTTACTGCCTGATTAGCCCTTTCACTTTAAATATTGTACAATTACTACAGCTTAATCTTTATACTTATTTTCTGTACAATAGTTACCAATGAACCACACTTATTTTAAAAGTTATAGATGGGCTTCTAAGGTAAATTGAGGCATTTCCATCCATCCAAAGTTTCCAGACCGTGACTTTGGTACTGACAATAATGCCCAATATACTTCAGCATTTTGGGGTCGGTTTAGGCTGTTTCTCTCAATGCACTGAAGACAATGCAATGCACTGAACTATATATAGCTGTAAAATCATTACAATTACACACCCACTATACTAGTTCCAATAGTAAGCAAATTAAATACTAGCTCTTGATGTAATCTTAAGATATTCAAACATATGTCAGGTAATGGCAGTAGAATATTATATGTTAAACAGGGGTTATATTATAGTTGGACATATTAGGCTTGATCAATGTCCACTCTGGAACTCCTATTGTACGGAACTCAGTTCTGGTAAGTGGGCAGCGGAAGTAAGATCATGCAGAGATTTAAGGAAAGGTTCTTTACACCTAAGTGTCTAGAACTGCGCATGAGAGAGGGGAGTAACAGGGGAGTTCACTCTCCTCTCACGTGCGAAAATTGTCAAACAGCCTGAGATAATAAATGTGACATATATGTTATAATGTAACAGTCCGGGGGGGGAGAGGGGTGTGTGACCACACTTTTTCTGTGGCAGGAGCTCCTTGCAGAATATATACCAGCACTAAACAAAAATAGGAGCACAGGGAAGTACAGCAGTTTATTTGTACATGCACACAGATAATAAATATATTAAAACATGCATCAGGCAATGAACAGAGAAGAACAATTTTATTTACTCTACAATCCATAGACATTAAAAATGGGGCCCCAAGAACATATTCTTATCACATTCATATCTATCTGATAATGTGTATGGCATAAATGATTGATGATAGGAGAGTCAATTTCAGGGGAGATTTATCTCCTCTAATTATCTTTGCTTCTCCAGCTACGCCATCCCT
>WWET01000542.1:462924-474120 GCA_011038615.1 Limnodynastes dumerilii | reverse complement strand
ACCCTTCCCCTCTCTTTCTTTTGTGAATATTGAACAGAAATACTTGTTAAGATGATCTGCCATAGCCCTTTCACTCTCAATAAGAATTCCGCTTTCCGTTTTGAGCCTTACGATACCCTCCTTTGTTTTTCGCCTTTCATTTATATACATAAAAAGTTTTTGTCCCCTTTTTGTACCAAGTGGGCCAGTTTTTCTTCAGTTACATTATTTAGAAAAAACACCTGTCAATATAATGCTACTGTAACTCAGAGCCCTACAAAAGGACTGTAGTAGTAGACTCAAAGCACAAGTAAGTAATAATTGAAAAGACACACCAAAAATGATAGTTCTGTACATTCTATTGTATTGCATGCTATGTACACAGAACACACTGTAACACCTCCTCCAAAAAGTGTGTTCTATTGCAGTGCACCTATTTTATTGTATTAAATAAAAAGAGCTAAAATAAGGGCTGTTGATTTCTATATTTTTTTTTACCAGACAAATAATACTACCCCACAGAAGTGGATAGTAGTATCACTAGCTCAGTCTGACTTTTTCTGTATCTAGTTCTGCTATTTCAGACCATAGAGCTACAAACATTCTGCTCCACTCCTATCTAAAATGGCTCCAGAATCAAATCTAATGCCTTATCTAGCCTCCAAAACATGCAAGAACATTGCTGCTCACCCCAGTTACAGAATGGCTGCCAAATCACTTCTGAAGAATCCAAAACCACAAGATCCAACGTTTCCAGGAAAATGGAATCTCGGATCCCGCAAATTTGGATGTGTTAGATTTAAACAGATTCGAGCCACTCATCTCTAGTGTCAATAGCCATTATCCTGCTCCACTGGTAGTCTAGTGTCCCCTCATCAATCAAGGAATGGATTAACAGGGTAGACTTACCTTGCCATTGATGAAATTTAATTGTCTATCTATGATCGCTTATATGATTTCACATAGTTTTTCTGTGCTTCGTGCCTCTTAGTATATCACTCCACCTAGCCTCTTGCCCCCTTCTCCTATACTTACTATCAATAGGCCTAGACCTAATACAGACCTGGTGCCCCTCCTACCCACTGTTTTCCTATTTCTTTTTCCTCCTTTTTCCCCTTTCACTCTGTTAACCATTATCCCATCAAATAAGACTTTTCTTGGATAGGCCGCCAGGAGCAATAGCATGATGGTACATTTTAAGACACTGTTTGTACTAAAACTAGATTTCTAATTTCATTAGAAATTAGACATTAGACATTTCTAAATGTCCTCCTGGCTGATTCCCATAGTTTTTTTGTTATGTTAACTATGGTACTAATTTCATAGTCCATATTAATTTTGCAACCTTTCTTCTCCTTATTACTTGTTTAAATTGCAAATAAAATAATGAAAAAAAAATTAGGCAATCCATCCTTTTGATTTACTTACTCATGTAGAATCCAACTTAAGGGTGCTATTCTGGTCTCCTCTAGTTTGTTGTGTCTTAATACAATAGTATTGAGATTGGTTGTATGATTAAAGGCAGTTTCCACAATCTCCTCAATGTCATTGTTTTCAAGATAAAGTTCCTTAAATATATAGAAATAGGAAGAAATAAGCCACCCAAATACATTTATTAACTTGTAAGTTAACTATTGACTTTGTATTTCTATTATGCCAGTGTTTTTATCAATTAGTTTAGGTGTGACTGAATTCACAGAATTTACAACAGTACCACTAACAAAGTGTAAATCACAATAACTTTCCTTGTAATGGATTAACAAAGCATTGGTATAAAATATTTTGTATATACGACATAAGCATATTTGCATGTAAAGCTGTCCATACACTATACAATGTTCCTGGGACATTAAGCTTTGATAGCTGGGGAGTTTGTATAGTGGTCACATTTTACCTAATAATTGTGGCAATCCTGCTACTGCCCTCCATCCATCCTAACTGAATTGGCAAATTGGAGGCCAGATTTTAGTCTATATGATTTTAATTATATGATATTGTTATGTTTTTGGACACTTGCTTGCAAATCAGTCCTTGCCATACACTGCACAGTAATCGGCCCGATTGCCCTAATTATTGTGTTTTGTAACCAGCTTACCTGTCCCGAAGTACAGTGTCCGACAACACTTTGCAATATTGATATATGGTCAGGTAGCCAGAAAGAAGATAGATGTGTATTTATATACAAAAGGTAACATAATTAGACATACAGTTATAGGACTCAAATTTACAATTACCCAAAACAAGCTTGTACACTACATTTTGCATTCTGAAGTAATTCATGAAACAAATATAGCTCTACCATTCATATATATGGTATTTAAGGGGGTTGGGGGATAGCTTTGGCTAAGAAAAGCAACTTTCACAATGCAGACTGAGTGAATTCTGCTTTAGTCTTTTCCCATAACTCACTGGAGAAAATTACACATTCTCACGTTTGTTCAGTCTATATTGTGATTTCTTTTCTGTCAGGGAATGCATAGGCAGCAAGAAATCATGTTTTATGTTAATATATAAGCAAAAGAGAAAGGACACTGCGCTATCTAATATATTGTCTATATTTTATCACTTGGGAAAAAGAAACCCAGCAGTAGGATAAATATTAAACTTTTAATATGATAAAAAAAAAAAGAAAACATTAAAAACATACGAAGTAACAAAAGTAACAGGAATTGTGTTGTGGACGGCAGGGCACTTGTAGTGTGGGCTTCCGCTGCTAGGTGTTTATTTGGGGAACCCTTCTGAGCCAGTGTGCCCTCGGATGTTGTGGGGGAAGGTAACGTTTAACTCTAGTTATTTTTCATGTTATTCCATTTTTCGTCTATTGTGATGGCTGATTCACACGAACAATGTGCTGCTGTGAAGTTTTTGTTTCCTTTTGGAGAAAAATGTGGTGGAAACGGTTATACTAAAAACAGCTTACAAGGAAGCTGTCATGAGTAAAACACAAGTTTAGGAATGGTTCTCCCGTTTTAACAGTGGTGAAATGTCAATTGACCACAGACATATACTATGCTTATCGCTTTGAAATAAATCATGGGGTCAAGACAAAATGCTTCACCAGGACCACGTTTATAACTATACAAACTATACATCTATTTTATAAACTTATGGGAACCAGTGCAAATTGGATTGTGGAATTGAGCTTGTAACTTTCTACACACTGCACATTCTGAAAACCCTGTCCATCAGCTTCCACACATTAACATCAGGGCAACTGCCCAGAACATCCGTTACAAAGCTATACCATCGGTCTGCGCTGTATCAGTAGGGTATTAAATATTGGAGGATTCCAAAGGATTTTCAGAAGATATTTTTGGCTTTATAAATTTTTAAACATCAAAAAATTGCCACATCCTTCATATGATAATAGGACTTTAATATTCCTAAGAACTGTCCTTTGGATCCTAGTGGCGTGATTGGCTTATACAGCACGGAGTACCTGTGCTACTTTCCTTTATGAATGGGACGTATATGTTCTTAAAAACAATTTCTTGGATAATATAGCGTGGTTCTATTTTGCTGGAGTCTCTTAGTAGCTTTCCTTTACTATTAATCAGCAATCATATCACTTAATCTATTGTAGGAAATAATTGTTGGTCTATAGGTTTTTAATTTCTTTTATATCATATTAAACGTTTAATATTTATCCTACTGCTCAGTTTTTTTTCTTTTCCCAAGTAGTGATAAAATATAGACAGTATATAGCATTGTGTCCTTTCTCTTTTGCCCGCTATATTTTTTTAAGAAGGTAGACAAGACCTCCTTCACACAGCTGCTTTCACTAAGCACCATTGGACTTAATGCACTTAGTCACATTTTGTTTAGAAAATGTTAATATACAAAGCAAAGAGTAAATGGAGAACTTTTCACCTCAATAGATGCAGGGAGCCCTTGCGGTATGGTTCGGAATTTGTTTCGCCCCAGACGAAGGTAACTCAATTTTTGCAGTGCTTTGAGCGCCAATGGATTAACATTGGCTTCACTTAGCTGATTGCCTTCCATTTCCAAAGTTACCAGGTTCTTCAGATCTAAAATGTAACGTAAAGGTAATTATTAGCCTAACTTTCCATTTTCTGCACATAACTTCAACAGACCAGGTAAATTATAAGAGAAGATTATCCAAAGAGCAGCTCTTAGCACAGATCTGAAAACTGAGAAGACCCTATGTTTTTTTTTTGTTATTACAGTGCATGAAAAAGAAGGATCTGTGAGTCAGAAATAAAAAATTAATTCTGGTATAATTGCAATATTTCTGAAGTATGGCTCATACATTGTAATCTTAATTTGGGAGATTTGTTTATAAAAATATGCTTCAACTACTGATTTAGTCAAGTGATTTCATACTTAGGGCTAGATTTACTAAGCTTCTCAAAAGGAAAAATGAAGATGTTGCCCATAAAAATCAATCAGATGCTAATGCTCACTTTCCTATTACCTACTAGAGAATGGCATCTAGAGGCTGGTTGGTTGATTTGGGCAACATCTCCATTTTTCCTTTTGAGAAGTTTAGTAAATGTAGCCCTAAGTGTGTTTTTAAATATGATGACCATCAAACTTGTCTATTCCAATGTGCAATTTGCAGAGCAGTAACAGAACAGGTTTACATAAATAATTGCTTCCATACAAAACCGTTGTCTCATCACTGGTAGAGCTTACCATTCATTAAAGAACTAACGTAGCATTGTTATAGTAACTATTTGCTGTATTAAGCAAAGAAAATTATTAAAGATTATTCTCCAATGAAATATCAATCAAATACAAAAATACAGCTATTTCCCACATAAAATCTATCATTTTGCTATTATGTAAGTTTCAAGCCCAGTAATTATTGGAATTTGTAGCCCAGTTTAATGGGAAAATTACTAAGCATAAAGGACTGGTTTCACACCTAAGCAGTTGCTTCTTACCTCGGGGAGAGGTTGGGTAAAAGTCAGAGGGGGGAGTTATTTAGATTAGATGGGGAGGGGGAGGCGGGGATAGGCAAGGTCCGTGCAGACATTGGGCTGGATCCAGACTTAAGTGCTTGAAATTAGTTACTCCTGGGCTACACCATGTTGATTGCAGGGTAGTCATATTTCATCTGTTGCAAACAGTATTAGAGTTGAAAGGTGATGTTTCCTATCCCAAGTCTAAATAACAGTGTAATAGTAAAGCTGGTCAGTATCTGTGTGTAGTAAGCAATTCAAAGATATATCCCTGCATGCAAAGAATACAATTAACTTGGCTCCCTCTGCAATCAACATGGTTTAGCCCAGGAGTAACTCATTTCAAGCACTTACTTAAGTCTGGATCCAGCCCATTGCACAGATAGTTAAGGTAGCCCTATGGCACTCGTAAGTGCCATAAGGTACCTAAAAGGGGGGTGGGATGGGGGCAGGACGGGTGAGTTAGGTGCGGGCCTGTCTGCACCTAACTCACACCATATCTGTGAATCCGGTCCAGAGTGACTACAATAAATCAACACGACTTCAGACAAAGTAACAGAGGACATTAACATCACATTATATGAACGGTTCCTGTATATTATGTCTATTCCGTTTTTAAGCATGTACCTGTGAGAGAAAAATGTTTTTACAGAGAAGTGTTTTCTAGATGCCATGAAAATATAGGATGGTGATGACTAGTTTCAGAGGATGTGTTAGCCATATGCAAACTAGAAAACACCCACTTTAAAACTGATTAACAAATAGACAAGCCCTGATTATTGGAAGGCTTGCTGTGCGTTTACACATATCTGTGGATCCGTTATTTGATGGTCTAATTGTATCAATATCCGGGCCAAGGTCACACATCTTAATGTTCTTCAATGCAGTTTTGTACTTTGCAATAAACCAGCTTCCCTGTTGCCCAAATAAACAGTAGTACTGACAAGGTCAATATGCAGCACTGGAATAGGGTAATATTACCTATTAAACTGTCTTCTTTAAGGCTTCCAAGTTTATTTTCATTAAGCTTAAGCTCCTCCAAAGTAGACGGCAATTCAGGTGGGATTTCTTCAAGCAGGTTTCCATCCAAATACAGACGTTTCAAATTCTTCAGTGACTTTGAAGAGAAGCAGAATAGCAATGTTTGGTTTAACATGTCACTAGGATTCAGAGATGTATTTACTTCAGTATTGTAGAGACTAATGTGTTTAGCATGAAGGTTTTGCAGGAAATCAATGACAGTTCTATTTTTCATGAATAAACTTTGTTAAATGGAATTATGATTTGGACTACAGATGATTACCATGTTTTAAAGACAAAAACATTTATGTTAATTTTTCTTTTTGTGCTGCCTAATATAAAAAACAAAAAAAAAAGAATTTTTTTTCAAAACTCAAATCGTTGGTACCAGGAATAGTCTGGAAACTGCTTATTTCTTTTTTTTTTACTCTGATTATCTTTATTTATTTATTTATTTTACATCTACTGGTATTTATTATGCTTACCAATTTGTGATAGCCAAATTCATGTATTATTATTTTGTTACAATCACAAGCCTATAGATTCAGTATTCAATTCTTAGTCAAAGATATAAATCTTACTATTTACAGTATAATAACTATGTGACCAAGAATAAACTAACCGTTTTATTTTTTTCGATGTTACCATTTATAATTTGTTCCCTGACAGTAATTGTGTAGAAATTCTGGCTTCTTACATTAATTCACTTAAGGATTACATATATATTTTAATTCATAGCGGGGGCAAAAAAGTCGGTGACAAAACTACCAAGACAGCAAATGTGGCTGTTATGTACTCAAAGTAGCATGCTGATACTTGACAAGTTTATTGAATTATTCACCACTGTGTACTGGGCATAATGCTGCAAGAATACTGGACTGTAACATGCACATACATGCATACATATATATATTCATTTATACATGTTTCTCCTGTATATTTTTTTCTGGTTTGCTTGTGGACAGACAGACAGACCCTTTGTGTATTAGTATATTTTTATTTTATTTCATTTATGGTTTTTTTTTTCTACTTTATATTATTTATTTTATAATTGTTTTGTGGTATTAGTAACTTACCTTAAATGCAAGTGGATCAATGCTTGTAGACATAAGCTTGTTTTTGCTAACATCAACTCTTTCTAGATTAGGCATTCCATTAAACGCTTCCTTTGGAATTGACGTAATCAAATTTCCTAGAATATAATAAAATATAAGTTTTATTTCCATATTTCATTATTAAATCGTTCAGTGTAATGTACAGTTTCAAGTTTGGTAGTGTCTTATATATCTAAAGTTTTCCTCATCTAAAAAAAAAAACAAATGGCAAAAAGAACATCTGTATATTTCTACTATTTAACACTAGTATCTTCAGTGCTCAAGAAAAGATTTCCTAAACCCTGGTGTAGCTACTCACATATATGACATGCCTGCACACACAGCAGGATCTAGAAGGGCTTTCTAAAAATTATGTTTCACATTCCGTCACAACTTTTTTTTCATGATTCCACTTTTAATTGTGATTAATTGTGAATTAGTTCCTTAGTATACAAGAAGTAAATTGAGAGACTAAGGGTCTTATTCTGATTTATATGTGAATTCTATATGTTAACAGAAGCTATCATACGGAATTTGTGATCCGTGATACCGTATGTTGGAGAGCAGGGCGAGTGAATCTGTGTGCAGGGGACCATATTAACTATTCTGCATGCATTTCCATGCGCGCAAAATTAAGGATCATACGTAAGGGCTATACCAGCCCTTACTGTATGAATTAAATGCAATACACCACCCACCTTGTGTATGTCTTACGCATTGTGGGTGGCCCTGCCCCCATTGTGGAGGTCAATTTCCAAAGGGAATGCAGCATTTGGCGGCTGCGTTCTGATGTTGGGAATATTGGTATTGCACATTTGCAGTACCAATGTTCAGCTGACTTCCATACCAAGTGTAACTAGCCCATTTTACTACAGTTAAATGGAAACTGCTGCAAATTGTTGGCAGTCTCCATTGTAGAAAGCAGCGGTGATGCGACTGCTAGAGTGATCCTACCTAATCCTACCTTAAACCCTTTCCTAACCCTAACCCTCTATTTCCCACAGCCTAAACCTAACCTTCCCTGCCCTACAGCCTACCCTTAACCCTCCATGCCCTGCAGCCTAACCATAACCTTCCCCTTGTACCTGCAGCAGCCTAACTCTAATTTGCCAGCCGCAGACTATAACTATTGGGAATGGGGTATAGGTTACCGTTCCCAAAAGCAATTTTCTGTATCCAAATTATTTAGAACAATGATACATCCGTCATTCAGCTGGCGGCCCTATTATGTTTAAAATAGGGGCAGTCGGACCGTCAATAGCAACCCGGAAAATACTAGATGCTTTTTAGTAAATTATATACATACTTAACAGTGTTATATTGAAGTTGTAATTTAATGTACAAGGTGCATGTGGAGCTCGCATCTGAACCTTCCCCACAAAAATTGGGCTCAGTCTGACTCCCGTGTTCATAACCAGAATAGGAAGGGGGAGAGTGTGCATGGAAGTGTGAGGCTGGTAGGGATACTAGGGACAGTCCTGTGAATTAGAGGAAGGTGCAATACGATAGCACCTGGGAGCCTGCATATGATCGGGATACTGCTTGATACTGTATTTTGATAAATGTGTTTAACTATTGTTTATAAAATGTCCTAATTGGTATTTCTCCTACGGGTGTGGGTTGCTCTGCCAACAGTAATTTTTTTCTCTTTCTTTTCTTGAAAGGGCCGTTTTCTCCCAGCCAGTTCGCAACTGCTTCTGCCTCGCAAAGGAGGAGCAATCAATCCATGATAAAAAAAAAATCGCGAATGGAGAGTATGGGTCTGATCCAGACCTACGCTCATGAAACGGTCATGTGCGTAGCGTGTTTACGCCAGCGTACTTACGATGCACTCCCATAGGCACTCCCCTTGGGCCTACTTAGTTTAGCCTTCTTACGCCGAGCAAACCCTACTTTTCTGATTGTAACCGCGGGCGTCTGTAAGCTCATTGCGTAGTTATGACGCTTAGCACGCCCATACTGTACAATTTAAATGCCTCACCCCGCCCTCGGTGCGTATTTACGGGTTTCGTATGGCAGGCATGCCCCCTCAAGCATTGTTACGAAGCTGGTACACTCAAGGCCCATACGCTCAGAATTTTGTAGCGTAACATGAGTGTAACAACTGGCCCGAGCATGTGCAGTAAGTACAAATGGCCGCTTACGACCATCGTAAAAACGCACCCGAGCGTAGGTCTGGATCAGACCCTATGAACCCCAACTCTTACCCTTATCCTCCCCTTACATTACCCTAACCCTCTCTTCCCTGCAGCCTGACCCTAAGACTCCTTTCACCACAGCCTAACCGGCTTCTAGGACCATCTGTGGGGTTTAATTTTCTCTTTAGTTATTTACGTAAGATATATACTCCAGTTATTCATTCATTTAAAATCGTATGTTCATATAAATAATTTTTTTGTTTCCTCTCCATTGCTGCACATAAAAGCCACCCTTTATACTCCCACCTTATTGTACAACAAGAGTACTGCATACCTAGAAGATCCAAGCTCTTCACATCAGGATCAGAAATTGGAGGGATGCCTGTTAGTTTAGCATTTGAACAGCTAACTGTGACCTCTGATATGAAGCAACCAGGTGGCAGTGGTGGATGATGAAAATCTGTAGGTCTGCGAGAACCTGGTACACGTCTTCTTGGTACTCTGAAGACATCACCTCTTATAATATTATCCTCATCATCATATTCATCTTCTTCATCACCCTCATCATCATCCTCATCTTCTCCTAAGTCAAGCTCCTCTCTTTGTCTTAGTTTTCGTTCTCTTATTAGCCGCTTAATCTCCTCTTCTCTATCCTCGTCCTCTTTTTTCTTCCTCTCCTCTTCTTTCTTCTTTCTCTCCTCTTCTTTCTTTTTCCTCTCCTCTTCTATTTTTTGCTTTTCTTCTTCTTCTATCCTCCGTTCCTCTTCTTCATTTGCCCTTCTTCTCTCTTCCAGGATCTGTTCCTCCTCATCAGCCTCCATTTTTCTTTTTTTCTGTTTTTGACGCCTTTTCTGATCTTTGTTCTTTTTTTTCTTTAGTTCCTTTGCCTTTCTCTGTTCTATTTCATCGCTGTTCTCTTCTAATTCATTTCGAAGTAGCTCATCCAATTCTTCTTGTGTATGTGGTGTCTTCATTAGAACCACATCTTTGGGATTTTTTGGTTCTGGAGAATCACCAGAAAATTCAAGTGTATTGTCCACTGAAATACTGTTAGACACTTGGATAGGATGGTGATAGAAATAGACAGATGAGTAGAGGACAGAATACAATAAGAGCAGATCAGTCATGTTAGAATTGGTTATCATGGTTCCCACAAACTGTTTGTTAACTGATTTAAATAACAGCTGCTTCTGCTTATAAAGTAGGAAACATTTATATCTGTGTCATTTATGAAATATATGCACTTAACTTAGCGATTACTTGAATTCTCAGAAATTCTTCACAATCTAATGACAGCAATAGGGAAATATCTCTAAGCCAGGAGTGTTATGTCCCTGTGGATTGTGCTTGTTATTTAACAAGAATATGAATGATGAGCTTAGAGAGTATAGAATGAAAAATAAGAGCTTCTGTATTTTGAAACAGGAAGAATGAAACTAGGGAAAATAATAGTAACATTGAACCAGATCCAGACTTAAACGCATATTCCATCCGGAAGTGAACATAGAGATTACCTTACTGTACGATTTAAATACCAATTCCCATGGAGAGCGGGGCTGTATTTCACAAATTCCACAGGGAACGCAGCCTTGGGTGGCTGTTATCCAATACAGAATTCTTGGTATTGCACATGCGCAGTACCAATTCACAGCTAACTTATGTACTTTAGTGTATGTAATACCGCTTTCACATCACCCTCCCAGAAAAACCCGGTATTTTGTACCCGGGTCTTTTCTGGGAGCAGTGCCATGTCATTTTCAAAACCGCATTATAAGTCCACCAAAAATCCGGGAAATTCCCGGGTCTGACCCTTTCACATCACCAGGAATTTCCCGGGTTTTAGTGGATTTTTAGCGCTGAAGAGCATGCTGATGCTTGTAGTGCTACAATCATCAGCATGCCCAAGGATGACAGGGCATGCTAGCGCTTGGAGAACCACAAGTGCCATCATGCCCTGTCACCCGTTACAACAACACACAAATGAATACCCCTCCTAGCACCTAAATAAAATATAGGGCCGGCCCCTAACCTAAAAAAAAA
>WWET01000542.1:448381-462195 GCA_011038615.1 Limnodynastes dumerilii | reverse complement strand
CTTGTGGTTCTCCAAGCGCTAGCATACCCTGTCATCCTTGGGCATGCTGATGATTGTAGAACTACAAGCATCAGCATGCCCTATACGTGCAATTTTTTTTTCAGGTTTCCGACGCTAGAGAGAGATTTGTTTACTGTTGCCATAGCAACAGTGGACAAATCTAAGCCAATCGGTAGGCAAAATGAAAGACCCGGGTTGAAAACAAACCTGGCGCTTTCACATTGCCACCCTTCCCGGGTTGAATATGGGAAAAACCCTTCTTTTCTCCCGTGTTCAAGTCCCGGGTCTCTTGACCCGGGTCTCCCGGAAGTGGCGGTTTCACATCACCACCAAAAACCCGGGTTTTTGATGAAAATCCCGGGTATTTGGTGGTAATGTGAAAGGGGTATAAGTCAGCTGTTTTTTTTAAGTCTGGATCCAGCCTATTGTTGGCATAAAAGCAACTTACTAAATAAAATAATTATTTTCATTACATTAATTAAAAAGCTTACACTTTTATTTGTTTAAATTGAATGCTAGGTTGCCATGTTACTGAGACTTTGGTGTTTGCTTTATCTATTTAAATATACAAGTGTAACTGTAAAGTGTTTTAAAGAAAGTCAAACTTCCATATCAGCTTTAGTGGCATATCACTATGTCTGTCTGGTGGTGGACCATGCCATGTAACCATACATCACACAATTGCATTAGGTCACATGATCAATGTTGCACCATTAGAATCAACCATAACCAATAAGTTTATAAAGCCTCACACAGCTTTGGGGAAATAGATATGGGGGCGTATGATAAAAAAAAGTATGCATAAAACTCGAGAAAGCTGTGGTAACCAATCTAAATGTATCATACATTAAAACATACGTGTTTAGCATTGAGGAACACATATCCGGATTATGTAGTGCATATATGTGTGTGTCATTATGTTCATTATCTGGCAACATGTAGTAGGAGCAAACCTGTTATAGCTCCAAAGCGAGCTTAAAACACTATTGGGTTATTCAATTAGAGCTTGTGATGTGCAGAGAAAGAGAGAGCCTCATACTAAGTGACATCTTAAGTTTTACACTGATGGCACTACTGTATAGATAACAATCAGCGTGAAGGACCTTGTGCTGAATTGAATATGCCCTTATAAGCTACAGGTAAATATGTTGCTTGGCTTTGTGGGAATACAGTACATTCAATTCCACAAAAAGATGCAGGACAGACATTGTGCAATCTGTAGTTAAACTGTTTTGGATACACATTGGGCTGGATCCAGACTTAAGAAAGTGCTTGAAATGAGTTGCACACCCTCCTACTACAAACTACAGTCAAACTAAACCACATACTCACTGGGATTTAAGCTTGAAACTAATATAGGAAAGTTACTCCTGGGCTAAACCATGTTGATTGCAGGGGAGTCATATTTCATCTGTTGCAAACAGTATTAAAGTTGATGTTTCCTATACCAAGTCTAAATAACAGTGTGTTAGTAAAGCTGGTCAGTATCTGTGTGCAGTAAGCAATTCAAAGATATATCCCTGCATGCAAGGAATACAATTAACTTGACTCCCCCTGAAATCAACATGGTTTATCCCAGGAGTAACTCATTTCAAGCACTTACTTAAGTCTGGATCCAGCCCGTTGTGCCCAAATGAATAGTTCTTATGGGGCTGATCCAGACCTATGCCGCCCCCCATATTTACCGTGGGCGGCAGCATAAGAACGGCTGAAAAGGTGTCTGTAGTAGTAGCATAGTAACGGCTGAGGGGCCACCCCTCGCAGTTACTACGCAAAGCTTAGTGTAGGTAGGCGGGGGGAAGTAGTTTAATGAGGGAGGGAGGTGTTTTA
The DNA here is from genome assembly GCA_011038615.1 of Limnodynastes dumerilii. Taxonomy (NCBI): domain Eukaryota; kingdom Metazoa; phylum Chordata; class Amphibia; order Anura; family Limnodynastidae; genus Limnodynastes; species Limnodynastes dumerilii. Next base: position 460,365 of record WWET01000542.1, on the reverse strand, counting down.
GTTAATAGGGTAGCCTTCAGCCGGCGTAAGCGAGGGTAAATACGCTGGGAAAGGGGGGAGTGTATGCCGATACGCTGTGCGTTAGTACACACAGCGCATCGGCGTAGGTCTGGATCAGGCCCAATGTGTTTTATTATTACTTTGTGGTTTTTTTTTGTGTTTTCCCTGCATTCTTTAATGCTTTGTTTGTGTAAAATTCGGTATTGCACAATCACAATTCTTACACATCTCAGTACATTTGTTTTTAGATTTATTAATGCACTATTTTGCATCAGTGTTTGCTAATTCAACAACTATAGCTTAATTGAAAAACAACTGATGGATTACTGGAAAATGATCACACTTCGGATCATCTGTATTTGCATTCTGCGCATGCTGCCGATCAGAGCAAAATCCTTTCTACCCAGATCTCCTAAAAAGACACTTCCAACAACTTCTGGTGGGGGCTGGGTTGCGATCGCAGTTGGGCGTGCCTTGGTATTACAGGGGGTGATTCAGAGATGCGATTGCGAAAAGATCGCAAATATACGCACCTTAGCTAAGGTTACAGCCCACTGCATAAACAGTCACTCCCCTTGCAAACAGCGGTGGATCTTAAACTTAGACCACCATTGACTAACCCTAACTCTGCGCTGTAATTTCAGATCTTAAGTGATGTAGTAGTGTTTATTTAAGATCCTAAGTGTCAGCCCGCGCCCACTTTCCCTCATTTCCCTGCCTCCCCCCGCCCATTTCCATGCAAATCCTTAAGATCTTAAACTTTCGCAGCACTTAAGATCTTAAGTGCTTGCGATCGATTCAAACTTACACTCTTAGCGAATTTACGCTCCTAACCGCTACGTAGACGGCGTTGCACTATTACTACGCAGGCGCAGTAATGCGAATTTTCTAAGATCTTAAATATACGCTCCTAAGGGCCGTGGAAATCGTATCTCTGAATCAGCCCCACAATGCACAGAATAGGCAGACTTCCAAAAAGTGCCATTTTACCACTACACAAGTCAGAAAGTATAAGGTAAGGTATGGCCATCAGGAACTTTATTGGTGTAAGGTGGGTGTTGTGGGTCATTCGCACAGAGGTCTGTATATGGCGGATCTGCAAATACAGATTTATATGCATCCGACAATCGCTTTGGACTCAGATGTCTGCATCTAGTCCATTGATATTATTTTCTTAGCGCTGCTACATATGTTGGTCATTAGAACATTATGCTCCTTTCTGAATAAAGTGTGGTAATAAAGTCAGCCACCCATATTAAGGTGCTGCTGATGACAGAATGAAAACATCTGATCAGAGTACCCAAATGTATACACTCCGGAATTGTATTTATGGAAAGACATGATGCACCCCACAATCTCGTGTCAAAAATGTGCTCAGATTTGATTTGAGGATTTCATCTGACTTTTCACAATCACCACCAGCACGGCTGTTATTATATTCAGCTCCATAAGCTGCTTTGTACATTAGCAGAATTTTAGGTGAAGTGAGTGTAACATTAGTAGTAAGGTTTGCTGTTAGGGTGACACCTTTAGTAGATGTGAAGGACTGGTAAGAAGAGGGCCACCTGGTGTTAGAAATAGTAAATTACTCCATACCAATATTGCTGCATACCGGACAGCATTCCCCATCGTGGGTCACCGTCACGGAGCAGGACAGGGGAGGGCAGATTGTCTCGTCACACAGCTCTTTCCCGTTTGAACACAAGCAGGTAATACAAGGCTTAGGAGACCACACTGCCTTGTCATACATTACCATCCCATTCACCATGCAGTGACCTTTCTTTTCTAAAAGAGAGAGAGAACAAAAAATACAATAAGGTTATTGTTTATAGGTGTATAAGTGTCATAGGGGTATATTTACTAAAGGCGATTTTGGCCAAATCACCTCAACTCCCGTGAGTTTGGAGGCGATTTGGCCATCACCGTGTTCACTAAAGGCAAAGTCCCGTGACTTTTGCCTTTAGCAAATTCAACTCGCCAAACATCACGGGACAAAGTGAATCCAGATGTTTGGTATTGAAAACATACAGCTCACCGGATTCACTAAAGGCGATTTGTCTAAATCGCCTTTAGCTTGCCGGCAAATCACTGCAAACCAACTCGCAGGCTGTGTTGGGCGCTTTCAATGAAAGCGCCTCACACAGAGCCTGAAAAACACATGTCAATCTATTTGTAAATATACCCCATAGCATGTGACTGACAAGATACAGACTAGTATTATAAGCTTTCATGTTATAAGCTGTTTTATCTTATGCTTCTGTAGTGTGATAGTTTGGCGTTGTGGAATATTTTTTGGTTTCCAGCATAATAAAATTCACTGCACTGCAAATAGAACTACTATATATTCTTCCAATATAGGCTGAGTAAAATTGCTGACTATCGTTGAGTAAATGTACAGAAACAGACATCATGCAAATTGACCATCTAAGTGATTTTATTCAGATAAGACTTTATTTTGTTATTATAAACTTGAATAAGACAATTGGTGTATACCCAAATTTTTATTAACATTTTACAAGGGTATACAGTTATGGTGTATTAAAGTACAGGTGCATATATGTCCCTACACTCTTCTACTGGTCAGAGAAAAATCTTTGTTGTATCCTGCTTACAAAATAGTGACAAAATGGTGATGAACACAAGAATAAAACAGTTTTGCTAGTCCCCAGAAAGATAATATTTCCCAACAATATTTTAATGTTTTGAACTTATTTTTACAATACAATATACTAAAAACAATACAATATACTAAAAACTGTTACAGCAAACCAATCAAAAGCATGTTTGGGCTGATCCAGAGATGCACTTACACCTGTGCTATTGCATTAACACACCTCTTCCCACTCACTAAAAATGTTATAAATAAAATATATAAATAACAGATCAGATGGAGAATTGTAAATTAGGCCCACTGGTTCCACTTCAGTCTTGGATGAATCCTTCAGTGTAATCATCTGTAATCACCAGTTTGTGTTTTTTGCATTTCCTTTTGTCTAAATTTTATACAACTATGTCATTGTTATGACATATTTGTCCTGTCCTCTATAAAGAACATTTTTCATTGATTACTACATCTATGCAGTTCCATGTGGGTGACTGTCTTTTCATCCATTACGTAAAGGGTCACTTTGTTTCGATGAGGCAATGTGGTCACTTAGCCTCTCTGGTTACAGCATAATTTACTAATTTAAAAGTTAGATGTGTGGAAGCCAGTGAACATAGCAATTTCTCCTAGTTCACCTTTACATTCAGATCCCCTTAACCACATGCACATATAATCTGATTTTTTACACTTTTCAGTGCTATAATTTGTCAGCCACTATTCTTTGAGATTTTGTCTGACTCATCATTCTACATTGAAATATACACTTTATTGGAGTCTTTTGACCGTTTTGTGGCTTTGTTAAATAAGGTTTATGGAAAGATATGAAAAGCCTGGACATTTCTTTTCCTAAATGGTCATGAAGTATATAATTGAAAACCACTGTTTAGATTTAAGGAAATCTTAAGCTAACCAAAGAGGGGAATATGGTTTATATAGATGCTTCATTTTTTATTTACAAAATGTTTACACTGACTTTTTTCTTTGACATGCTGCTTAAAGACATTGCTGATCATTTACAAAAGTATACAGTGCAAGATTTGCTTGAGAGCTCATGCCTATATTGAAGCGTATTAAAGCACTTTTTGGGCTTTTGTAGTAGGGATAAAATGTTGCTTTTTGTTTTATGGGGAACTTTATGTTAAGCAATTGAAATTTTTATGCCACTCTGGAACTCAACTTTGGATAGGAGAGATGTAGGAAGATGTTTGTTTAAGGTGATGATCTCTAGGAAGCTCTCTATATTGGTAAGGGGCCAAAAGGATTCTCTCTCCCCCTCCCCTCTCTCTCTCTCTCTCTCTCTCTCTCTCAACTGGATCAGTGGAGTTTAGCTGACTTATGTGTCCATAATCCTTCCTTAATTTCTCTGTGGACCACACTGTGCAGACGGAACACTCTGCCGTATGGAAGTGACTAGCCCTGTCCAATTTAAAAACCCAGATTGCATATCCTTGCACATACAGAGTTTTGTCATGCCCTGACATCAGAACTGTTCTCCCTTATTATTTTGCAGGCGCACTAGTTAGTTATAATGGGCTTGATTCACACTTAAGAAGCTTCTGCTTCTTAAGTGCGTATTTGGCCGAAATGACCTACTGTGCATGCGTAGTCATTTATGCTATCTACGGAGCAGATTGGTACATAGATAACGAAGATGCGGTCTTTAAAGACCACACTCTGTAATTTACATTCAAAGAAGAGGCGTTATGCCACCTTGGGAGTTTTTAGGAAGAAGTAATGGGGGGGGGGCGCAGGGAGAGAAAATGTCTCTACAGACATTGCACAGAGACATAAAATAGCCCTATGGCACTCGTAAGTGATGATATGCCACCAGCCACTTCAAGGCTTTTCTGCTGAGGTGGACCTAACTCTAAACAGTAAGAATCCTATATGGGGTCATATATCCTGTTTTTTTAAATTGATAACTTATCTACCTGGCAGCTGCTGGTTCCCAATCCCAGACATGATTCCACTCTTATTAAACAGTAGCTAACCTGCCATTCCAAGGGTCGTATTCACACCTAAGAAGCTTCTGCTATATATTTCCGAAATAACCTATGCGTGCTTAGTAGGTAATTTACATACCAATTAGGTACGTAGATTGCCCCCGTGCAGTCTTTAAAAGCCGCATGGAGTAGTTTAGTTAGAAAGAGGCGTGCTAATGCCGCCTCAGGGAGTGTTTAGTTAGAAGTAGGAGAGGGGAGGGATTTAAATTAGCCGGGGAGCCAGATATCCGAGCTTCTGCCATGGTGACAGCAGAGTTCCAGTTTTACTCCCTTGCATGTGAGACCACTTTCATTGCACGCACAGGACTTCTAAAAGACCGCATATATGCAATCTACGTATCAAAACGATACGCAGATTACGTACAATAGCTACTACGCATGCGCCGTAGCCATTGTTCATTGAATTACGTCCATCTATGGAAGAGGAACGTAGTTCTGGATCTACCCCAATATCTGTATGCAGTGTGTGCAAAACATCCACATTCCTTCAGTCTGGATCCGGTCCTCATTTTTGATTATACTTATTTGTCCAATCACGTTTCTGCTCCTGAAAATGAAGGGACTGTGTATAAAAAGGGTTGTAAAATGTTTCATGTAATATTTTTGTTCAACCCCTTGAGCTGCAAGTTTTTACCTCCATTGCATCTCCAATGTTCACATCAGTTGTGGTTGCATACTGAGCCACAATTATGACAGTTGTGTCACATTCCAAATATATAAATATGTATGGATCTAACATTTGTTCAAGGTTTGTCCCATACTTAGCGAGGGAATGCTTTCCCTCACCTCATCTCCCCATTCTTTAAATATTTATATGCTCTCTAAAAACCCTTCTAAAGCCTTTCCAATGCCTATCTATACTAACACCAGCCCGTATTCAGACCTCCGTCTTCTGGCGCAGTCCGTCCTTAACTAGCCGATTACCTTTACTGGGCATGTGTAGTAATTATTGTACGCTATTTACGTAGCATTTCGCTACATAGATTGCGTACACGCTGTCTTTAAGACCCAGTAATGGTAATCGGCTAGTTAAGGACGGACGGCGCCAGAAGACTGAGGTCTGAATATGGGCCCCCATCACTATTTTCCAGTTCTCCACTTTGAGCCACACTCACCTTTTTTCCACTAGATAGTCTGTTCTTTCATAAGCCGAGCCCACCCTGACATTTATCTTATGTTGTCTATATTTTCAAAGGAATGCAGTTGGCAGACGATGGGCCTGAGCCAGCTAATAATGACAGCTGATTTATGTAAGCTACTTTCATAAGTCAGCCCTTGCATTCTATGCATGCGTATACAAGATGTTATGCAACAGAACTCTGAACGTACAGAACTGGTTTCCATACGATCAGCCTTCCATGCGTTGTTGGCATGAAAGTCATTTATCTATTAAGAGGCTGGTTTCCTTTTCAAAGTATTCTTGATAATGGTAATGGGCGGACAGGTGATTAGGAATAAGTAACATCATGTAAATTAGAAGCACCATTATTCATGATAATGCATCAATTATGCCTCTTCTGTGTACTTAGGAGTTGTGTATGTGATTATATTTCATTTTAGATTTATGTTCCACTTTCAACCAACAAGTAACTATAATTTGAAACATATAAGATCTAAATCAGCTTGGCCTCATCATACCTGGCAAAATATTGTAGCTTGGTGCTTGCTCGCTGATCCCTAGTACTGCTTGTAATATGTGCACCATGGTATCATCACCATTGTAGAAAGGGACCTTAGTTTCAGGAACTGGGAGGGGTGAAGGCCGGATCAGTTGTTGTCTTCCATTTGGACTCTTTGCAGACACTCTTCTGCGTCTGTTTTGGATTCTTCTTCTTTGAGCTTTTGGGAGGGGGGAATTTTCATCTTGAGCCCAAACAGTGTACAAGGAAATCAGCAGAAATAAAAAATAAATCTTCATCTTTTCTTGTCGCAACTCAAAGCCAAGTCAACAAATTGCAGCATTCCTAAGAGTAAAAGTGTACAGAATAATGACATGTTCAGTGATGCTTGTAGCAAGTTTGTAACGTTCGTAGTGTGGCAGTATCCAATGAAGACATTTAAATTCAGTAATAAAGACAAATGGACATAGAATATTTCACAGCAATGTGCTATTAAATGTGTGTCAATGGTCCAAATGTATTGAAATAAGCTATGTTGTGTTAGAAACTAAATGGCAAAATAGAATTTTCAAATATAGGCCATTTAGGTAAAAGACATTATTCATACCCCTTTCACATCACCACCTCTGAAAAACCCAGGATTTTCTACCCAGGGTGTTAACATGGCATTGCATTTCTTATACACCTTTAGAACTGGGTCCTAGTAGGATCTGGTGTAGATAAAGTTTGAGTTGTAATGAGAAATCATTGGCCTACAAAACTTTACCCCATACTGCCTGAAAAATGTAGATTATCTTAAATGGAAGAAAGTTAAAAGCATTTAGGAAGTGTGTGGACTATAAGCAGAGTGACCAGTATTTCCCTGTTTCATGGAAAACAATAATAATTGCTTGCAGAGTAGTCCAGGAGCAAATATACCACTGTTTTGGCATTTGCACCTCTGAATCGGCTCCACGGTGTGGCATTTTGGTGCAGTTGCATTCTGTGGAATAACAATACAAACTGAGCGCTCTGAAGTTTGTGATGCTTTCAATTCACACTTGTATTTTTGTTTGTATACTAAATACATCACCATTCATTAAGTAATCTATGTTTTATGTATAGGTTCATGAATCTGGTTGCATAGCATGCAGACAGGAATATATATCCCTGCCAACACTTTTGTCATCAACTGCGTTCAGTGTTTTCATTTCTGCAGTACAAGAATCTTTTACTGATGGATGTATTTTTGACAGTTACATTAAGTAAATAACTGTAGGTTGTATAATGATACTTGGGTACAGATTTACGAAGCTGCAGGAAAGGAAAAGTGGAGATGTTGCCCATAGCAACCAATCAGATTCTAGCTCTCGCTTTCCTATTACGTACTAGAAAATGTAAGCTAGAATCTGATTGGATGCTATGGGAAACATCTCCACTTTTCCTTTCCCGCAGCTTAGTAAATCTGGCCCTTGGTCTTTTTAACGTATTGTCTACAAATCTACTTCGTAAATGTGCTGAATGGAAAGATTTTGTCATTTCCTGCCTGTTTACTTGATACTGTGGGAACAGTTTCCTTATAGACCTGATTGGTTTAGGGCTTTTAAAATTACCAAGTGAATCTGAATTTTCATTTATTTTCCAACATCTGGAACTAGTTAAGAATATTCTTGTTTAAGGAACTGTCAAATGTGTTTGATAGGTACAGGCACTACTTTTTTAGTGTTATAATAAATTGTTGTCATTGAAATTGAGTGTTAGGATTTTGTTATTGGACTGATTAACATTGCCCATCATTGCTTACTTTTTGCACCACTTTTTTTATTTTTTTTATTTTTTTTTTAGATATGATGATGTGTTTCTCAAGGAATCACATTATAAGGGCCATGTGTATAGCCTACCATCAGAGTCGCATGAAAGCTGGGACCAGAAAGCAAGTTCTGACCATTAGACTTTGGTTGCAGAGTTTTTAGGTCCTCATGAATCCACAATGCTTCTCTTATTTACTCACTTTCTAAATATGAGTCAAGGTGACAGACTTAAACAGGATCAACTACAGAAAATTAGTAGTGTAAAAAAAGTATAAGGTTATAGTTGCATCTTGACAGCCACACTCACCAGCTATTGGAGAGGCGATCCTACAGCAATTACCATGTAGGCAAGGCAGTACAATTCACCAGAATAGTATATCTTTGTGCACTCTTCCTACAACTTGAGACAAGCTGCAAAAAAAGGGTTTATCAGTGCTGCAGTATTTTGCAGTATTGTAATATCTTCACCATCCACTATAGAAAGTTCCATATATCCCCCCTCCCCCCCCCCCCCCCCCCACACACACACCACACCACACACACACACACACACCACACTCTCACACACACACACAAGAAACTAAATTTTAGAAAGTCTAAATACTACTAATTACCCACATTACTAACATAATCCAAGAATATTAATCTGAAATTGCTAATACCTGTTATCTACAGTATTGTAACATAATGGTCGATAAAAAAAACATGTGGAAAGCTGCAAACTAATATATTTCACTAACATTTTAGTTAGAAAATGCAGTTAATCATCAACTATTGTTTAGTGCACAAAGGAAAAACAAAATACTATTTAGGGTTTTTACCTGTAAATCTAAACTAAAATGAATCTTTCTTTGTCTCCAGATGCAAAATGTAAGTGAAACAATCAAGCTGATATCTTTATAAGTAGTTAATGTTTTGGTAGTGTTGAAACATGTTTGAATCTGCGGAAATCAAGGGGGAAGCGTCTGTATGCCTGGGGGTGGGTCATCATAGTGATGTGTCCATGCTGAATCAGCCAGTTAGCTCACTAGAAGAGATTATAAGCTTCTCTGACTGTAGAGACAGCAGGCAGCACAATGCATTTGGTCCTTTGGCTGACAGGGCACAGCTGGGAACACACTCTCCAAATAATATGCTTACACAGGCAAGATAAGTATAACTGCCTTTTAAAGGGCCTCTGGTTACATTTGCTGTTAATCCAATTCCATTGCAAGTATACACAGTTTCTTAACCACTTCCAGGTGCTGTGATTCCACTTTGATTTTATAAAACTTTATCCCCCACCCCAACCTCAACTGGAAAAACTTCAACAAATAAATTATATAAAGCAACATATCCAACTGTAACACATACTGTGCTGCAGACTGATTCAGTTGCTCTTGTTTCTTCATAGTGAAGCCTTGAGTTCCTCTACCACTAAAGGCAGATAAGTACATATGCCATTTAACCAAGTATCATTGTCAGTACTGTATCTGTATATTTTTTCCCATCCCTGCGACCTCCAGTGTCTACTAATAACAGGTGTTGTGCTTCACCTGCCCCACCTCCAGTGGTCCATACTGCCCAGAGAGCTTACATTGCTCTAGAGATAGTGTATTGATCCATTTAACAAAAAATAAAAAAAAATTAATACACATTGTATTGACATTATTTGCAGATATGGGAGGAGACATCACAACCTATGTTTATATAACAATTTACTTTGGATTTCAACCTCTTCTGGTAGTAAGAGTTAGTGTCTTTGTTATATTTAATATATGCTTAGTATTAGGAACAATCAATTCAGTGTTAAGAATTTTCTGTATTTAAATCCTGTAATAGAACACTGGATAAACAGAGAACTAGGATCTAAACTATTTAAAAGCTAAAACAAAAAAAAACTTGTAGCGATGTTGATAGGATGAATGGACATAGTACGTTACCACAAGCAACTGTGTGCAGGCCAACTCCCTCTGCGATGGTTTCTGCTGACTTGTTTGGGGCTTAGCAGACCTTGTGTCGACTCTGCTTCGGATGTGACAGCTGCACTCGGCAATATCACTGCACGTTGCACAGCCTTCTGTGTTTAATGAAAGTATTTCCCAGCCGACTACTCTGGATTGTCACCAATACAGAGGTTATTGCCGTCTTGATAATCTGCTTCTTTCCCTTAATTAATAGCCTGTGGATCAGAACACAGACATTAAAGAAAAGAATCTAGTGATTCTTTTTATCCTCACTGATCACAAACAGTGTTTTGAATGAATATAATCTGTGGTTTTATGGTAAAGAATTGCACATTTATTAGTCATGCATAGGTAGACTTGTGATTGAACAAAAGGCAAATGTATACTTTGTTGTGAGAGGGGAACCTAATACAAGTAGTCACTGTCTGTACTGAAAATCAGAGAAATTATAATTTTACAGTATTTAAGATTAAATTGATTTAAAAAAAAGTTTAATTCCTCAACCCCACTACCTAGCATTTGTCTACCCTATTTACAACTATTTTGTTATCCAGTTTACTTTATGCTACATGATTTACACAAATTTGAACACTTTCTCTTTCCATTCTAAAATTGCCCTAAGTTTTGCTGCTGGCACTGCTGTGTGGCTGGATCATACAGAGCACTGAGCACATTTACCATACACACTGTCTCTCTCCATAGTAGTCTTGGTAGTAACAGTGCTGTGTGATTGATCATACAGAGCACTGAGCACTGTTATCATACACGCATACCTCCCAACATTTAAAAATTGGAAAGAGGGAGAAAATTTTAATGGCATGGTAGAGGGGGGGGGGGTGTCGTGTACCACCCAGTGGGTGGGTCCTGGGAAGTGGGTGTGTCTTGCACCGCCCAGGGTGTGTCTTGCACCGCCCAGAGGTGTCTGCCCCTTATTATATGTCCAGATCCATATGTCTGGCTCTGTTTATATGTCCAGTCTCCATATTGTCAGATCCTTATTGTATGCCCAATCTCCATATTTTCTGTCCCTTATTATATGTCCACAAGGGCGTAACTATAGGGGGTGCAATGGGTTCAGTTGCTGTGGGGCCCAGCGCTTTGGGGGCCCGGCAATCACCCCATTGCACCTGTCCTTACATTTGTCCTGCAGATGTCCGCTGCATCTTAAACAGTGCTGTGGAGTCTGTCTCTGCAGCACTACAATTGAGGGTCACAGTGGATGGACAGTCTATCCACCGTGACCCTCTATAGCAGCACTGTGGATAGAGATTCCACTGCACTGCTTCAGATACAGCCGGCAGTAGCAGTCTCATTCCATTAGGTACAATTGAATCCACTCCTGAGCTTCTAACTGTCACTCACCTGGTTTAAATTAATTCATTGATATTTAAAAAACTATTTGCCTCTTCAACAAAGGAGGTTACCATAGTAACTGACAGTTGGAAACTGAGGAGCAGAATATTTTGTACCTAATGAAACGGGTCATGTTGGAGGGTATGCAGTAGATAGATCCCCTTCACTAAAAGGACCCTGTGACATCATCAGCCCATGTGACTCCAGCAGTCACATCATATGCAGTGCTGGTCGGGCTGCAGGAGATAGAGGTAAGATAAAAGTTGTGCAGGGTGGTGTGTGTGAGTGAAAAGTGAAAGTAAAGTTTTACAGGCTGTGTGTGTGTGTGTAAAAACTGGCATGTTGGAGGTGACAGGCTGGAGGTAATGTGATTAAAGTAACTGTGGTGTGTGGTGTGTTGTGTTGTGTTGTGCAGGTGCTGGATGTAATGGAAAAAGGGAATATAGGAGAATAAGGAGGCTTGTGTGAGGAAACACTGGCCTGCAAGAGGTGGTGTAAAGATAGGAAGATAGAAAATATTGGCAGGGAGTTATGTGAGGAAAAACATGGTGGATGCAGGGCATGGGAGTGAAAAAGGTAGATGGCATTATGTGAAAGAGGCTGGCATACAGGGAGTGGTATGGGAGAGAGACTGGCATGCAGGGGGTGGGTGGTATGGAAGAGAGAGA
>WWET01000542.1:413379-436493 GCA_011038615.1 Limnodynastes dumerilii | reverse complement strand
ACACTCTCCTACTCATATATATCCCTCTCCACACATTACACTCTCCTGCTATATATATCCCTCTCCCACACATTACCCTCTCCTACTCATATATATATCCCTCTCCACACATTGCACTCTCCTGCTCATATATATATCCCTCTCCACACATTACTCTCTCCTACTCATATATATCCCTCTCCACAACATTGCACTCTCCTGCTCATATATATATCCCTCTCCACACATTATCACCCCTGCCCTACTTTTATATCCCTCTCCACATTACATATTATACATTTCCCCCCTTCTGGCATCTCCCTCTCCACACAATGCACACTCCAGTTCCACCTCTTTTACCTTACCTGATCCAGCCCCCAGCACTTCCTTCCTTCAGTTCTTCAGTTCTGGGGATCCTCTTCCTGCAGTGCCAGTCGGAAGCTCCGCCACATCGGCTCATGTTCCTGGACGCTGTAATGTTGTTTAGTGTGACAGACTGCAGGCTTAAACTGATCTTTACTGACACAGTGAGTAAAAATCAGCTTAAGTCTGGCACTATTATACCAAACAACATTACAGCCAGAGGACCTGAGGCCTGCCGCATACCACCTGACAGAGGTACGCGTACCATGGGTTGAGAACCGCTGCTCTACAACAAACAGAAAACTTCCACACACTAAACTAATAATTATACTGGGCCGGATCCAGACCTACATTGCCTTTATGTTCATAGTTACGCTCTTGATACTAGGATTGTACGTACGTTCAGAGTTACATGCCGTAACATCTGCCGCATGCATGAGCAGTACCTGTAAAATAGCCTTTTTACGACTCCGGCTAGCGTCAATACGTTAGCGAACATAGATCTGAATCTGGCCCATTATTCTTTCACATAAATAATCCTGTCACCCTGCACGATATCACTCTATCTTTATGGACTTTATAGACTATTAACACAAAAGTGCTGAAAGCCTCAATCATATTGAAGAAATTGATTTTTATACCAACAATTGTATCTAAACTGTTAAGTTAAAATAACCAGGTTACACCAAGCATAAATCAACAAAATTTTTAGAACTTATTTATTTTAGACATATCTTTTTGTTGATAAATCGGTGATTTAGTGACTCATTAGTAATATGGGGCCTGATCCAGACTTAAGAATGAGCTTAAACATAAGAGAGGAAAGTTACCCCTGGGCAAAACCCAGGGGGAATCAAGTTAATTGTATTCTTTGCATGCAGGGATATATCTTTGAATTGCTGACTGCTCACAGATACTGTCCAGCTTTACTATTACACTGTTATTTTGACTTGGGCTGGGAAAAGCCACCTCTCAACTCTAATTGCAACAGATGAAATATGACTCCCCTGCAATCAACATGGTTTAGCCCATGAGTAACATTCCACTCTTCATTTCAAGCTCCTTCTTAAGTCTGAATCAGGCCCATGATTCCTGTTCCTTTATTTATGAATAAAGGGCCTGATCCAGACCTACGAATGAGAGCGGAGCGTACTACCGCTGCAGTGTAAAAACTTTCACTCCCACGACACTCCCTTTACCTTCTTTTCATTACGCCCGCCGAATCCTACCCTAACTTTTCCCTGTGTTTGTACGTATTTATGTAGCGACGCGCTGGTCGTAGCGGGCTATGCACACCCATAATGTACAATTTAAATGGCTCCCACCGCCTACATTCCTTAACTCCAGCGTCCATATTAACTTCGTACTATAAACACGCCCCGTCGTCGGAAAAAAAACGCAAACAATACGAACGCTACGAAAAGGTCTTTGGTACGGCCAGAAGTTGTCACTATGCGCATGCGCAGTGCGTTTTTTCTGCCGTTTTTACGCTTTAGATCAGCATTAGCTCGCATGCGAGCGTAGGTCTGGATCAGGCCCAAAGTAACTATTTTCAGTATTTCACTATATAGTTTACAGCTTTACATAACAAATTTAACTTAAAGCCTTTAACAAATTTAAAGTCCTTATTTTCAGTGGATTTGCCAGGTATTCACCATTTGTATTCTGCCTTGGGGAGCAATCCTTCCATCTACAGTTTCATGGCAGTAATGTTACACAGTCGTCATGGCGTCTGGAAGAATCACCTTTGGTCAAAATAATCCATCCACAGACTTTTCCCTGTTGTGTAGAAAATGGAAATTTCAGAATATCCTCTTCATATTTCAGTGACCACATTTTAAAGAAAAACATGTAGCTACTTTGACAGTTTAGGTTATTCTGTAAGAACAAATACCAGGGTAGCTAATTTTCCCCTTCATTCTTGTCTTACACAAGTGTTCTCAGTTGTTAAACAGTCTTTTGTCTAGCCAGAAAATGTATGTATTTTAGAACACTGGGCTTGATGGAAGTATTAATAAGTTTCAGCAAATGTTTTTAAATATTTTGTAGAAACTATGAAAGTTTCAATAGGCAATCTGCAATTCCACAAATCTTCAACCACCAGAACTCCTTTGGAAGCTGCTGTAGCTTTCTTTTCTTACACTCCTTGGACAAGATCCAAGATCCAGCAATATGCTCCATTCCTGAACTCCAGGTGCAGAAAGTGACCACGTTTGCGTTTGTGAACGTAGACAGGCTGCACTTCCAGTATGCATGTGAATCCTCCTCAGTACTGGAGGTGTTTCTGATGGAGGGGAGGGATGCAGACGTCAGGTGCACAAAGTAGAAAGGAGAAATTATGTATTTATTAACAGGTTTTTACATAGCACTATCAAATGACGTAGCGCTTTACAGAGAATATTTCATATTCACATCAGTTTCTGCCCCATTGGAGCTACATACTAATGTCTCTAACACATACACACACAAACATTAATTTACTTAGCAGCCAATTAACCTACCAGCATGTTTTTGGTGTGTTGGAGGAAACCGGAGCACCCAGAGGAAACCCACACAGACACAGGGAGAACATACAAACTCCACACAGATAAGGCCTAGACCAGGAACCAAACTCATGACCTCAGTGCTGTGAGACACTACTCACTGAGCCACCAAAGGGAAATATATTCAAATCACACAGTAAGGGTATGACAAGGCCCTTATGCCATAAAGACTTCCAAGAAATGCCAAATGTAAGGGAGAATCCAGGGATTGTAACTTCCTGTATATGAAGGGAGTGGTCTCCCCTTGCCCACAGCGGAGTCTATATACAACAGGGGTTCTGCATTAGATCCCTGCTAGCTCTGCAGTTGGGTGTCTGGACCAAGCAATATTGCCATCAGTTTGAAATATCAGCTGTTTGTACAGAAGGAAGATGGAGCTATAGCACCAGCATTATGCAGCAAATGGGTCTCTTTATAAGTCAGAAGACCCACTGAAGATCAAATAATATCAGGATTGTCTAAGGTCCAGTGCACCACGTACAGACTAGAGCCAATACCCCTTAAGCAGAAACAGCCTTAATAACAGATCAAGCGTCCTGCTTCCCCTGGCATCTGCTAAGGTGTATGACAAATCCTCCCCTTTAGGCTTTATAAAGGCTAGGTTGTGTTGGCTTCAGACTAAATAGGCAGCACTAGTCATTTTGTTCTCAGTTTAGCTTTTTTTGTCGGGTAGCAAATAACTTCTAGACATTTAACTGGTTCTCACAATAAAATATTTTTATCTGGAAGGATTGTCCTATATTTACATTTGTGCATCTTGGCTTACATCTTAAAGGGTTGCGTGTTATTGAAATCCTAAAATCCGTTTTTCTAATATTTATACATTGACAATTTAGTTTCCTTTTGCTCTTTGGATTGCTATGGACTTGGCATTTCTGCCCTCAGATTTTCCACCTCCATCATTCAAAGACTGAATGCTGTGATAGTGGATTTTATAATGACATTTCCCACGCTGGAAGACTTTTTGTTATTCTCATGAAGGCCAACATTCAAAGATGCCTTTATTAAGTTAAATTGTTGTTCCACTAGGCCAAAAGTCTCACTTTGAGCAACTAGACCACAAGAAGGTAAACATGATATATCTTATGGAGGTTCACATGGTAACTTTTTCAGCTGCTGAAACACAGATTTCAGCTATTCTACCATGTTGTTTTGGTTCTAGGTTCTGCCAAATTTTTGTTCAAAACAAGGAAGCTGATTCATCAGACGTTCCTACTTATTGCTGTCAATGGAAAAGATGAATGCGCTGGTGTTCTGAAATAAAAAGACCAGATGTGCTGAGAGGGCTCGTTTTTATGATGTCATAAGCAGCTTGTTTTGGGGCAGAGGCTTGTTTACAAATTATTTCAATAATAGGACTACATTTTCAAATATTATTATTTATTGTAAAAACTTACTGTGCTTCAACATATGAGGTCAATGGGGTAGATCCAGACCTATGTGCTTGTTACGTTTATTAGCGTAGCGTATTTACGCTCGCGTAAGTACTATGCACTCCCCTCGCATGTACGTACTTTGGCCGTTTAACACTTCCCAAACCCTACCTTAACTTTACACGGCGTAACTACTTACGTACGTACAGGCCTGATGTACCTAACTGCCTAAGCATGCCCATACTGTATGATTTAAATGCCTCACCCCGCCTCCTAAGCGTAATTACGGGTGTCGTGTGTACTAACGCTGTTTGAGACGTGACTGGCCCGTACGCTTTGAGTTACGTGGTGTAACATCTGCCGCACGCATGCGCAGTAAATACTAATAGGCGATTTTACGTCAGTGGCTAGTGTAAAATCGCTCACGTACGTAGGTCTGGATCTGTCCCAGTAAGAAGGCTTTTAGGGGTAAATGATGTAGATATTAGAAGTCACAACTATGGAGGTGACAAAATTCCTGTGAGAGTTCTTATGTCTAATGTGGAATAATTTCCAGTGTTCCCTGGAATCAGGGCTGCCATCAAGGGGGGACAGCCGGGCTATTGGCCCAGGCCCGGAGCTGATGGGGCCCGCAATACTCACCTTTGCTCAGCGGGACAATTCGCAATGCACAAAACTTCCCTGCACACCAGCCCTAGCTTAATGCTGGTCAGTGGCGCCCCGCCCCTTAGGTGACATCACTGACAATGTCACATAGAGGGGTGGGGCCTGCAGATGAGTCCCGGGCCCCACTATTCCTGACGGCTAATGCATATTTTCCCGATGAATTCTTCAGTGTTGGCATCAGATCTTATCCATTTTAAGGAACCTAAAACTATTTGGAATAACTTCATGTGAAATAGCTTATTCGCTACCTAATTTAATCATGATATTGCAGATTGATGCCTTTCAGTTGATTACATAGACCACATCCCGATTAACATTACTGCTATTTTTGTAGCTCCGGGTTTGGAAAAGTGGAGATGTTGCCCATAGCAACCAATCAGATTCTAGCTCTCACTTTCTTTTTACATATTAGAGAACGTCAGCTAAAATCTGATTGATTGCTATGGGCAACATCTACGCTTTTCCAAACCCGCAGCTTAGTAAATCTGGCCCTAAATATGTGTTAATACTGTATTGAATCTCTGAGCTAGACACTCATGGGAGCCAGTGGAGGCATCGATGCATAGAGATTTCCAACTCTCTTCAATAAATAACATGAATGTATCGTGTTATATATGGAGGGTAGAACGTGAATGCTTTTATACGTAGTACACTTGTTAAACTTTAGGAATGAATAGTCTTACAGACAAAGCAGAACTGTTCCCTGGTTATCCTACAGTGCCATGTTTTCTTGGCCATTGCCCTCCTGGGATACAGACAAAAATGTATTTAACATCCTTTGCCCAACTTCAGTAATTTTCCAGAACCAACTAAAGTTCAGCCTGAACTCTGTGCAAGTCAGAGCAGTAATGGCAACATAAGGTCAATAAACTTCCAGCTAATTAAGTTTTAATATTTAGTTGTTAAAGTGGAATATTCTACAATATTAAAAACATTAGCTAAAATGATATTAATACCTTTTACCAAGTAAGTTGCATTTGTCATATATGGCACGTCTAGATGACATGACCTAAGGGAAAGCAAGTGCCACACTGCTGTCAGCCTCTTACCTAGCATCTACAGGAGGTAAGCCGTAGTAGACCAGGCAAAGTTGGGCAGCTCATGGTTACACATCCAGCAGTGCAGACAAATTGTGGCACCCCCTAAAGTCATGGTGACCCTGTATGGTGAAGGTTTGTGGCAAGTATCTCTGCTATTTGTCTTTCTCAGTAGGTGTGACTGCATCTTCTATTTGATGGTCAAATACAGCATCAGGATTTTTAACCACTTATATAATTTCAACTTCTTGCACTAATCTGGTTTGACAGTAGTATTAAATGTCACTAAAACTGACCAATGTGATGTAGAAGCAAATAAATAAAGATATCTTTATCCATTTTTTTTTGTACTTATTTTTAAATCATTTTTGTTCATAAATGACTGATTGTACTTATACAATGCAGTTATTACAGCAAGCATTGTTTTATAACTCTATGGTTATAGTAATGCACAGTTAACAGTCATACAAGATCATAACATTTCAGACTAACAATAATAAATGTCTAAGCCACACAGTGAGACTATAGCATAGCTTTTTGGCATTAGGTATTTGCTCTGTATAAAAGACAGAGAAAACGCCAGCAATGCAAAAAAAAAATCCATATCTATGCTATTCACTGCTTGGAAATTAAAAGCTACAACTGCTCAATTCCTCAATAGGTAGTACAGACACTGGGCAAAATGAAAGAGGGAAAGCCACATTGCCACACCCATCAACTGGAGAGATAAAAGGAACCATTAGAAGTTATTTGCCACAATTCAAAGTGCAGAGCACACGGTATGCTGCGCAGTACTTTGGATTTTAGTTTTGTTAGACACTCTGGATCAGGAATTAACTTTCGGATATCCCTATTTCGGAAATCAGGCTTTCTTAGAGGGGAGGTGAGGGTCGCCGCTAAGAATTACCCTATTTCGATAGGACCGTTTTCTCCCAGCCAGTTTTGAACTGGCTGGGATTTCGATTGCATATGCCTCAATGAGGCATAGCAATCGATCCACAGAGCACGGAATGCGGTACTCCAAAAGGTAAGGCTGTAAACTACCTCAACCCTTCCCCTAATTCTAACCCTAACCCTTCCATTACCCTAAACCTCTCTCAGTTACACTCTCCGCATTGAAAGTCTCATTTCCCGAAAAAGGGACATTCGAATGTCCCTTTTTTCTATACTTACCACTTTATACTTTTTTTTTAAAGAATGGGTGAGTATGCCGTTTAGCATACTTAGCCCATTCACTTTCGCAATGCGCGATATCCCTCAGCCGCTGTTATCGCCGGACCTAGAAAAGGTAAGTAAATGATCTCTGTGGGGTTAGGGTTGGGGTTAGGGTCAGGCTGCAGGGGAGGGATGGTTATGGTTAGGCTGCAGGTGAGGGAGGGTTAGGGTCAGGCTGCAATTAAGGGTTAGGCTGCCAGGAAGGGAGAATTAGGGAAAGGAGTAGGGACTATTTTTACTCACCATTTCGGAGCACGGAGCTTTCGGTGCTCCGTGGATCGATTGCAATGCCTCCTTGAGGCAACTGGCTGAGAGGAATTGGTATTTTCGAAAATGGGATTTTCTATGCGGGGACCCACACCCACCTCCCTTCCCCGCAGCCTGACCCTGACCCTCCATTCCCCGCAGCTTGACCCTAACCCTCCCTTCCCCACAGCCTGACCCTAACCCTCCCTTCCACGTAGCCTGACCCTAACCCTGGAGAGGTTACTCACCTTTCCCAAGGTCTGGGTTTTGTGGTAGCGGCAACGGCAGCTTTTCTGAAACAGAATGGGTGAATATGCTGATCGGCATACTCACCCATTCTGAAAAAAAATTCCAAACTAAAGGGTTATTCGAAATAGGGACATCCAAAAAGGAACTTTCCCTATGGATGTCCCTATTACGGAAATCAGGCTTTCTTAGCGGGTACTGCAACCGGAATTAGGTCTGAATGCAGGCACAATTGTCCACTAAATTACAGGTTTAAGAAATCTAATACATTGCAAACCTCTGACCTTGTGTCAAATTAATTACAACATGTGAGAATCAGAATCTATACAAAGCAAACACAGAATAAAGTCTAAACAGACAATATCCTCAAAACGTATTCCAATTCTGTAATTACTGGCAGATTAATGACAAACTCTCTTTCAAGTTTACTAGGTTTCATTACAGTAAATGTGTTTGATATTTTGCTCCTAAAAAAACAAAATCCACCACATTTTTAGACAGACCAGATCACAGTAATACAAATGTTGCTAAATTTAACTATTCACAGCAAAATAAATATCACTTTCCAACACACAACCGCTGGTCTGTATAAGAAGTATTCACATAAAAGGCCTGTGGAACTTGTCCACCGGCACATCAATTAATAGATACAGACAGTACTGGCTAACAACAGCCCAGTATTTTTATTCTGCAGAGATCAATGAAAACACTTAAAATGTTACTGCTCTTAAAGCAATATTGATTCTGGCAAGACATCTGTCATTCTTTGTGGAATGTGGGAGAGGAACTTTAGTTGCCTTATCAAGATGCTTAGAACATTACCAAGTGTGCGTTTATATTTGTCCTAAATAATTAGGTCAGATAAAAGAAATATTTTATAGTACCACATTGCAACTTCTATAAACTGATGGTTACATTTTGTCCTCCTTAATCAGCTATTTTATATAGAAAAACATGAATATAATTATTTTGTGTTCTTGTTTTTTATTATGTACAAACTCTAACATAATTATAAATACATATCCATCATGCCCTGTTCTGGCTTTTCCACTCTAATTAATAGCTGTGTGGTAATCCAAATTTAGACAGTTTCACAAATCTAAAGCTGGCCATACAAAACAACGATTATTGACCAGATCCAATTATAGGGTATCGGCCAATAACTGTACCAGATGCTCAGCTACAATTATTTGATGTTATGTCATGCGTAAAAATGTTGGGCTCTGGGACAAATGGTAAATGTGTTTCACTGTGCATGCAGTCATAAGCTATTTGTGTTAATTTCGCATTGTTGAGTCAGTAGCAAAATCAAACAAACACCTTGGGCTATATTTACTAAACTGTGGTTAAGGAAAAATGGAGATGTTGCCTATAGTAACCAGATCCTAGCTCTCACTTTTCTATTACATACTAGAGAATGTCAGCTACAATCTGTTATACAATTATTTGATGTTATGTCATGCGTAAAAATGTTGGGCTCTGGAGTGCATGCAGTCATAAGCTATTTGTGTTAATTTCGCATTGTTGAGTCAGTAGCAAAATCAAACATACACCTTGGGCTATATTTACTAAACTGTGGTAAAGGAAAAATGGAGATGTTGCCTATAGTAACCAATCGGATCCTAGCTCTCACTTTTCTATTACATACTAGAGAATTTCAGCTACAATCTGTTAATTGGGTATCATTTGCATTTCTCATTTTCCACAGTTTAGTAAAATCTATCCCCTGGTCTTATAGAGGCTGGGCCACCCTGAGCATTGTTTTAGCCATATTAGGTCAGAAGCTCTGCTGTAGCTACAGATGCATTTATCCATTGTAGTCTATTTCAAACTCCGTGCAAAGTATGGTCTGTACACCATATCATATCATATATATCATATCATACCTCTCAAGTAAAGTTGTGAAATGTGGAAAGCCTTCTTCACATTAGACGTTCTCTTTCTTCAATTTAAGTAGCTTAGGCACTAGTTGGCGCTGTATCGATGGAGATGCAGAAATTCATTCCATTTTAATGATCTAAGTATAAACACACAAAGAATAAATAAAAAGATACATTTAAGTACATATATTTACAAACAATCCCCTCTAAAAATTACTTTGCACTTGCGCTAAATTGAGTTACTGCAGCTCCACCGGTGGGTGGTAAGGAAATTATACCATGAACAAAGATACAATAGTTAGCGGCAGGTATTAATAGGTTGACAGCCCCTGATGTACTGGTTTCTTTTGCTTAGGACATGCCCCTTTCATAGTGCTGTATATGTGTGTGTTTTTTTTATTTTTATTTATTTATCTGTCCTATGAAAGAGGCACTACCACTTAGTCAGCCCCTGGTGGGGGTGTGGGTCACCGCTGCGAATGGCTTTTTTTTCATAAGGGACGTTCTCTCCCAGCCAGTTCTCAACTGGCTGGGAAATCAATTGCATTTGCTTTGCAGAGGAAAAGCAATCGATCCCCACAAAAAAAGAAGACACTGGTTTGAATGATAAATATAAATTTAACCCCAGCCATGACCCTAATCCTTACCCTAACACTCCCCTTCCACTACCCTAAGATTCCCTTCCCCACAGCCTAAGACTTCCCTCCCCGCATCCTGACCCTAAAGTTGGCCTATTATCGGGTGATCG
This sequence comes from Limnodynastes dumerilii, assembly GCA_011038615.1. Classification (NCBI taxonomy): domain Eukaryota; kingdom Metazoa; phylum Chordata; class Amphibia; order Anura; family Limnodynastidae; genus Limnodynastes; species Limnodynastes dumerilii. The sequence continues at coordinate 426,197 of WWET01000542.1, read as the reverse complement.
GGCAAATAATCGCTGTAGTTAGTGGCCAGGATCAATTTTTCAAACACCAAATAAACGCACCAGAAACGTACTGGTACGATTATTTGGTCTTTTAACATGTTTGATTTATATAGGGAGCAAGCTCCCGATATATTAAGGTAGCCAGTCGGCTATCAGATAGACTCCCTATTCTTTAAAGCCACTGCTGCATATCTATGTACTATGCTGCTTTAACAGCTTTGAAGATATACTTCAGAGCTGTCAGAGCAGCATAGTACTAGCCCTGCCCCCCTTCCTCTTCTGCTAGGATTTTCGGTCCCAGCAGGAGAGGTGTATGGTGCCCATAAAGGGACATTTCTCTGCTGGGAAATCAGGATACCCCCTGCTGGGATCGATAATCAACCCAGTGTATAGCGAGCATAACCTTAACTCTCCCTTCCCCGCTGCCTAACCCTAAAACTCCCTGAGAGTGTTACTTACCTCTCCTGTCGGTTCGGTGTGCGTGTGTGTGTGTGTCAGGTCTTCTGTGGAGTTTCCAAAAAATGTATGGGTAGGTATGCATATTGGAGTACTTACCAATTCTAATAAAAAAAATCGAAAATGGCTGCCTTTTTGAAATAGAGAGCCAAAAATTTACTTTTAGCTACCTCTACTTCTAAAAGACCCATTTTGCGGCGGAGACGACTTCCAAATGTTGTTTGTAGTACTTTGCTGTATCTGTGACTGCTGGGGGATAGCACACAATCAGGATTATTTAGGCATCACCAAAAGTGGTTATGTTGCAGCTGTGCTCTAATGTCCCATGGAGAGCCCTTCTTTTCCTCAGTACTACTGCAAAACTATGCAGCCATGCAAAGAGCTTCATGTGAGGACTTCCAGCACTGCCTGCTTCCCTTCCCCAAATCTTATTATTCTAATTAAGAAAAACTCACTGATTCACATTTTGGTAGAGAACTGTGGTAGCATGAAATTATTTTGCCTAGAATATCTGTAATCACCTCAGGCTTTTGTTATTGGGAACACATTTGGTGTCAGTAGGTATTTGGGCGCTGTGACAGATTACACCCTCTGCGAGTGAGACACATTTATCACCCAAGAAGGGAAAAATCAGACTAATGCTAAGTACAACTTTCTTCACTTGGACTTTCAAGCGTGGTGATGTCAGAATGATGAATTTATATGTCTGGCAGAAGCACCAGAGGACAGAATTAGGGAACTCATAAGTGAAGTAAAAATGGAACTAAGTTCTGTTATTGTAGTGGATGGAATCAGAAGGAAAGTACAGAAAAGAGTAACAGATGCAGTGGTGCAACCAAAGGGATTGTTGGCCCTGACCATTATTCTTCATTATTCTCCATCATTCTGCATTCACACTATTTCCTTCCAGTCTTTAGTTTGTGAGAATGACTCTGTCAGGAACAGCTGGAGACAGCATCTATGCAGTGACAGATACACAGACACCACACAGATCTCTGACTTCATTTCCCCTTTTATTGTTTACTTCATTCTCATTGAAATGATCCAGTACTAGTGCTTACTATCTGTACTTGCTATAAATATAGTGGATTCCATGTAAATTATTGTGAGGCATCTCAGTTGTGTTTATGCCTATCAAGTAACTGGACAGATTTGCATTTATACATTGAATATTGTTAGTAGTATGCTTTTTATAATTTGTGTCTGTATAACAACAAAGTAGCAGAGAAGTTATAATCATATAACGTGGGAAATTCCAATACACATCGTCATAAAACTTTTCTTCTCATTGTTTTGTTTTTATGAGTCTGTTAAAACAAGTTGCTCTTTTTCTCTTAACTACATAAAATTACCCATTGGTGGATCATCCCAATCGTGTCATGTGAAGCATCCCTGGAGGGAAGATTACTTTTTGTAATCATTTCACTTGTATCAGTGGAACTTCATAGATAAACATCTGTTGGATGCCCAAGGCTGAGTTTAGCAGCTACTTGAAAACAACATTTGCATCTTGCCTTCTGATATTACATTTATGAATTGTTATAGCTATAGAGAGACAACACTGCCACCTGCTGTTTATGTAGTAGTACTATTTTTTGTCTAATATGCTATGGGATAGAATAGAAATTAATGACTGTAACGTGTATGAATATTTACATGTAACAGTCATTTTTATCTCACAGTGGATCTGTGTTGTCCTAGATCAGTGATGGGGAACAGATGCTACTCAGCGATCACTTCTGCTCCTTTTGTTGTTGATGTCACGTGTTTGTTTTATGTGTATAACTTATTCAGATAACTTGTGGTACTACACATTATGTATTGCTTGATATTATTACCATGATATATGTGCTGCCTCTGGGGTTTATCAGGTTGCCCACCACTGCCCTAAATTAGACCTCTGGGACTATTCATTGACAGCAATACAGCATGCAGCAGGGAAATGCAGGTCTCATGCTTGTTGTATACTGCTTAATGCAAGATACTGCTTTTACATTTTGTGCGTAAAATATCTGTACATTTGTGTTTATGTTTAGGAGAAATACCCATTTGCTGTTGGTCTTCCACTGGGATCGTCAAGTGATTACATGGTGCTGATGAACCCAGATCTCCCAGGGTATGTAGACTTGAAGATACTACATTAATGTATTGATTATCTTCTTTTTTTCCCTTTAACTTGTTTCGAATATCTGTGTCACAGAATGCAAATTCTATTTATACTTTGTGCCTTAATTGATATAGTTTTGTATCTATAAGAAACTCTTTTCTGTGATAGATTTAATCCTTAATTCTATCAGTAATTATCTTTGCATGTTCTGTGGACTTGTCATGCTGTGTAATGATGGTCATGTACTTGTTATGTTTCTACAGCTGTGAGATGATGCTTGTGTGGAAATTGACAATAAATGAGGAAGGAGCAGTGACACCAATCTTGGATTTATTACCAAAATTACCAGAACAAGGTAATGATGCGGATACATTCTGGGCTTGTTTAGTCTATTTGACGCCTACAGTAATAAATGCTGCAAAATCTAGCAGACGTCAGAATTAAAAGAGAAGCTCGTGTCTACCCGCATGTGACTTGTGACGTGAGGCTTCAGTCACATTGTTAAGGGAAGATGTTGGTGTCAAATGGCCCTTACCTAAAAACAACTCTTTCATTTATAAATAACATATGTCCCATATACCAGCTGACATTATACAATACATAGTGGTATCTATTGCTTATCTGTACTGCTTAACCTGTTTTAGATTTGCTTATATAAACTATTTAATTAACTTGTAGGATACAAGTGGAGTTGCCTAAGGCCATTAACAATAGAATATATTGGTTGTGTTAGTTAAGTTGAGATGGCGCCTTAGTGCTTTTTTCTTTCTGATTTGGAGAATTTTTTGTTCCTTCCTTTTGAGTTTTTCTATGGTCAGGCCTTCTAGCTTGTGATAATCCTCCTGTGTTTTGAAGGGGCTTAGTTCCTGGTCTAGGTTCTCTATAGTGCTCTCAAGTGTTTTTAACTCTGAATGGTTGTTGGTAATGAGTAGATCTACAAGTCTAAGGGAACACTCCTGAAGTATTGCGTTCCATCTGCACATGAAATCAGGATCTTCTATATGGTGTGATGGTACTTTTGAGGCCTTTAGGGATTATTTTATGTGCTGTGTACCACTCGAGTGTTTGGGTGTCCCACCATAGTTTGGGCTCCTTAGTGATAAGTTTCTCTAGGTTAAGGAATTTTTTGCATAGGTCCACACTGTCGCTACTCCATGTGGCGGCAATGTCTAATTATAGGAAAAATTCTGATGCTAACCCTAACCTGTTTGTTTTGTCTGTCAGTGAGCCCATTCACAGAGACTGTTTGCTGCTGATTGGGATAAGGAAATGGAAACAGAATATAGTGTTGGCACTCAAAGTCTCTGTGGGGATTGTGGAGGATCTGGCTGCTGCCTTCTGTGAAGTGTCCCAAACAAATCACTTCAAAAGTTTACAGTGGTGCTTGGATGGAGGTTATAGCGCTCAGATTGGGATAGTTCCTATAGATTGTCCACAAAAGGAGAAACTGTGTGTGTTTGAAGTGGTGCAGGGTAGGGTGACTCCAAACCAGCTTGGGGAAATACAAAGGGAGACAGGAGGTACAATATAGTGTAGATTGCCAGGAATGATGGAAGAGATTGTACACTAGTATTATATTTTGGAATATAGTAAATATGGTAAATGCAGTATTTGTGTGATTCACATTGATCTAGCTCTTTATCTGTTCTATACAAGCCCTCACACCATGTCACAAAGCCATCTTATATGTGTGTTGTGGGCCTGCTGCTCACCACATTGCCTGTTGTTAAAGCTGATGTGCTGCTTTTATTCAGCATGTAATTAAATTAAGAGCAATGGGCTGGATCCAGACCTTGTTAAGTACATGAACTTAGTTACTCAAGGGCTAAACCATGGTGATTTCAGGGGGAGTCAAGTTAATTGTATTCTTTGCATGCAGGGATATATCTTTGAGTTGCTTACTGCACACAGATACTGACCAGCTTTACTATCACACTATTATTTAGACTTGGGATAGGAAACATCACCTCTCAACTCTAATACTGTTTGCAACAGATGAAATATGACTCCCCTGAAATCAACATGGTTTAGCCCAGGAGTAACTAATTTCATGCACTTAACAAGGTCTGGATCCAGCCCAATGAGTAGATGAATAGTTGTGTCACAAAATGAGTACTTCGTTTATTTCTCTTTAATAATCATCTATGGTTTCCCATTGAAAATCCATGGGTCCCTTCAAAGGAACACACTGAATGAATGAATAAATGAATTTTTATTTTTTTTATTACAGATCATAGAAAAATACATAGTACAAGTAATATAGTACAATAATACAGTGCAATCTGGGGCGTTACTAGGGTTGATGGAGCCCAGGGCAAATGGAAAAAAATGCGTCCCAACCCTTCCATACTGTCTTAAATTCTAAAAATGAAAATATAGCACCCAAGGCACATGCCCTGTAACGCTTACATTAGTTTCACCTCTGTGTGCAATGTTTGACAAATATCCAGATTTACTAAGCTGCGGGTTTGGAAAAGTGGAAATGTTGCCCATAGCAACCAATCAGAGCTGATATTTTATAGTATGTAATTGGAAAATGAGAGCTAGAATCAAATTGTTGCTATGGGCAACATCTCTACTTTTTCTTACCCGCAGCTTAGTAAATCTGGCCCCAAGGATATATCCTACACAGCATTTAACCAGATAGGTGGGTCTGATTGAATAATTCTTGTTTAATACAAACCAACCCTATAAAAAACATTTATGAATAATGGTTTTGATTGAGAGTGGCAACATGTCAATATATGTCTCCCATAACATGAAAAAATAACAGGAGAACACTTGGAGTGCATTATTCCTTATGCAATGATGCCTCAAGCCACTCCATGCAAAATACGAAATATAGCTTATTACCAAACAACGCCATACTTGGAGGTTCATTCTTTATCCACATATGGAGCATACACTTTTGTGCCACAGCTGATAGTATTAAAGGTAACTGCCTACTTTCTTTGGTACATTTGGTAAACTTTGGATTTACCAGTACATAGATAAACAAGTTATTTGTAATATATAGCTGAACTTGTCTCCAAAAGGTTTTTAATTTTAGGACATTCCCACACACAGTGGACAAAAAGATGCGCCCTCTAGAATACACTGTGGACAGAGATCAGCTGTATAATATCTGTTTGTAGAAAAATTGAAAGACATTTCTCTATCTGTGTTTGCCCTTATCACTGAGCAAGAATAATTAAATCAGTTGAGGAGTTTTTACACACTAAAGCTGGCCATACACTACAACGATTATCGGTCCCAGCAGGGGGTGGGCCGATAAACGGGACGATTTCCCGCAAGGGAAATGTCCTGTTATCGGCACCATACACCTCCTCTACTTGGACCGATAATTCTAGCAGAAGAGGGGAGGGGGGAGGCAGCGCTCTCTATGGCGCTGCTGCAGAGCCATGTGCAAAGCTGCTCTGACATGCTTAAAAGTATACCTTCAAGGCTGTCAGAGCAGCATAGTGCATAGATCTGCAGCAGCGTCTATTGCAGGGAGTAGTACAGATAGGGATCTGCCGAATCCGCGCTTCACACAGCGTGGGTTCGGTTGGTCCCTCTCTGTACTATTCCCTGCAATGGACGCTTCTGCAGATCTATGCACTATGCTGCTCTGACAGCTTTGAAGGTATACTTTTAAGCTGTCAGAGCAGCTGTAAACATAGATCAACAGCAGCGTCTATTAAAAGGATAGGGAGCCATTCAGCTTGCTGATTGGCTCCCTTAAAATATCGTTTAAAAAATATCGTTTAAAATCAAACATGCTGAACGATCAAATAATCGCACCAGAGCGTTTCTGGTGCGTTTATTTGACGTTTCAAAAATGTATCTGTCCCATACACTAGAGCGATTATTTGCCCGATCACCCAATAATTGGGAAATCGGGCCGATAATCGTCTAGTGTATGGCCACCTTAAGGTCTGGGAAGATCTCCTGCCATTTAACAAAATTGTTTTGCTCCCCTCAGCATGTTGTAATGGGATGAAATGACATTTCTGGGTTCTGGTGGATTGCTCAATGTCCTATCTAAATCATTTATCCAGTCTTCTGATGAGAAGTTATGTATTATAGATGTGATGTAATAAATGGCTTGATACAATGCAAAATTAAGAGTAAAAGGTAAATTGTAATTTTTCCATATACGTGATCGGGATAGATTTGTTGTATACAAGGGTCTACCAAGGACTTTATGGTTTTAAGTCCTCTGTCTCTCTCCCAAGTTGAATGCCTGATTCCCAATGAGTGGCAGGAAATGAGTTTTTCTAGCCTTGAAGCCCCATTTTAGAACGTACCCTTTGCTGTGTTTTCCATGGGGTCATGTAAATCAATCCCATGTGGCAAATCTACTCTCCTCATATGTAAGAAATTTGGCAAAGTTATAGTTTCTGTTTGAGGTATAACAGTGTCACAGTACATGTTTTGAACCTGTGAAAAGGATTCATCTAGTAAGTCCTGGGGATTGCCTCTAGAAGCTTCCAGATTGCAGTTCCTTTCGTACTCTACAAAGCTGTCCCTTAGGAATGTGCTTGACCCAGGGTTTAAGATGGCTGCTATCGAAGTGTAGGTAATTATTGGTATTAACTTGTTTAATAAATGTTGTAGTTATGATCTTGGCATCTCTAACTGAAACATTCAGATCTAGAAAATCTACAGTGGCATTTTGCCCTGAGCAGTCAATTTTAGGTTATATTTATTGGGATTCAAGAAGTCAACAAAAGTGTGCGGTGAACCCGTCGTCAATATAACTCCCATAGAACTCCAGGGTTTTATATCATTTTACCTTAGATTTGTTTAAAGGATTTTTCATTTCTGGGGCTGTGGTGTGGTTAGAATTCCAGAGTTCCTCCATAGCCTGTAAACAATGGGATCTATGGAGGTAATTTAATGATGCCTTAACAATGTCGTCTGCAACAAAAAGCCCAGATGTACGTAGTTCTAGTTATAGATTGAACTACTTAGGACCTGCACTGGGGGTATAGTTTAGGCCCCTTTTAAGAAAAGATCTTTAAGATGAAAAAAAAAATAGAAGAGAGATTAAAGATCCCTTTAGTATCATTGTCGGTTATCTTTTTTTTTTTTTTTATATTTTTAAATATGGCTGTTGAAACGCACTGCGCATGTGTAAGGTAGATGCTATGCATCGTATCTTGTTCATAACTACATGCAGTATGGGCTGAGTTAGGCAGTTACGTATGAGAAGGCGATACGTACAACCGCGGCTATGCATGGAAAAGTTAAGGTAGGGTTTGGAACTCGTAAATAAGCTAAATTATGTGTGTTCGAGGGGAGTGCATTATACTTACTAGTGCGTAACTATGCTACACGATCGTACTTAAAGGTAACTTAAGTCTGGATCTGGCCCATGGTTCCTTTGCTTCAATAACTCGGGGACTTCTGTATAAGCTAAAGATTTAAATATACATAAACCTATGGGAATAATGAAATTGTCTAGGTATTTTTGTAGCAAGATAATATCAATCGAGTGTCTCATTTCCATTTTCAATAAATTCTCTAATTTCTGTAAAAAGCATGGTCTGTTCAACAATATTATCAGGTTGTATTTTCTTGGAACAAAAGAATTTGTTTTTACCTTGTATTTACATAGTGGTCACTTTGGTCCTTGGCTGCAGCCCTATATTTATATATACACTTGCACATATTTAATTTGTTGGATAGAAGCGCAGCCATTTTTCTTGCTACTGTTTAGTTTTATTTGGGAGTCTGACCACCAGTGTTGCCAACTCTGAAACATAAAACAAGCAACCGAGACATTAAAAACAAGCCCAATCCAATCCGAATATATATATGGGCTCTAGAGTTAATATTAGAGTTAGGACTGCTCCCACAGAGAAGCCTTGATGTTGGCGGAGCAGCTTATCAAATTTCTGCAGATTTTTGTAACTAATTCTCTGATTTTTATTTTAAAGATAGAAATTCATATTTAGTTACTGAGTAATGGCTAGAGTGCCAGGCAATGCCTTGTTTTTTGTACAAATTCCCTGCCTAGTGCACCTGCCGTGTATATTACTTTAACAAACTGATTTGAGCAGCCTCTCTTTGGATTTTGTGTTTTAAAGTCTCTTTGAGATCACAGCTGTGAGGGAGAGATCGGTCGAGCGTCCACTGGAGGCCCAGGGAGCCTCCATGAGGTATGCTCTTGGTTTGAAAAGAAATTGGATACTGAAATTAAAAGAGAAGTGTACTCACCACTTACAGTCCGAACTCCACGCGGACCGCAACCCGGAAGACGCCAGCCCCCCCACAGAGCAGAGTTGCCCTGGTAACGGGGGCGTGCGTGTCAGTCGTCAGGCATTGGCTGCGGGGCCAGAAGGGGACGTCCGGTACACTACTCATTAAAAAAAACTGCCATATTATTGGTGGGTACACATCCACCATCCTTTTTTCTGTTTTTTTACAAATTGAAGACAGGCATCTTCTATACAGGTTAACCAGCATGTCATCACAAGAAACCTCCCGGGGGTTGGCTCAGGCTACCTTATCGGCAGGTGAGACCTTCAGCTATAGAGAGACAGACGTTGAAACTATCCTGTTTGCAGGTGATCCGTCGGATGGTCTCCATCAAGATCTGAATATTGACCTGTATCACAAATGGCTTAAACTGGAGAGAAAATTTGTCGATTACAAATACCATGGACTCACACTGTCAAATTACTACAGGGACAAAATGATCCCGCCCGGATTCCGGATCAGCAACATCCCTACGATAGGCCGGAATAACCCTGAATTCTGTCGTAGATGGGTGGTCATTTTAAATAAAACCAGCTTTGACTTGATGCTTTTAGTGGTGGAACAGTCGGGCAAGTAGATCAAGAGACTGCAGGAGGAGAAGGACCAGTTTCTACACTCCCATCGTAAAACCCTTGAGGAGGACACCACTAAAAAGTGGGTTGAAAAGCTACAGCTTAAGAAACACACTGATGAAGTGATCAAGTACAAAAAGGAGAAACTCATCAAGGTCAAAAGGCAATATGAGGAAAACCTTGTCTATCCATGGTTCTCTGGGACTGTGGCTATGATACCTAAACGCCAGCCTGGCAGAAATCGTCGCCATGCCTATAGATCAACGACCGATTTCTCTAGCGGACCTGGGACTTCTGACAGTGAAGCTGAGTATGCTGCCCCCCAACCCCCACAGGGTTTTTTTAACAAACCACCCATGGGCCGCAAAGGTGGCACAAAGGGAAGAGGACGAGCAGGCCCATCAGGAGATGGGGTCAATGTAGAAGAACCCAGGGTCTTACGATCAACGAAGAACTCATAATTAATCTTACTAACAGACCACTCTCCCAACCTGTTGAACTATGGACTTTCCTTCATTCCCACTAATGATTTTAATCCGTTGCAGTGGAAAATCGATCACCACAAATTTGGTCGCACATTGAAATTGAAGGAGTACTTTGATGCTCATCCGCATGGGACCACGCAAGTGGATGACAGATATGGCAAATTCAAGCCTGTGTCAACTTTTGAACCCACCACCATCAATCTCTCCATCAGAAGCTTTCTGCGACTAATGGACCAGAGTATGTGCAAAGCACATGATCAGATGCCGTCTAAACAACGTAATCTGAGAAAAGAACAGTGGCAAGCCCTGCAGGACATGAGCACGGACGATGAGCTGGTAATCCGACCCGCAGATAAAGGTGGGGCCATCGTCCTACAATCCAGACTCCAGTACTGCAAGGAAATCTATCGCCAGTTGGGCGATACAGAGGTCTATACACTTCTCAGCAAGAAACAACCGAATCTACAACCGATATTAAAACGCAGGTTGATGGTCTACTTGTGAAGGCTACAGAAGATGGGATATTACCACTAAAAGTAGCGGATGCCCTGATGGTGAAATTTCCCAAGATTCCCATATTGTACACCATTCCTAAAATCCATAAGAATCTGAATGAGCCTCCAGGGAGGCCTATTATATCGGCAAGGGTTTCCATACTGCAGCCATTGTCAAAATTTGTTGACTTTTTTCTACAACCTGTGGTGCAGAAGCAGAAGACCTACTTACGGGATACAACCCACTTCTTGAACACTCTACGGGATACACAGGACCTCCCTTCCCACTTTTTAATGTGTACCATTGACGTGAGCAGCCTCTATACAAACATTCAACATGTGGATGGTATAGAGGTTGTGAGGAAGCTACTGGAGAACACCGGTGATTATGATGGCCCCGCTATCCCCCTCCTACTGGAGATGTTACGTATGATTCTCACTTGCAATTATTTCAGCTTTGACGGCCAGTTCTATCTACCACGACAGGGCTGTGCTATAGGTAGTAATGTAGCACCCACATATGCGAACACGTTCATGTTCGAGGTAGAGCAATCCCTCTTTTTACGGAACCCTGAATGCAGTGAATTCATCATACTTTTTGTCCGTTTATACAGATGACATTTTCATGATCTGGACAGGCACCGAGGATCTCTTTGTAGCCACAATGGCAAAAATCAACACTATGCATCCAACGATCAAATTCACTTACACTGTCAGCAATAGTGAAATCGCTTTCTTGGATGTTCTTGTTTGCAATAAGGATGGTTGCTTGTCCACCCGGGCATATAGCAAACTAACGGACAGGAACACCCTCCTCCATGCGAGGAGCCATCACCCTGATAATTTAATTCAGTCCCTACCTTACTCACAATTCTTCAGAATCAGGCGTATCAACAGTGACCCTGTAGTGGCTGATATACAAATGAGGGAAGCCATGAACAAATTCCAGGAAAGGGGATATGCCCAAGGGACTCTGCAGGCTGCCTACAACCGGGCACAGGCAGTATCGAGGAAAGCGTTACTAGCTGTGAGACCTAAGAAACAAGGTTTTATGGACTCAAGGATCCCCTGTGTGACACAGTATGATCACCTCAGTTTTTTTTAAGAGGAGAGCATCTAAGGCACTGTGGCCTATCATCTCCTCTGATAGATCCATCCCAGAATTTTCTACCCGCTCAATTCTACACAGTCAGACGAGGACAAGGAACCTAAAAGACTACTTGTGTCACAATGACATCAGATCCAACCCCATTCAACGAGAGGCGAACTTTCTAACCAAACGCCCTGGCTGCTATAAGTGCCTGGGTTGCACAACCTGCAGGCAGATGCTAACGGGCTTGTCCTTTCAACACCCCACCTCTTTAAAATCAGGCATATCATCACCTGCACCTCCAACCATGTGGTGTATGTCATCAAATGCCCCTGCGATAAGCTATATGTGGGGAAGACTAGCCGGACAATTAGAGAGAGGATGGCCTTACACAGGTCGGCTATCAAGGCAGCCCTGGCTAACAAAAATCATGACCAACCGGTAGCCAAGCATTGGGTCACCGCTGGACATTCAGCCGCTGAGTTCAGATTTATGGCCATAGATCACATTCCTTCTCTAACTAGAGGTGGTAACCGTGACTTGATTCTACAGCAGCGGTAGTGTACCTGGATTTTTAACCTCAAAACTGTTGCCCCTTAAAGTCTGAATGAGCAATTACCCCTGTCTTGCTTTCTGTGAAGGGGTTCACTGCAGTTGGGGGCCTGTATGGTTAGCTGTTTTGTATGGTATAATATCTGCGTCATGGTTTGGTCTATGGCTGATGTTTTTGCTATTTTTATACTGATCTGTGCTTAACAATTTTGGGTGCGATCATGGTTGATATTTTCATTTATGGCTCACCCCCGCTGGACTACGATGCCTAGGGCTTCAATGCCTGACTATTTGTACTGGGATGACACCATTATGTTTTTCTCTTATTTAAGCCTTAGGTCTGTGAAGTGCCCTCCGTGGCTATTTCCATGTGCTGAATCGTGGGTTTCCATATTTTGGCTCAAGGGGACCTGTCCCCACATATGTCCAGATGGACAAATACCGTTATTCAGTCTGTGATGTTTGGAGCCTTTTTCCTATTTTGTGCTATTTAGAATGACATGAATGTCAATATTATGACTGTCTCTCGCACCTAGCTTGAGTTCTTGTGAGTGCCCTCCGTGGTGCTTGTTATTTGCATTTTTCGCACTGTATGTTTACCTAATATGTGCTAATGGGACCCGTTCCCGCATCGGTACATGCATATATGCACCATTATAATGCTAGTGACGTTATGATCTAGAATTCCATTACGGTCTGCTTGACATGCTGGGTTGTTTACTTTTTTTAATAAGTAGTGTACCGGACGCCCCCTTCTGGCCCCACAGCCAATGCCTGACGACTGACGCGCACGCCCCCCGTTACCAGAGCAACTCT
>WWET01000542.1:383329-403057 GCA_011038615.1 Limnodynastes dumerilii | reverse complement strand
GAGAAGAGAAGAAAATATATCTGCACTAGTATGTATTCCCTCAAATATATTATACATCCAAATTCCTTTATTACAGACGGTGGGGGGGTGCTACTTGTTGTTGAGTTAAGTAATCAGAAGAGAATTCTCTGGTGGGTCAATCTACTGAGAGAGCCAACCATGAAAAATGAACCACATCTTGTGCAACTTTTCAGGAATTTCCAAAATTGCTTAGATTTATTTAGTAATCAATAATAATGTTAACAGCAAAAATATGTAAAAACAAACATGTAAGGGAAATATACACTCACAGGGGAATTTAAAAAGATGACAGCCGCAAGTATAATCAATGTGCTATGGCAAATATACGGATCTGTTCACTTGTAGTAGCGGTACATAGAAATGTATATCCACAGACAATAGTACTATCCCTAGAGTCTACAAAACAAAAAAAAAACCCTCACGGAGGCGCTTCACTCACAAGGAGTACCCGCTTTCCCTATATTGATGCATCAGTAGTACAAGTATTTGGCAGGGTTTCCTCCGCATGTAAAGTGATACAGGTCCCGGATAGTGCAGCTGTCTCTCGAGCAGACGCACGTTTCTCTGTCTTCATCAGAGCCCTGAAACCCTGCCAACTACTTGTACTACTGATACATCACTATAGGGAAAGCAGGTACTCCTTGTGAGTGAAGCGCCTCCGTGAGGGTTTTTTTTTTTTGTTTTGTAGACTCTAGGGATAGTACTATTGTCTGTGGATATACATTTCTATGTACCGCTACTACAAGTGAACAGATCCGTATATTTGCCATAGCGGATTGATTATACGTTCAGCTGTCTCATCTTTTTAAACTCCCCTGTGAGTGTATATTTCTCTCTCTCTCTCAGTAGATTGACCCAACAGAGAATTCTCTTTTTTCTGATTACATGATGGGAGAAGGCCGCAAATGTATTTTTTGCAGGGGAGCTCCATACATGCTAGCACCGGCCCTGTATAAATCACATGACGGCAGATAGTCAGGACACTTTCACATCTACTGTAATATGTTATGTATTTTAACATTGAAAGTTACACAATTATTGGCCATCGGTTTTGAACGTGTTTTGTGCTCCAATTTTGCCAAAGTCTAGTAACTAAAATCATTGGCATAAACCATTATTCACTGCCTAGTTTGCATATGTAAATCAATGCACATTTAACGTTTCCCTTTGTTACCTTTGTCACTGCATATTCCACACTGCCATTGTCTTCCACAGAAAGATCTTTTAATTTTTCAAAGAAGGTTTCGTCATAAGGTCCATCCAGAAGAAGAGCGCTTCTGATGAGGAATGAAAGCATTTACACACATTACACTGAAGACCCTGATCTGCACAGCATTGCGTTCATTTGCATTTTGAAACTTACTATTGAAAAGAAGATGGAGTCATATAATGACCAGTGCTTGCTGTTTTTTTCCACACATAGCCTATATAAACATATCATACTTAACCTATGATTAACTCTATTTAAAGTAATTACTGTATCACTTATAAAACTAGTCTGGTGTCCAATTATAGTGTCTGTAATCACATAAGTATATTGGCTTTATATTGCATATCTGTGCAATCCTAAGTAATTTATTGTCTATAAGAGCATAGATTATAATTAGACCGAGTGGACCTGTTCTACTGAGAGTGTTTTACAAGGAAGATCAGTCAAGCTGCTTCATGCAGTACAGACTGTAGGGGGGTAACATTGTATTGTGGGAGTCCAGTAAGGAGAGCGCTGCAATAATCAATGCGGGAGATGATTAACTTATGAAGGAAAGTTTTTTTTCGTCTTGTGAGAGATATTTGTCTATTGTGAAAATGTTTTTCAGATATATGTAGCAGGGTTTAGAAACATATTGTATATGAGGAAAAAAGGACAGCAGCCATAACATTTTGTCCTGTTTTATTAAGTAATAGATTTAGTTAAATTACAGTTAATTATAGATTTACACTATAGATGGAATTACTGTAACTAGCATTATGCTTAACCCAACTGAAAATAAATTGTTTCTATAGTATAGAAAGGGTGTGGAGCTCCGTTCCGAATGGCCGATTTTCGATTTCAAGTCCCCCACTACTTCCCCTAATTCTTACCCTAACCCTCCTTCCTGGCAGCCTGACCCTAACCCACCATCTCCCACAGCCTGACCCTAAGCCTCCCTCCCCTGCAGCCTGACCCTAGCAGAAAGAGTTGACTCACCTGTCCCCTCGGTCCGGAGAGGTGTGATCTCTTCTTTCTGAAAGTGAATGGGTGAGTATGCTGAACGGCATAGTCACCCATTGATTAAAAAAAATTTCAAAAAAAGTTTAAGTATCAGAAAAAGGGACATTCGAAAAGTAACTTTCGAATATCCCTTTTTTTGGAAGCCAGACTTTCTAGCCGGAGATTGCAACCGGTATAGAACCTATAGGAAACAAAACTACTGCCATCTCATGGCATAATATGGAATAGCACATTTACACACACACACCTCTTACAGATCACCACTAAAAACCCGGGTTTTTGTAGTGATCTGAAAGGTACCAGAGTCTTGGTCCCAGGACTTGGACACGGGGAAAGAGAAGGGTTTTTCCCATGTCGGACCTGGGTAAGTGGTGGTGTGAAAGGTGTTGACCTGGGTTTTTCAACCCGGGTCTCACTTAGCACACTTGATTGGAGGGATTTGTTTACCTAAGATTTAGGTAATCATAATATTTATCCCAAGTATAGATAAATTGTTCTATTGTGTTAGCTTTTACCACCTCAGGTGGGCTATTCCATTTATCAACTAGCCATTCAGTGAAGTAATTTGTCTGAACACTTCCTCTAAACGTGCCACCCTCTAAATATATATACATGCACCATGCACGTTTATTCTAATATATTTATAACTTTGCAAAAAAAATAAAAATGCCACCGTCCTTTAACTTGTTACACCCCTTTATATTTGATAGCTGCTATTATCTCCCTCCTGTCCCTTCTCTGCTCCAAGCTATACATGTTTAGCTCCTCTACATGTTTTGTAATGCATGATTTAGCTACGCTGTCAACACAAAGTTACATACCCACATCTTAAGTGGCACTAAAGTGTAGTGTAGATCAGTCTTTGTGTGTACTTGTGTAAGTGTTCAGGTCTGGATTTGGCTCATTAGTGGTAACACATCTTTACTATTAATGGGCTTTTAGTCCACACCCTCTCTTCCTCATAATGCCCTTTGAATGCAGGCATTAGCGGGTGTGTGCTGTATTCTATAATTGAAAAAGCCGTATTTGCATGTGTTTCTTCCCTTTCCTGAGAATACACAGTGCAAGAGTACTCAGATGCTGGCTACAGCTTTCATAAGGAGCCACCATGCTTATGAACACAGCTATAGTGCTGAAAATCCATATGATGTAAATATACTAATACAATACCATTCCTATATAGTAAATATACTAATACAATACTATTCCTATGTAGAGATTTTTATCTCAGGAATCTCTCTCCCTGGAATAGCATCCATCCCACTTAATATGTTTAGCAGCTGTTATTCTAGTTTCTGTACGCACACTGAATGGCTGCTATAATAGGAAATCACACACACCCATCTCCATTATAAACACTGTTGTCTTTTCCAATCTCAAGGGTGTAACAGGAAAAACCTTGCAAATTATACAGTTTATTCTGGGGGAAATATTCCAGGCAATTTCTTTAAAGTGGTAGTGGTAGAAATACAAGGCCTGTGATGTGTAAAACCTCCACCAGAGGGCTCTCTGCTATGTAAACCGGCCAGATGCATCTGTCATTTATCAGTAACAAATTATAAAAACACAAGAATAAATATAAAATAAAGGCGCTGAATCATTCTCACCTCTCGTCAGGGCACTCCTCCAAATATTTCTCTACTCTCTTATATAAAGGGTAGAGTCCTTCAATGTCCAGCATGTCCAGCATCTGAGCCTGCAGAGTCTTATACAAGATACATCCTTTAGGCAGTCCCATGGCTTCCATCTTGTGTTTACCTACCAGAAAACATTCAGTGTCCTCATTCCAAAACAAAAATGTCATTAGCCATTATAACTACTACACATTAACAGTATCATATTTGCTTCTAATTTAGTAGCATTGACTAGCTGAAAAAAAATATTTTCCCATATAAAAAGTTTAACACTATTGGAGACACTTTTTTGCAGTGAAACGGTATAACGCAATATTTTAGGTTGCAGTTGCGGAAATAGCTTGATAAATGACCAGAGGCAGTCATTCACTTATGGGAAAATAATACAGAGGCGCAAGGCACTATGTCAAACTTCACAGCAATGTCAATGGCCTGTAATGAAGTAATAGGCAGCTTTATTAACATGAATTCACTGCAGTCCTCAAAACAGTCATGTCCATAATGTGCAGATATCCCATATACAAAGCATTTTGTATTCATTCTTTTGAAAGACTTGAAACCAGATATGGAGTTCTGCTTCAATGTTTATAAATCATTTTCCCTGGGAAGTCTAGATAGGATATTCCCTTATTTTAGTGGTACATAACACATAGGTAACGTGCTGCAATGAACATATGACTTGCTGGCTCAGCACTAGGTCCAGTTTCTATCATTAAGCTATAAAATCATCATTTAAGATCAAAGCAGCTTCAGGGCTGGATCCAGACTTAAGTGCTTGAAATGAGTAACTCCTGGGCTAAACCATGTTGATTGCAGGGGGAGTCAAGTTAATTGTATTTTTTGCATGCAGGGATATATCTTTGAATTGCTTACTACACACAGATACTGACCAGCTTTACATTCACACTGTTATTTAAACTTGGGATAGGAAACATCACCTCTCAACTCTAATACTATTTGCAACAGATGAAATATGATTCCCCTGCAATCAACATGGTTTAGCCCAGGAGTAACTAATTTCAAGCACTTACTTAAGTCTGGATCCAGCCCTCTGTGTTTATGGGATATCTTTTAATAGTATAGAGTGAGAGGCACATGGACAAAACCATTTCCAAGACTTTAGTCCCATATGTCCACAGCAACGTACCATTTCTCAGGAACTCTGTGGAAAAGTGACTGGCCTCGCAGTAATTCCTACCCTGCGACACAGGAATAGACTTCATGTTTCCGGCCCTCCCAGTGTCCGCACTAGTACTTAGCAGCGTTGTTGTCAGCACATGTATAAGTTCTTTCAGGATGTTTTTTGTACATTGAGGTCCACCAACCAATCCATTCGCAGGGAAAAAAAATGGCTTCAGGTGGTGAGCAAGTTCATTCAGGTCTGAAAAATACTCCTGGTCATCCCGGCAACCAAAAATGAATTCTCCATTCTGAAAATAAAAAATGGGGAAGACAGGGAACTGAAAGCCTCTACAAAGATCTTCAAAGTATTCCACAGGATTTAAACTCATGGTGAACATACCTTAAATATTTTTAAGTTGTTTTGGGACTCCTGAAGTAAATTCATTAAGGCAAAATGCATCCTCTGCTTATGTCTGCAAAAAAGAGGAAACACAAACCATGTAAAGTGTATAGATTGCAAGTTACAGACAAGGTTTTTTTTTCTTCTTGTTCTATTGTGCTTTCCTGAATTGCGTCACATCCACACAGAGCTGACTGAGTGTAAGGACACTGTGGAAATCTCTCACAGAATCATCTGAATTGTTACAATGGAAGGGATTGCATAATTTAGGGCTGATAAATTTACACATACAATGTGAGTGACAAACTTTCCTTCTACCAAAGCTGATAAAATGGAATCCAGTTATCTGGGGAGCTGTGAGAGGTTTTGTCAATGTGTCAAGGTAAGTTAGGCTAAGGCACTCACAGGGGTACCACAAATCTAAAGTCAGCTCTCAAGCTAAGATCATGTTAAACAGGAATAAGAAAGCTATGAAATGTATATAGAAATCCAGTTGCAAGAGTAGTTTTATTTTTAGTTGGCGAAAACCTTTATTTATAAACAAGACAGACACGCTATAAAGAATTAGCATTTTTATTACAGTTTGCCTCTCAGATCTCTCAGAAATTACTACTTTATCAAAGTAAAACAACCTACACCTATATAATCCACATGAAATACTCATCTGTGCACAACACAATTCATGTTGGTGTAAGAACTGTAAAGAACGAATTCATCCTGAAGAAAACTAAAATCTCACCCATATTCTAACAAACTAGATATACTAAACCAGATCGAGAAGTTCACTGGCGCTGTGTTCACAGCAGATTTCCATTAGCGGATCGCCACTCCCCTCTCACGTGCGAACTTTCATACCCAGGACCCTTCCTGAAATGTTACACACCAGCCTCATGGAAAATGGGGTCAATGTGTAACTGAGAACCATACATAAGGGCTTAACTAAGTCCTTACTGCACAATTTAAATATGGCCCCTCCCAGCAAGTGTGCGCGCTGTGCGCATAGTGGGTCATCCCTCTCTACAGCCAGAAAGACTTCTAGAATAGAAAAACAAAAATCCTGAGGATCCAAATCCTAAAAACCAGACGAAACAAAAAGTAGTACACACCCAGAGAAGAGATCCAATGGGCAGTATTTGCTAATCCGCTTCCACTTCCCTTTGGCAACCTAGACAAAATAAACAAAATGGAAATTAAAGTGACAGCAGCCCAATGAATCTCCGGAGTCCAAAACCCCTGTAGGTGCAGCTCATTAGATAAACGGACAGCCCTGAAAACACTTAACAATTAAGGATCCTAAACAACAAGTTACACAATGTAATATAGAGAATAATGCACAAAGAAATGAAAAAAAAAAAAACTACATAAAACATTAAGATATATATGGTTTTAATAGTCATCCCAGGAAATATTTGTGGCTTGAGGTAGATGAAGCTTCTGCTATCTGCCGGATACTTTGCATTTTCAGGAATCAGCTGTACATTGGCAGGCTTCTACAGGAACACAATTCTGCATCTCTTTGGGGAACATAGATTTGCATGTCCAAAGTACAAGGATGAAACCAGAGCAAGAAAAAGGGATGTATCAAATTCATCTTTGCTGTTCTCAGCAGGCTACTGTTTAATGTCATTTACTGACATAATGAATCTCACATAAGAAGCTTTTCATCAGATATATTTATAATGAAACATACAAAAAAACAACAAAACACAAACAAGAAAAGATGAACATTCATCTAGTGGGTATCCTTTGTGAAACCTTAAATTCTTCATTCTTATAACGTTCTATGATATTAACTTCGATAGAAATAACCTTTCGTTATATCCTGCTGCAATTATCCAAATGACCTGTAACTTAAAATGCAAACATACCATCCTGTTCCTATTGCTGGAAGCGTTGGCATGTGTAGATCCTAACAAACAAAAAATAAACCCCGTGTATTTATTTAACCACCTTTGCCAAACTTTTCAGGGCATTAAAAAGACATCACACCAGCGAGCTGTGCACAGCCCTGAGGAGCTTCTGTGGTCAGACGTGTATTTGTTATGTGGGGAGAGCTTTATGGACTCACCTTTAAATGTTGGTGCATACAGAACCGACACACCTTCTTCTTAATCTCCTTGGTCACGTGGGCAGAGGACGGGATAAATCCACATTTTGGCTGCAAAAAGTGGAGGAAAAGAATACGTCAAAATAGTTTACAGTCTTTCCCACAAACAAGAGTTTATTTACGGTTAGACAGTGTGGACAGTATGTGATAAACTATATAGAAACAACTAAAATTTATTATGAACAATGGTACCGGGCGGACTGCTCCACAAACCAGGGAAGAGCACAGGAATACAGAAGTAAGGAAGTCTGGGTGGGTATGCAGAGACAATAGATGCCTATACCAGCCAATGACCAAAAGTGATCACTGTGTAACTACAAGGAGCAAGAGACAGGTCCAGCGCTCCAAACAAACATTATATAACACTATGTGTCAGCACATACATAAAAAGGAGGTTTGGTTCACAATATATTGGGTTAAGCTCACCTGCCCAGCGTCAAGGCACCTCCTGTAGGCAAGTCTATCTGCCATACGTGTACTCAGAAGTTCTGTATTACAAACCTTCTTTAAACGTATGCGCTGACACAGTGTTATATTATGTTTGTTTGGACGCTGGACCTGTTTTTGTTGTATGTATAATTTTTTTTTTTACACACGGCAGCAAACCACCTCCCGGATAGACACCTCCTTCTAACAGATTTTCTACTCCTACATGTATATAGAGAGAACCATCACTCAGCTGATATCCTCTTAGAACTAATGGTTACCGACTTTCACTAGCATACCACCTTGTTATTTATATCATATATTGTTTTTACACATTGCTTTATTGTGGTTCTTACCACAGTAACACATCACCAGTGCTTGTCTTTCGCTCTTACGCCATTTTTAATTTAATACTGGAGTTGATTTTAATCTTAGCACCTTTATCAGAAGTGTCATTGCCCTTGCAAAAACTTCTATAGGGAAAAAATGAAAACGCACTAACTCTTACACTTTACACATCGATACAAAGTGTTAATGGTTTCAGAAAAAAGAAAAACACATTGTAGAGAGTCCTCCTATTTATTTGGGCTACATTCTGGCCAACTGCAAAAGAGGAACCTTCTAGGTCAGTGATGGCTAACCTGTGGCACTCCACATGTTGTGAAACTACGAGTCCCAGCATGCCTTAACTGCAAAAGCATAGCGGATACGTGACAAAGCATGATGGGAAGTGTAGTTTCCCAACACCTGGAGTGTCACAGGTTAGCCATCCCTGTTCTAGGTCACCACTGAGAAAGGAAGACTTCCAGTAATGAACGCCACAAAACATCTCCAGCTGCAGAAAATGTTGCTACTGGAGAGAAATTAAAATAAATTCAGAGCGCATAATAGAATGTAAGGTACTATAGCTCTGCATCAGTAATGCCACATAAATCACTTGCCTTGTTCATTAAATGTTCTATTGTAACATTGCTGTAAGGCTACATTTAAAGGATTAGGATTTAATAAGACAAATTCCCTTTTAATCTAATTTTTTGGGTATCTAATGGCCCCCTCAAGGCTCAGAATAATAGAGAGATAGGTGTCCTCACCTTAATCTCAATGCAGAATATGGGCCTGCGCTCTATGAAAGGGAAGGTCTGCAAGCGTGTGAGGTTTGGCAGGCACATGGCGTAACCGCTGACGTCCATCTCTTTTTCACAGCGAGATTCTGCAAAACAAGGGAAGGTTATGGAACACAAAACCCCAAAATAGTGCAGATGTGAACTACACTCCGCTGATCATTCACATCCCCCACGTTACACACACAAACCGGATGCAACAACGCATGGTCTGCTTGAAAATGTGAATTTAGGTAGGAGCGGTCTCCTGTGCTGATCTACCCCAGCATATAATAGGAACCTCACAAGAACATATGAAAAGGGAGACTTACTTGAACATATACACACATGGCATTTGATCATTTATATTTTCTGGTTTTGTGTAAATACGCCCTTTTAATCATAATTCCTGACGTACAGTATGTCGGAGTGACGTGTATATTGTGCAATCCGTGTTATACTGGACCAGACCCCAAGATTCATTTGCACTATGTTCAGTGCTCCAGTCACAGCACCATGGGGGATCAAATAGAAAACCCCCCTCCCCCCAAGTTGGATCCATGCAAGTGCTTTCAAGAGCCCACCGCTCTCTTCTGAAAGACAGACCCTGCCTTAAAATTTCCGATTCAACCTCACTTAAAATGGCAGCCATCAGAAGACATGGCTCTAATAACCGGCCCTCCCCATGCCCTTATCATTTATTGTAAGATTAAAGCCCTCCCACTCGAGACCACACCCTGCTCGCTGTAGAAACCCGCCAGAAGTGCGCAAAGTCAGAACGCATTCCTATCACGCCACTTGGATTCCAGCACACACAAAATAGCGAATGTTTTCCATGGTGAGTGCTCAGAGAACGCACTCTCTGCAGCAGCCCTGCTCCGGAAAGATTTCTGCTTATAACAAACCATGTGGCTGGTGTCAGGCAAAATACAAATATTGTGCCGCTACAACAAACATGCCTCTATGTGATACACAGCGCATGCATTCAACGTACAAAAAATAAAGAAGTTCTCAAATACACAATATAAAAGACATATACATGACAATGACACGCCAACCATTCTATCGGAAATGACAACACTGGTGGTGAAGCTGGTCCAGATAGGGACTAAATTGTTTTGTTTTTTTTTTATCTCAACTCAACAGACCTCCACTACTTTGATACTTTTAAAATAACTACACACTGTATAAATGACTTGGCGCATACAGCGAGAACTCATCCAGTGCCTCACCACAATCAAGTTTAAGATAAAAAAAAAAAACTTTACATACAAATAATGGGGTTTCTCCAAAGTCAGCGTGTTCTCCAAAGACTGGTTTCTAGACCAGCAAAGATACTGTTGCTGTGGCTTTTTGTGACATCCCATTTAACGCTTTGAAACATACTGAAGGTAAGTAGGAGAAAAGGGCACTTTAAAAACAAAGACCATCACTGGTTTGTTAGAGGGTTTGGGACATTGCGTTCCATGTAGGAGTTGTGTGAACGTAGTTGTTTTTAGCCATACACAGGGTTACAAAACATAAGTATGCAAAGGGGTTCATTCTACACATACACCCCAAAGGGTGGTGTAGGGTGTTTAGACAATGGGTTGGGGCACATGTATGAAATGTTCAGTTACACAATTCTGCCACTATTAAGGGTGTTGACTTGTACCTGTCTGACCTTTGTATTTTGGGTTTCCATGCTCACAAATTTTGAACCGCCATTATTAAAATTCATGCAAAGGTCATGAGCAACTGATGCAGAACACTATTTTAGAAGGGTGTTTATTTGACAGGCAGTAGTAGTGGCCCTATGTCTTGCCTGTGTCTTGGTCTGTCACGGAGCCACTACTATTGCCTGAGCACTGCCTGTCAAATAAAAACCCTTCTGAACACATTTAGATATATACAGGACTGAAATAATGTCTATTCTTTAGGCAGAAAAAGCTCATAGCCCAAGCATGACCTAGACAGACAACAAAATTAACTTCACGGTTTACACATCACTCCAGGTTAAGTGAGATGATAACCAAAAATATTAGTGGATACTAAATCCATTTGCTCATTTATTAGTACGCCAGAAGGCTGGTTCCCAAGGCAATTGTAACAGTCAATCCATCTGTAACAAACAAGCAGCTCTGTGTAACACATGCCTGCAGTCAGACCCATGCCATTCTTGAAACCTTACTGCAAAGCATATCAGCCACTCCTCCATCTAGGTTTCAACAGGTGATCTCTTACAACAACTACTTACCAGGTCTTTCAGACTGGACCTTTAAACAGAGGCGCTTCAGGAAATCCAGAGGCAATTTAACCACATCCTGTGAGGGGAAAAAAAAAGCCTGATTACTACATTCATTTGAAAATATTTTTTTAATGAGCAGATCAGGCTGTGGCTGGTATACTCTAAATAAATTAGTCCTCTATGCAATCATGCCTCCTGGAGGCAGAGAGTACAAGAATGACAAGGTGGCGTCATGTCACTTTTTCATTCCTGTGTGCTGGGGAAAGCCTGTCTTGTGGCAATTACAATGGTGTGATAAATATCATTCATGATAAACCTTGTTCCACAGGCACTTTCATTCATACACACCCAATATCCTGTATGAATGTAAAATTCCACAAGGAGGAGATTGTGCTTAAATACAGAACCCTGCAAGTTATTTGGCAATACTCTATTCAGACAGACAGTAACTGTGGTTTAGTGACAACCTACACTGCCAGGAGTTTTATAAAGTTCTTTGCTTTGTAATTAACTTTTACTAGGGAGTCTAATGCTTTTATGACAGTACATGCTCTATTGCAGCATTATGCAACTGTGTTTGCAGCACCGTATTGAGTTTAACTAGAATGGCACAAAATTGCAGGACAAGTGCACCGCTCTATAAGTTTACTACTGCCACAGAAACAGGCTACTTAAAGGAGAGCCATTGAGAAACAGGACTATATTGGCACTGCCAAGTGAAAAGGAGATTTAGTTTCAGGGTCAGTGTTCCTTCTATAAGATGCAGTATCGGGATGTGACTAATATTAGAGGCATTCACATTTAGGCTCATGTATCATTTACATGGAAGAGAAATATAAAACCTATTGAGGCAATTTTTATGCAATACAAAGCAAAGTGGGATAAGAGGCCTAATAGAACGCTTTCTATACAACTGTCTGCCGTCAGGTTTTCTATCCTTTGTATTAATCATACAATTACTTCTGCATATTACCTTTAAGATTTTTATACTCAAATATGTATGTTGGCTCTATTTTCAAGAATACCACTTTTTTAATTAAGTAGTTTCATATTTCCCTTATTTCAGTTATTCCACTTATTGCATTTGATTATGATTTCATATTTAGTTTAACTAATAACTTAATGTAATGTTGATAATGTTCAAGTGCACCATTTTCATATGAACACCTTCTACAGAATTTGACAGAAAAATCATATAGCAGAACAGGAAGAATCACCCGCCGAAACCTAAAGCCTGATTGACAGGCATCAGGGTATTTAAATGCCCTCCGTGAGACATCACCACTATCCTTCCCAAAGGCCTGTAAAGGCTGAAACGCGTTGGCTTTCCCAGACTGACTTTGCACACGAGACACCTCTGCCTCCAGCCCCTGCTACAATACCCTGGAAGCATCGGCGCTATACCGTTTCCTCACTCCGAACGATCCTTCGGGACATTGCCCACGTTACAGGATAAACACTGTTACCTTCCCTTGACGGCTTCAGCACGCAGAGGCATCAAGCCTTTCTTGCGAGTTGCGTTGTGTGATGGTATTTTTTTTTTATATACATTTTTTATTGGAGCATAATGTATGACATAACAAGCATAATACAGAAGAGAATACATTGACAACCATAAAATAAGTCAAATAATCCCACATCACAGGGACCTTTACATTACCACTATACATTCTGTCTATATGGAAACAGAAGAAATTTTGGCATCAGGTCTTTAACCAGTGTGCATATAACAATATAGTAACGTATTTGTTTAACAAAAAACATCTCAATAACAGTCAATATATTCAGGAAGATAAAGAAACAGAAAGAAAAAGAAAAAAAGTGGAGGACCTCCAGGCATACGTAGCAATATTTAAAATGTTAAAGCTATCCGTTTGCTATGGCGTCATTAAGTCTTATAGGTGGATCCCCAAGAACAGCGTTTCATACCACGATGTATGCTTAAAGCACTCATGAATCCGGTGTCTAATAGTGGGTGTAAGGGTATTTATGTATTTGTCCCAAGTGTTAAAGAACAGTGCAGCCTTCTTTTCCTTAGCTAATGTCGTCTCCAACCATTCCATGCGGAAAAAATTAAATAGTTTTTCACGAAATATAGTCATAGTTGGGGGTTGTGTTTGGATCCATTGCTGGAGTATACATTTACGAGTTACCGCTGAGATGACTGTCACCATATATTTTTCTAACTTAGACAACTGCACTGTCCCATCTAAGGTTCCAAGAATAGCCCATTCGGGAGTTAATGGGGTGTCTATTAACAATTGGTTTCTAGTGTAAGCATGTATTTGTTTCCAGAAACGTTTAATTTGCAGACATTCCCATAGACAATGATAAAGAGTGACTGAAGTATTTGTACATTTTAAACATTGAGGGAATTCAGAGAGTCCCATTTGCGCCCGTCTATATGGTGACAGATATCCCCTATGAAATATCTTTAAGATCATCTCTCTATATGTGCTCTGTTTTAAGATCCCAGTTGTAAATTGTAATGTATGTAAAATATCTTCTACAGTCAGATTGGGAAATATGTTAGTCCAATGGGATATACCTTGTGTTATCGATTCGTGATTTAGAGTAGCCCTAAGACATTGGTAATAAGAGGATATGGCCCCTTTTGCGTCAGGCAGCTGTGTCAGCATACGATCTATGTCATTTTGCCAGTCACATTCCTTGAGTTGACAAAGTACCTGTGTAGCATAATGTCTTGCTTGATGCACTGCGAAGACATGTGTAGGTGGTAATTGGTACTTTTCAATAATTTGGGCACTGCTTAGTACCGATTTGGTATGAGTATTTACAATATCTCTAAGTGTTAGTATATCATGTCGAGGCCATCTAGTAAAAGGGAAGGTTGCTGTACCGTGTTGAAAGTTTGGGTTGTGTAAGAAGGGGAGGAAAAGGGAATACTGCCAATTTAAACCCTTTAATTTTCATATCCGCTTCCATGTCAACCACGTCGACATAAGTAGGGGGTTGCCTTGTAATTCTTGGGGAATAAGAGATCTTTCCATATGCAAAAAGGCTGTTAGGGATAAGTTGGGAAGAAAAGACTGCTCATACGGAGCATTAGCATAATACTCTGTCATATGGATCCAATCTTTAATTATCCTGACATGACTGGCAAAATTGTAAATCTTCAAATTTGGGAAGTTAATGCCCCCATTACTCTTACTCTGTTGCAATTTGATAAGTGCTATTCTAGCCCTTTTACCTCCCCAAATGAATGATCTAAATTTACTATTAAGCCATTTTTCATCTTTAAGAGATAATATTATAGGTAGCATCTGGAGAGGGTACAAGAGTTTCGGGAAAATGATCATTTTGATGAGGCTAGCTTTACCAGTGAATGAAAGAGGGAATTGTTGCCAGTTCCCCAGCAATCTCTCCGTTTCTCTAAATAGACCATTTAGGTTTAGTTTGTACAGATAATATAAAAGTTTTTGGGAATTTTCAGCCCTAAATAAGTAATTGATTGGGTGGCCCAGGTACCCTGAAACTGCCTTTACCAAGGGGGCTTAGTATAAGGGGGCTTAGTATCTTTACCCAGCCATAAAGCAACAGACTTCGTTTTGTTGATCACAAATCCTGAAATTTTTCCAAAGTCATCAATAATTTCAAAAATTTCCACCAGGGAATTCTTTGGGTCAGAGATATACAAAAGGAGG
Organism: Limnodynastes dumerilii; assembly: GCA_011038615.1. Taxonomy (NCBI): domain Eukaryota; kingdom Metazoa; phylum Chordata; class Amphibia; order Anura; family Limnodynastidae; genus Limnodynastes; species Limnodynastes dumerilii. Next base: position 388,143 of record WWET01000542.1, on the reverse strand, counting down.
TCATCTGCGAATGCAGTGATCTTAGCCGTTTTGTCACCAATGGTAATTCCTTTAAAGGATGGAGAGTGCTGTAAGAGCCTGAGTAATGGGTCCAGAGCCAAATTGAAAAGGAGTGGTGACAAGGGACATCCCTGTCCCGTTACTCTGAACATTATTATGGGAGAAGTTCTCGCGCCGTCTATCAATATAGAAGTTTGAGGATCCGTATAAATGAATTGTATAAAGTGGGCAAAAGTGTCACCAAAATCTCTCCACTCAAAGATTCGTTGTAAATGTGCCCAAGCAATTTGATCAAAAGCCTTTTCGGCATCTAAACTAAGTAGCATGGTTTGTTTGTGTTGGCAGCGTATCTCGTCACTTGCCGCTATGGCTGCAATCGCAGTGCGAACCGCCTTCACTGAGTTCCTACCATGGACAAATCCCATCTGGTGTTTTGTTAGTAGGGTCGGTAGGATAGCTTGTAATCGATTTGCTATTATTTTGGCTAACAGTTTAAAATCTTGGTTAAGAAGCGTAATTGGCCGATATGATGTTACCTGGTCTGCCGGCTTGTTAGGTTTTAGAATCAATGTGGTGAGGGCTTGATTAAATGAAGGGTAGGTAGGGATATTTGTATGCAGATGATTGAAAAGCTTATTTAGAATTGGGAGCAGTTGAGGCTGTAAAAGTTTATAAAATTCAGCTGTGTAGCCGTCGGGACCCGGCGATTTGCCATTATGTAATGAAGTTATGGCCGATTTGATTTCACGCTCTGTTATAGACGCGCTTAACATATCCCGCTGCTCCTGTAATAATTTAGGGAGACGCGCCTTTTGTAATAATTCTGTGTGCAAATGTGGAAAAGATGGTTTCTCCTGATACAATGTCGTGTAATATTTCTGGAATATTTTTTGAATGTCCTTGCTTTCCGTATGTGTAATTTGTGTTTCTGGATCTTGTAGTGCAATTATACGCTTTTTTTTTAGTACGATTTGGCTAAATTAGCCAATAATTTGCCAGATTTGTTACCCCATCTATAAAATTTATTTTTTTGGTATTCCATACTAATTTGCGCCTGTGATAGTAGAAAAGTCTCCAGTAACTGCTTACTAGCTTTATATGTATCTTGATTACTGCTTGTGGGGTCATTTATATATGCTGAGAAAGCATTTTTCATATTCTTATGCAGGTTGTTGTATTTAATATTGTAGTCTTTACGTTTTTTACTTGTATAGGAAATAATTTGACCACGGAGAACTGCTTTAGCAGTCTCCCAATATAGAATGGGGGTTTCTTCGTGAATAGGGTTATGATAGTGATAAGCTGTCCATTCTGCTACTAAATGTGCTTTGAATTCTTCAGATTGGTAAAGATGTGACGGAAAGCGCCACAATCTTTCTGCTGGATTTGCGTTATTTAATTGAACAGACATTGAGATAGGGGCATGGTCAGAAATTAGTATAGAATGTATATCAGCAGTTAAGACTTTTGGTAGTAGGTGATCACTGAGTAATAGGTAATCTATCCTAGAAAAGGATTTATGGACAGCCGAATGATAAGTGTAGCACTTGTCTCCAGGGTTTAGTAGGCGCCATACGTCTAAGACGGCATGTGTGTTTTGTATATGTAGTATAGGATTATAAGCAGGTGGGGGGCGCGGATGAGCCAGATGGGATCTGTCCAGGGCCGGATCAACAACTGTATTCAAGTCTCCTCCAACTATTAGGTTGTGTATGGTGCGTTGGAGTAATAATTCTGAGATTTTGTGAAAGAATTCTCTAGTGGGGGAGTTTGGGGCATATATATTTAGTAGGGTGTATTGCTCAAAACCTACTTTCACATCTATAAGCAAATATCTTCCCTGAGGGTCAGCAACTTGATCCTCTAACTCATAGTCCAATGATTTACTAAAAATTATCGCCACCCCTCTCGATTTCTTTTTGAAGTTTGCCCTGCAGCACTCTCCTATCCATGGGGCCCTAATCGTGGCACTCGCATCAGACCAATGAGTCTCTTGTATGAAGACAATATCAGGACTCATTTTTTTTTAAGGCTTGTGGCTATGCGTTTTCTTTTTATAGGAGAATTTAGACCCGCCACGTTCCAAGACACCAAGGTCAAATTATTTGAGCGTGACTGTAACGTTGGCAATTGTGGATAGACTGGTGTGGAATTAGCCATCAATGATAATGAACCTGGATATGTGTGTGTCAGGTCTATGAGACTCGAGAATGCAAAGACTACCTGACTTGTATTTCCGCCTGGAGGTCCTCCACACAGCAGTCCCTGGACTGTATACAACAGAACCTTGATAGCTGCATTTAGCAAAAAAAGTAATATTGTTAAACATACTCTCCTCCAAAAAACAAAAGTGTATCTCCAAACATCAATTTTTCTTATTTTTTCCTCCATAATTAACTTATTCTCTACCTGAACTGGTAGAGAGAAAAGGATATTATGCGTGAACCAAAACAAAACAAAATAAACACAAACATAAACATATTGAACAGGAATTAATCCAATCATCCTATAGTCTTAGGACTTGAGATTGGCGTGGTGACCCAGAGGATCTATCTATTTACGGTTGTAACCTAGTGGGTGAAGCATTTGGCATATCAAAAGTGGAAACAAATTTTTTCGCGTCTTGGGGATTATCAAATATAAAAGTTTGATCCTTGTGCATAATTCTCAATTTTGCCGGGAAAGCCAGCGTAAATTTAAAATGATGTTCATATAATGCTTTACAAATTGGGGCAAATTCTCTACGTTTTTGAGCGACTTGTGCAGAGAAGTCCTGAAATATGAGTATTTTGATACCTGAAATGATGAGTTCCGGCATACTACGGTACTGGCGAAGCACCATTTCCTTATCTCTATAGTTTAGGTATCTGGCTATTACCGGTCTGGGTCTATCCCTCTTGCCTTCCCTATCTGGGCCTAATCTATGGGCTCGTTCTATTATGCTATCCTTCAGCATGTCAGACAGCTGCAGCGCCTGAGTCAGGTCTTTTTGTAGAAAGGTGATTAGATCAGAGGTTTTTACATTTTCAGGGATTCCTACAAACCTAAGGTTATTTTGTCTACCTCGGTTCTCTAAGTCGTCTATTTTATCTTCTAGGGCCAGGATCTTTTTATTTTGTGCAAGAGCAGAATTCTGCAACGCAATTTGGGAATCATCCACATCATTGATGCGCTGTTCGCGTTCTACTATGCGTTTTGTATTTGACTCTAGCGCCGCAACTGCCGTTGCAATACTAGCCTGCATACCATCAAAGCGTGATTCAAACATTGGGAGCAATTTGCTTTCTAAGAGAGGAAATAAGTGTAGAGACAATTCCTTCGCTGTCTCCGCAGGGGAAGGGGTAGAGGATGCAGTCTCCCCCATTGCAGGATGGGATGACTGAGAACGTTTTGGCGAAGAATGAGGGGAGGGAGGAGCATTACGTGAAGCCCCAGCCGTAGCTGTGGAGGATCTTGGCTTTCCCATGTTAGGTTCGTTAATGGGGCCTAAGAATCTTTTCATACCCACTTTTTGTTTTGTATAACTGGGTCACCTATTAGTGACGGTATATCTTTTACATATGTATAATCACGTGGTTGAATACTTTAAAGTTAAACACGTAGGGTGGGTTATAGGAGAGTATAACTATGTTTTAAATGCCCAAATAAGCCATTAAAATTTTATACTTATAAGACAGTAAACATATGGTAGATCAATCTGATCTGTTATACCCCCACAAACCCAAGTACTTATCACCTTGGAGAATATTGTAAAATTCGGAGATCTGCATAGTATGAGCTTATATTTAGATGTAACTTTTGGGGTAAGTACAGGCGCAGTCTCTGTCTTGCAATCCAGAAGCGTATGTATGTGGTCTGGTTTCTGGCTTGTGGTGATTGAGAAGTGATGCTGCCTATTCAGGCACGATGAAGTGGCGAGCCACAACACCTCAACTAAGAGGAGGAAAAACCCCGTCCGCTGAGATCTGTTAGACAAATAGATTTGCCACTAAGGCCCACCAGCCTCCGATATCTTGCAGCTGTAACCTGCTTGAACTGCTATGCATCTGACGTCTGTAGAGACTCTATAGTAGATGGTCCGTGTCCTTGACAGAACGATGTGCACCTGCTACTACTAGGAATTCACTGAAGATCCCGACAAATGTAGGTATCTAGGTGGTCGCAATAGTGGCACAAAAGGGAGAAATGCCGAGGGTAAGAGACAGAAGTTGTTATGATGATTTTTCCGTCTGTTGTCTCAAATCAGCTGACTTTACAAATAGACAGGTATGGTAAGTGTAGAACAAACAATGACAATTATTTGTGCCTCTGGGGAAGTAGTGGAATGTTCCAGACTCTTATAAAGGTAGTATTCGCCTGCCAGTCACAGCAATCTGATCTCAAAATGGCGCCTGACAAAGATTAGGTTTCGCGCCAAAAGCAAGGCCCAGGGCTCCAAGTAGTAAAGGGTGCATTCAGACTCTGACTTTAGCAATAGCAGTAAACCGAGGGCTCTTCAGCACAAGGACAATACGATCCGACAGGGGTTTATCCCTATTTCTTTCTCACCCGCTGTGGTCCCGTCAGCACGTGTATAGCCACCGGACCATGCGCTCACCCGCCTCCTCTCCGCTGGCAGGGTTCCCCCGGCTTAGAGGACAACCAGACCGCAATGGTATGTGGAGGAGCTGCGATACACTCGCGGTACACTCACGGTTATGATAAGAAGCCGCAGCAAGCCTTCTTTGCGCAGCGAGGAGTTATAGCTGCCGCAACCAGCACCCACACTTCTGGGCTGAACTCTGGTGTATAGGTCCACCCGGGGAGCCGATGAT
>WWET01000542.1:334776-356546 GCA_011038615.1 Limnodynastes dumerilii | reverse complement strand
TATGAGCATTTTAGGTATTTGCAACTGTCACATTGGTGGACAACCATAGCCCGTAGAGGTAGTCCTATCTCATTACCACCAGAACCTTTCCTTTCTCGTTTAACTAAAACCACAGGAACCAAGGATATCTCGTTTTGGTATAAAATTTTAGCTCCAGACCCTCCTTTCCCCAAGACACGAGCTCAATTGGCATGGGAACGGGACTTAAATGTTACCTTATCAAATTCTCAATGGGAACACATTTTTGCTCTTTCCTTTCGAGCCTCTAGGTGCATTGACCACTCTGAAAGGCAGCTTAAATTGTTACATCGGATATATTGCACACCAGATCTCCTCCACAAAATTTGGCCACAACAATCTAAAAATTGCTGGAGACTTTGTGGAGAGATTGGAGATATTTATCACATTTTTTGGAAATGCCCCGTTTTGCAACCGTTCTGGACAGATGTGGCTGCCTTAATCTCTGCAGTATGCAAAACTGAATTCTCTCTTTCCCCTGAAATTGCCCTATTGCATTGCTACCCTAGAGGTATTAGTTCTGATTGTTCATATGTGATTGGACATATTCTTCTGGCAGCAAAAACTCTTATAGGGCAGCAATGGAAGTCTCAGTCCCTTCCCTCTATATCCAAACTCATCGCTAAGGTCTCATTTTGCCATACTATGGAAACGTTGGATATTCCATATTCCCCCAAAGTCCCCATCAATCCTGGCAGCAAAAACTCTTATAGGGCAGCAATGGAAGTCTCAGTCCATTCCCTCTATATCCAAACTCATCGCTAAGGTTTCATTTTGCCATACTATGGAAACGTTGGATATTCCATATTCCCCCAAAGCGACGTCCCCATCAATGTTGTGGTTCAACTGGGCTGACTACATTGCCAGGTCCTCCCCCTACCATTCTAATTCCCCCTCTAATGTTGATGAGGTACCGGAGAGTATAGATTTGGATGTTCTGGCATAAAGCTTAAGGTATCAATGGTCTCTAATTCTCTTTTTCTCCATCCTCAGGTCCCTCACCTTTTCCTCTCCCCCCCCCCACCTTATTCTTTTTTATATTATATCACTAAGTGCTCTGTGTCTGAGCTTTTTCTCAAGTTGGGATTGTAACTTGCTGATTTGTACCCTTGTAGATTGATTCTCAATAGCTTTAAGTGAGTAACGAAGCAGACCAGATGGACTCTATGCAAATATTGTTTATTGTTACAATTGCATTGCACACTGTGATATACTGTGGCTTATTTGTATCCCTTCCCCTCTAGTTTTCTTTTTTCTGTATCCCTTTATGTTTATGTTGTTATTTGAAAATTTAATAAAAACTTTATGTGGAAAAAAAAAAAAGAATGCATCCTACATATAAAAAGGCCCCAAGAAATTACTAGATCATTCCCAACTGATCCAAAGGCAAAATGCAGTCTATTGTGTAAAATCATAGAATGAACATAGACCGATCAAGCAGTAGCTTACATATAAGCTTTACCAGTGAAACATGCTACAATTATAGGAATATTGCACTTATGTTTTTGCTTTGTCTACCATATAGAGTAATAATAAAGGACTGGATCCAGACTCCCGTCAGATTGGAAAATCTCAGTTTTTGCGTTTGGCACATGTACAGCATCCAAGTGACTTAGTCGGAACGCACACTACAGACTTTTGACACTTCTGACTTGAATGGTGGGTTACATTTGAAAGTTGAAGAGGTTTAGTATTACAATATACCGTATAGGCGGTTACTTTTATGGCCAATAGATCCAGGCTGTTTCCATCTCACGTGTGAATAGATCGTAAAAATATTGGTTAGGTCATGTGATCAAAAGTCTGTGTGAGCAATGCGAGTGGTTACCCTTCCAAGCTGGCGTGCAGGTGAGTAGCAAGAAAAGTACAGAGACTGCACTGTATTGACCAGGCAAGCTGGCATGCAGGTGAGTATGGTAAGTTACCGAGACTGCATTATATTGACCTGGCATGCAGGTGAGTGAGTAAGGTAAGTTACCGAGACTCTATTATATTGACCAGGCAAGCTGACATGCAGGTGAGTGGACAAGGTAAGTTACAGAGACTGCACTGTGTTGACCAGGCAAGCTGGCATGCAGGTGAGTAGACAAGGTAAGTAAGTGAGTATAGGCAGACTGTCATAAACAAAAGGAGGAAAGCACCAAAAGCAAAGTACACAGAGGAACAGAAGTACAAACAGGCAGACTGGATAAACTGACAAGAGGTGGTAATCAGAGTAGTGCAGATTGCAGCACAAAACATGAGAGCACAGATAACAAGCAGACAGACCAAACGGACATTTACACAGCTCACACATGCAGGAGGCAGAGGTACAAGAATAAGAGGACCAAAGAACAAGACGGAGAGGAAGCGCTCAGAATCACAGGTTAAGAACTGATATAACAACAAGAGCACGAGCAGGAACAATCTGCATTCTGGATCCTACCCACCACACGTATCTCGTACACATGGTGAGTGGGCCCGTCCTGAATGCAGATAAAGATTTCCACACAGAAAGCAGCATCGTTGCGGAAACAAAGGAAAGAAAATACACCAGACGTGAAAGTGGACGGGGGAGGCATTTAAATGGGCTTTTAAGGGCGCGGTTAATAATGTACGCACGTACGTAAGTAACTTACGCACGTAACTACACACGTACAGTTAAGGTTGCCCTATGGAATCGTAAGCCACCAAAACTCCATCCGTATGAGGGGAGTGTCATGGGAGTTTCCTTGCCACGTACGTGCGTATATTTGCGTACTTTATACCCACGCATCTGTGAAAACAGTCCTATCATTATATCTGTTTTGATTTGTTAACTTTCTTTTTATTGAGGGACAAGTGCATATAGACGTAAATATAGCCTACCAAAAATTAGAACTAGAAAACAAACCATCCCTTAAAGCTTGAAGCATCCCTTGTCTCTACTTCTGAAAGACAGCCATTGTATTCCATAGAGCAGTGGTTCCCAAACTTTCTCAGCTCGGGGCGCCTTAGGGTCTCCATATTTTTTTTTCAAGGCACCCCTAAGCCAAAAATTCAATAGAATACAATAGGAAATAGAAACATTCCGAGGCACCCCAGGGAGCCGCAGCGCACAGTTTGGGAATCACTGCCATAGAGCGCACATATCCTTTTTCAATTGCACAGAGCTGACATGTTGGGATGTTTTTTCTTTTATAAATAAGGTATTTTTTTTTATCTTTAAAGAGGAAATTTTTAAAACAAGTTGTACAAGATTTTTTACTCCTTAAAAAAAAATGAGAATGCTTCATTTTTGTGTTAATAATTAAAAACATACCTCTAACAGATGGTTCGAAAGGTGTAAGGTGCATGATACTTTAAAACTATCAACCTGTCACATTCCATATGTCACCCCATCAAATTCTAAATGCCTTGTCACATACTGTAGTGATATTTTACTTATAATTATATCATTTATACTATCAAGGCATACCTTTAGTGCCAATACTTGAAATGATTCGTCTTTGGAGGAGTTACCAGACAATTTTACATTTCTAAAATTTCTAAAAAAAAACAAAAAACTAGTTTAATTATTGTGTTTAGTAGAATAGACATACCATTATGGAACGAAAAACATAGGTTGCTTCTTTAGGTGCATGATACTTAAAAAATATTTCACATTCCATGTCATATGTGGGGTCATAAATATTTAGTATAAAAAATATTTTCAATAGTTAAGATGGCTGAATGAATCAACTCAGAATAAACTCAGCTTTCAGCTATTTTATTTAAAATGTAATATTTAAAACTATGATGCAAAATTACAGTTCTACAACATCACTTTATTTGTTTTGATTTTTTTTATTTTGTAATTTTTCATAAAAAATTTTGTTTTCCACATACATACAGACATAATCAATAAAAACAACAACCCTACAGGTCCAAAAACCTATCCCAACAAATAAAAAAACAAACCAAAAATCCCCAACTTACAGGACTATGAAAGCATTCAACAAAAATGTAGGAGGTTATCACAGGAAGGTTTATCACTGAGCCTCCTGGAAACAAATTTACTACCAATCACACGCTTTGTATAATTTCAATATTTCTTTTCTTTGTGTACACAGTTATCTCGTGTTGTGCTTTGGTATTAACCAGTGCCTTTCAATTGTGTATAGAGGCAGAGGTCAAGCGCTAACGAAGTTCTCAAAAAAAACAAATACAAATAGCTACCATCTACATTTTCTGATTGGGAGTGCATACCCCCGGCAATACCTGTGAGGATTAAAACGGGGACGCCTGCTAGTTTGCATCTACCCATTTTGTTACAACCATCACCTCTGTGATCAGAGGAATAACTATCAGATTCTGGTGGGGTAAACTGTTCACCCTGCTGATCAGGAGACACATATATTTATCATCTATTGTGCATGTAGGCAATACTTATACCAGCATTATCAAATGTTTTTTGCCTTATCTATATCCAGTTTGTGATTCTGCCTTGAATTGTGTCTTAATTGTTGTTTTTATTTTATAAATATATGGTCTTTTTTATACATATATTATGTTATTACTATCAATTTTTTTATAGTGTTCATAATTGAAATAAATACATTTCTTATCTAAAAAGTAAAACAAATCGTTTGAATACGCTTGAAGCGCTTACTGGCTTTTTTCTTATTTATTTAGACTTGGACTGGGAAACGCAACCCAACCTCTCAACTCTAATACTGTTTGCAAAAGATGAAATATGACTCCCCTGCAATCAACATGGTTTAGCCCAGGAGTGACTTTCCTCTTTTATTTTCAAGCTAAATCTCAAGTCTGAATCAGGCCCTATGACTCGTTCTACTGCAGACAAGTTTAAAACCTATTTAGTTAGCACTCTCCCCACAGGTTAATCCAGTGACACTCCAAAAAGGCAAGTTTTATTGTCTAGCAGAGGGAGCATATTATCAGTATGACAAATGCATGACCATATTTCAGTACCCAGCCAATACTGACATTCCCACAGCATATGCCAGAATTTGATGTGCACGCTCCAATTTCAATATGCCCATCAGTGCATGATATACAGGCTATAGATTCCCTAGTACTAGACAACATCTGTTGCACTGTCTTAATTGGATAATTGGCCCAGGTCATCCTCCTATTTGCGCATTAAGATTACTATACACATAGGAGACCACTTCATGCTGGCCCGCATCAACCAGGAGAGTACAGAGAGCATGCAAAACCAGTTTCTCTAAATTGTGTTGACAGGGCATGTCTCACTTCCAAGTAGCGAAAGAAAGCATATCCAGGGATGTCAAGTTCCTGTTGTAATTGCTCAGAGGATTTAAGACTACAAGAAAAATAGAATTGACCAATTGACTGAAGACCAAACTGAACCCAGACATTACCTTCATTAAAAACCCTGAATTCCGACAAGGTTTTATTGTGCCATATTGTCTACCACCTCTCTAGACCAATATTGCCTGCCTAACTTTGCAAAAGGGCCTGCCAGGGATTGCAGTGGGTCATGATCGAATTTGGTTGTGACAGGCGAACAGAGCATTAGAGTTGAGTAGTTGAAGCCACTTAAGTAAATGGCTAAGCTGAGCTGCCACATAATAGAGATTCATATTGGGAAGGAAATACATGACTTTATTTAATCTAGTGGCAATCCGCCCCTATGTTAATGTCTACAATCTTAAACAAGACATACGTGTCATCATTTCAATACATCAAAAATTCATAGTTCATTTAAACCAAAATTATTCTATACCTAAAGGAAAATAAAATTTCACCAGAAATAATAAATAACCCCTATGGCTGATAATATAGGGGTAGACCCAGAACTACGTGTGCCGTACGTATATTCGCAGAGCGTATTTTCGTACACGTAAGTTCGCTACACTCCCCTCGGCACACCCCTTGCACGGACAAATTTTGTCAAAATACGCAACCCAAACCCTACCTTAACTTTTTCAAACGTAACAGCATACGTCCGCTAACGGACGTAATGACTATGCGAACGTACGCAGCTTAGCACGCCCATACTGTACACTTTAAATACCACCCCCCGCTTACTTCACGTAAAACGCACGTATTGTTGACTAACGTAAATTTGGCACGCCCACGCGTAAGTATTTACGTGAGACATACGTGAATCAACCATACGTTCAAAGTTACGCTATGTGAATGTGCGTATTTTCTATGGTGCGCATGCGCAGTGCGTTCAAATCTGCGAATTTACGCCTCCGCCACGCGTAAAATCGCAGGGAAGCGTAGTTCTGGATCTGCCCCATAGTCAGTATGGTAGCAAAATCAGAGACAAATTGAACCTCTGGAAAAATATGGGATGCCACAGGACAGATTTACTAAGCAGTAGGAAAGGAAAAGTAGAGATGTTGCTCATACATACTAGAAAAAGACAGCTAGAATCTGATTGGTTGCTATGGGCAACATCTCTGCATTTCCATTCCTGCATCTTAGTAAATCTGGGCCCTTGTATTAAAAACATCAGACCAAATCATTGTTTGGCAAAAGTATGTATTGTCATCCAATGTAAAACTGGCAGATGTGTGTTCTTAGGATAGAAAACATCACCTCTAAACTCTAATACTGTTTGCAACAGATGAAATATGACTCCCCTGCAATCAACATGGTTTAGCCCAGGAGTAACTAAGTTCAAGCAATTAACTAGGTCTGGATCCAGCCCCATGTCACTAATAAATTTGCTCTATCCTACTGTGCCCTATCATGAACTATGTTGGTCAGACACCTAGCTTGTGAAACATAGCTAGTGAAACATTTTGATAAGATGCATTACAATTCATTTTCCTATAGGGAGGTGAATGTATGAATTTCTTTTTAAAATGAAATAACTTTCACATTTAATTTTGCTTTATTCTATTAGTTCCTATCATATACTATCTTGTATATTTTGGTCAGCACCTAAATTGTCTGGAGAGTTTAAATGGAAAATCCTGGTAGCAACGCAATACTAATGTAACACGTGACATCAGGGTACATTAGAATTGTGCTACTCCCAACAAATGATAAATACAGGCAGCAAATACAGGCACCATCCAGGGATTGCTGGCACATTTTAGCCTGGGGAGCAAGCCAACAGCAGTGGCCCATAAGTAACAGCCTGTACTTAAAAGGTATAAAGACAACAAGCAATGTGTATACACTGTGGACCAGATGATGTGTATACACTGTGGACCAAATGCAGTCTTCTGTAGATTAGGTTGCTTATGCAAATCTCTTGCCTAAGTAAGCCTAACTGTAACATCTGTGCATGTTATGCTACGGATCTCACGGCACACAGAACTTAGGGCTCTATTTACTAAGATCATTTTCATATGATAAAGCCAGTTTTTGTGTGAAAACAGGCTTTATCATGTGAAAATGAATTAGTCCATATTTACAAAGCTATCATATAACAATAACAGTCCCGATGAATGTGGGCCGGCATTTACTTTTTAACAATTTTTAACAATCCGCGCCAACATGTTAAAAACGCCATCTGAAGATAGCGTTAGGGTAAGTATTCCAGTGGTCTCCCCATGTAAACCCCTTTTCCTCCCCCTAATAGCTGTTATTAGAGGGGGGTACATGTCGGGAGACCGCTGGAATACAGTTCACAAAAAAAACCATTACAATCCAAGTAAAAATAAATAAATATTAACGAATTTTAATAAAATTTTATATAATAAGCCTATTAAACTTCAAAAAATGTAAAAAAAATAATAAAAAATAAAAATGTAAAGTCTCAAGAGGTAAAATCACTGATTTTGCCTTTTGAGACTTCAAATTTTCAAAGTCCCAAAAGGCATCTACTGCGCATGCGCCGGGACGCCATAGCCCAACGATGTCAGCGAAAGGCTCGCTGACCGTCATGGGACCTCGCTGGAGGGGTAAGTAAATATTCCCCGTGGACCTGCTAGGCGAGGCGCAGCGAGCCTAGTTGCTATAATTAGCGTTCAATGCGCTAATGATAGTAAATAGAGCCCATAGTTCCGACAGGAAGATCATTAGTAACTTTGGCTAAAGTGGTTTCAGTGGAGTGAAGGAGGCAGAACCTAGATTGGAGAGGATCCAGGATGGAGTTTTTGGGGAGGTTACTAATTAGACATTTCAAGGAGTTTTAAGGTGAATGGGGAAGAAGATGGGTCAATAGTTGGAGGGTGAGGTGAGGTCAAGATTGGGGTTTTGAGAGTAGGGGAGACAATAGCAAGTTTGAAGGAGGAGTGGGAGGTACCAAAGGAGAGGGATAGGTTAAAGAGGCAGGCTAGATGAGAGCAAGCATTGAGAGAGAGAGAACAGAGTAGGTTGGAGGGAATGGGATCAAGCGAGCATGTTGGTGGTGGGGAGTAAGAAAGAATGGAGTAAACTTCTTCAGCAGAGGTGGGGTTGAATGTAGACATGGGGGGTGGATGGAAAGGAGTAAAGGGGGAGGGGAGGTGAGATAGAATTAGAGGAGATGGTATTCCGGGTGGCAACTATTTTAGATGTGAAGAAGGTGGCGAAGTCAGAGGCAGAGATGGAAGGTTAAAGTGGAGGAGGAAGGGGGGGAAAGAGAAAGAAGAGAGGGGGGTGAAAGAAGAGAGTTGAAAATGGGGAGAAGATGAGGGATTTCAAGAAGGATTGTTTGGCTAGGGCAAGGATAGAGTAGAATGAAAAAATACATTTGAAATGGAGATAGTCTGCAAGGGATTTAATACTTTATCTCCTGGACTTAAACAGGGCCTGATCCAGAGCTACGATGGTATACTGAGCGTTCTAACGCTCAGCGTACCATCGCTGCACTCCCCCAACACTTCCCCTTGCCCCAGCGTATTAACACTCGCTTACGCCGGCTGAAGGCTACCTTAACTTCAGCCGGCGTAAGCGAGTTGCTCCGCCCTCCCAGCCTCATTATCCTCCCTCCCCCCGCCTACCTGCACTAACTGCATCCACGATCGGGCATTGCCGTAGCTACGCTGGGCAACATCTATTACACTGCTTATACTATATACACACTGCCCATACTATCTATCACACTACCCATACTATCTATCACACTGCTCATACTATCTATCACACTGCCCATACTATCTATGGGGCTGATCCAGAACAACACCCGCCGCCATAGTTACGGCGGACGTATGCATAAGATCGGCTGCTTAGTCGATCTGCAAATGCGCCGGACAGATGTTTCCCGGCATAACAACGGAATTTACTATTTGTGGATCGGACGACCCTAAGTCTAGCGTAATTACGGTGGAAGGGACGTGCCAATAATACGTGCCAATAATACGCTCACCTTAATTGCGCTAAGTTAGTGAAGGAAGGCGGGGAGAGGCAGGGAAATGAAGGCAGGGAGGGCAGGGTTATTAGATTACGCCCCAGTCCAGGCGTAATTACACTCTGTTACGCCGGCTGAAGTTAGGGTAGCCTTCAGCCTGCGTAACTGAGTTTAACTACGGCAGGACAGGGGAGTGTCAGGGGGGAGTGCATAGATGTTACGCTGTGCGTTAGTATGCACATCGTAACATCGTAAGTCTGGATCAGGCCCTATCACACTGCCCATGCTAATAAGAGTTGGATAAAAAAAAGAGAGGAACACTTTAAACTTTAAAGAGTATGATTGCAGAATATGAGACTGATCTCTGACCCTTTAGTATTAATGACAGGTATTTTAGATGTCCACCTAAGCATATACATGCCTCCAGTCTAACAACACTTCACTAGCTTGTAAGTTTAGGATAATGAAGACTGCTCTGCTTATCGTATATGAGTGACTCTGCATACCCTCCAACATTTTTTTACTGGAAAATCGGTACACCTGGGGGCGTGTCCATGAAGAGGGTGCGGCTTATCCAGAGAAGGGGCGGGGCTTTAATATATATTTATTTGACACCTTATTATATGAGCTTAGAACTCACAGGAGAGGGTCCTGTCACTATAGCAGTGCTGTAGGAGTCTATCCCTGCAGCTCTGCTATAGTGATCAGATGTTTCAGGACTGGAAGGTGAGTATAGGGCGGAGGGAATTGCTGGGTCAGAATCCGGTACAAGAGCCCTTTTAGCCGGTACAGACCACTAAAAAAAGGTACTGTACCTGCTAAAGAGGTACAGTTGGAGGGTATGACTCTGTATAAGTACAAATTAAACTTGTGTGAGCTATATTATGTATAATCATACTGCTGCAGCTAGTGTGTATGCTTGTTTTGGCTCTCAGCTGGCCAACAAATGGGGAATTAACACCCACATATGCTTACAAGTCAATATCTATCATACAACTCCCAGTATCACTATAGAAACATTTCTTACTTTATTTGAGTAATGGGAGTTTATACCTAAGTCAGCTTTAAACATCCACAAGAACAAACAGATGTACTTGAAGGTTCACACGGTGAGGATATTGATAAAACGGAACTTTTACTAATGGCTCTTTTATTTTTTTTAAAACAAACAGATAGTGAGCTAAAAGCAAAACTTTAAAACTTCTTTCCGCTTGGCCCAATCTCCTCTCCAATCATACAATTAAGAATCATTCTAAAGAAGTGTTATGATAATATTGGACCATATCCAAACTTCCGAAAAGGGGCCGTTTTCTGATCTCTAGGATTGCAAAACACCGCTTTTAGAAACTTCACATGTGCCATAATTTCAGTGCAACTCTGGATCCCGACTTCCATACTGCTGATCAATCCAAAGGGTATCTGTCAGTGGGGCAGGTGTAAGCACTAGTGGGAGGGGGGTATGTTAATATTACAGTAAATGCATGCCCTACCCACACCGCCCTATCCAGAATTCTGACTCATCCCTATCTTAAATGAGAAAAGATTGGAAATCTTAACAAGGTATCAGACTCAGAAGGCCTTGTGCACAAGTGGAGTGGCCTCCGAAAGCTCATTTTCAGCAGTCTATTTAAAAAAGGCAGCCATTTTAGAATTTTTGTTTTAGTTTTAGCTAAGTATGCCAATCAGCATACTTATCCATTCATTTTTCGGAGGTCGCATCCGCCGACCGGAGAGGTAAGTAACACTTACCTGGAACTTTTAGCTTTAGGCAGCGAGAAAGGGAGGGTTAGGGATAGTGTAATGAAAAGAGAGGGTTAGGGATAGGTAAGGCTGCAGGGATAGGAGTCTTAGAGTTAGGCTGCAGGGAAGGGAGTCTTAGGACCAGATTTACAAAGCTGAGGGTTTGGAAAAGTAGAGATGTTGCCCATAGCAACCAATCAGATTCTCAGCTCTATTTTTCCTATTACATGCTAGAGAATGTCAGCTAGTTTCTTATGGGTTGCTATGGGCAACATCTTCACTTTTCCAAACCCACAGCTTAGTAAATCTTGCCCTTAGTGTTAAGCTGCGGGGAAGGGGCGTTAGGGTAATGGAAGCTGAGAGTAGGGTTAAGGTAATGGAAGGGGATGATTGCAAGGCAAAAGCAATCCATTTTCCAGCCAGTGCAGAACTGGCTGGGAGAGAACGGCCCTTTTGAAAAATAGCCATTCAGAGCCACAACTAACACCCGTATACAGTTTAAATCTCCAATTAAAGCCTTTAATTGTAATCAAGGTATGCCCATAATAAGCCTCTATATTTTCCCAGTAATTGGGCTCTATATGATATAAAGCCCTAATATGGAGGATAATTTGAGCACAATTAAAGAGAAAAAGGGTTTTATTGTAGTGTTAATGTGGATGCATATTAAAGGAGAATATTTGCGCAAAAATAAGGCAGACAGAAAGCTTTTATTATGTGAAATATATACTATATGCCTCATAACACTCTTTATTCTGCCTGATTTGTGCTTAAATTATCCACATAAAGAGATATTTCAGGGGCATAACCATGCTTGTGTCTGTGAGTATGACACCGCGGCGAACAGAAGAAAGGAGAAAAAAGACAACTTCTTGTACATCCTCCAACAATAAGGTAAACAATTTAATGAGTAAAACTACTCACAATTAATATGTCTTTCTGAAATGCTTAATGGTTTCTTTCTCCTCCTCTAGGTCCCGATCATCAGGTGTACATATGGGGGAAAAAAAGAGAAAAAAAGCTCCTCGGGCAGCACATCCACACACCGCTACTCCTCTCCAATGTAATTGGCTTTTCACACATTTTCTCTGAGTCACAGCATATATCAGGGCTTTTCTTTAGAGTCCACAAGTGTTTCTCCTTAAACAGTGACGTAGCCTCACGGGACCATCAACCAGAAGAATCAAGATCAACCTTAATCTCTCTTTCACTTTAAATATATTCTTTATTGTCTCAAAATAATTCTTCAATAAAAATGTTTAAATAAAATGACAACCAGTTGTACCAATAAAAATTCTTATGAACTCTTAAAACATTTCTCCTCCTCCTATTCGTGGTTTTTCTTAAACTTCTCCCCACCAAAAATAGGGGGAAACCCGTTATTTTCAAAATCCTCCCCCTATGCCCCGTCTCCAAAGCTGTTAATTACACTTATAGATAGCCGCCCACAGTCAGAAAAGGGCCCACCACTATGGCATATATCAAAGTGAGGAGAAAAGAAATAAAGAGGCAATTTTAAAAAATAAGGACAAATTCCACCTTACACCAACACGTTTCAAGTCTCCAGACTCTTTTTCAAGGTGCACGGTGAGTAACCTCTGCATGTGGGGTAGGGAGGGTTAGGGTCAGGCTGCAGGGGAAGGAGGGTTAGGGTCAGGCTGCAGGGGAAGGAGGGTTAGGGTCAGGCTACGGGAGACGGAGGGTTAGGGTCAGGCTGCAGGGAAGGGACAATTAGGGTCAGGATGCGGGAGATGGTGGGTTAGGGTCAGGCTGCCAGGAAGGGAGGGTTAGGGTCAGGCTGCCAGAAAAGAAGGGTTAGGGTAGTGAGAGGGGAGGGTCAGGGTTAGAATTAGGGAAATGAGTGGGGAAGTTTTTTTTTTATTACTTTTTGGAGCACCGAGAGCTTGAAACTGGTTGGGAGGAAATGGCCCTATTGAAATAGGGCCGTTCTAACGGGACCCACACCCCCTGTTCCTCATAGCGGCTTGCCAGGTACTTCCAGGGACCAACGCCAGGGGCCATGACCTGCTGGGTGTCCTGCAGCCAAGATTAACCTCACTATCAGAGGCTCTAGTGAATACCAGGCCCCAGTTAGACTCTGTGCCCTGGTGTGGGACTTGGTTACCCATAACACACTAGGCCTGTTCAGTCTTCTTACCACCATGTCCCTCCCCCACTATAATTCTCTTCTGTGTCTCTCCTCTGCTCTGTGTCCTGATCTCCATTCTGTCTGGTATCGTATGCTCTGTGTTTTTCTCTGTCCTATGAGGAGCCGCTACAGCTTAATAACGCATAGGTGAGTAATTTTTTGTCTTTTGTAAGCAGTTAGGCTTGAGGTTAGGGATGGGTTTAAGATTAGGGTTGTGGGGGATGATATGGAATGCAATGTAATATTGAAATGTCAAACACAGTAAGTGACAGTGGGTCCTGTTCAGAGCTCCGAGTGCATTGCATGTCTTAAAGGCCGCGTATATGCAATCTATGTTGCAACAAGAAACGTAGATGACATTAGAAAATTACGCAGTAACACAAATCGGCAAACTCCGGGCGCATATGCAATGCGTCCGGAGCTCTGAATACGGCCCAGAATTACAATATTCTACCTAATAGCCCTGTCAAATTCAGTAAGGTTGATAGGTTAAACCTGTTGGTTATTTAGTGCTGACAGGACAATGGTCAACCCTTTAACCAGGGCCAAATTTAGGTGTAAGGCCTATTAAGAGAGTTGATCTGAACACAATTAAGGAGAAATAAATAACTATATTATGGGGCATAAAAAAAATCTATATTTACCATTATAAAGCTCTTTTGGTGTGTATCGAGACTTTCTAAAAGTGGGTGTTTTCTACTCTTTGCGAGATGATTTGAAAATCAGGATTGTATTTAAGGTGCAGAAGTTTGGAGGTAGAGTCCTGGTGTTGTAAGTCCTGTATGTGTGAGGGAAGTGGATCAAGTCTGCAGAAATAGTGGTGCTTAAAAAGTAGTTTTCTGGATCATATGGACCTGATTCAGACTTAAGAAAGTTCTTAAAATAAGAACTTAAAGTCACTCCTGGGCTAAACCACGTTGATTGCAGGGGGAGTCATATTTCATCTGTTGCAAACAGTACTAGTGTTGAGAGGTGATATTTCCCAGCCCAAGTCTAAATAACAGTTTAATACTAAAGCTGGTCAGTATCTATTTTCAGTAAGCAATTCAAAGATGTATTCCTGCATGCAAAGAATACAATTACCTTGACTCCCCCCGAAAACAACATGGTTTTGCCCAGGAGTGACTTTAAGTTCTTATTTTAAGAACTTTCTTAAGTCTGAATCAGGCCCTATGTTTCTTGAGATCTGTCTTCAAGGTGAGGGTCAGAAGACAACATGGAGAGAGCATTAGCTTTATGTTACATGCAGCAGTTAGTAAGTAGATCAGTTCATTACAGCCCAGCATTCTGGGCCCATATTAACACCTAAGAAGCAGATGCTTCTTATGTATGTGTCCTTAGGAAAAGGCCTACCACGCATACAAGTTTGGTCTTTAAAGACCGCACTGAGTATTTTAAGTATAAAGAGGCGGCTTAATGGCACCTCATGGAGGTATTAGGTAGAAGTGGGAGGGGGGAGGTGGGGAGAGGCAATGTCCGTGTGGCAGACATTGCACGGATAGTTAAGGTAGCTCCATGGCACTTATCATTACTCTATTTTTCTGTTGGTGCGCTGGATTCTCTGATTTGACTTATTATTAAGGAAATATAATTAATATGATGGCAATGGCAAAAGATTACTGAGCTGATTCAGGAATATGTGTTGAGAAATTGCCTGACACCACATATTGTGTGCTATAAATATCAAATGAGTCACTAATCAATCTCTGTGGTAATCATATTGTGTAATCATTCACATATACTGGTATATTCGACATAAAACCATGTATAACTGTTAGTATATATAATATTGATCCCACTAATACCATAATGTGTGACATTATCCGATTATAGTATTCATACATCTAAAGGGTTGGTAGCAATCCAAATAGTATACAAATCATATTTCTGATGGACATACATTATAGCTGAAAAACTCATGTGCATCCCAGAAATAGGGACGCAGTATAGTCCGATTATACTGAGCAAATTCTTGATGGAAATCATCTGTAGCTCAAGAATGCTACATAAACAAATTGGATAGGAATTATTTATAGAAAACATGTATAGTTTAAAGATTTATAAAAATTGTAGTAATACAGGACTGCACGGAGTATTTTAGTTAAAAAGAGACAGCGTAATGCAGTGGTTCCCAAACTGTGCGTCGCGGCTCCCTGGGGTGCTGCGACACTCTCACCGGGGTGCCTCGGAATGTTTCTATTTCCTATTGTATTCTATTGTATTTTTGTCTTAGGGGTGCCTTGAAAAAAAATATGCCAGCCACTCAACCTTAAAGTACGTATTGATATTCCTGGAGGGTCCTGGATATACAGGAGGTGCCTTGATGCTGGGCAGGTGAGCTTAACCCAATATAGCTATATTGTGAACTAAACCTCCTTTTTATGTATGTGCTGACACAGTGTTATTTAATGTATGTTTGGAGCGCCGGACCTCTTTTGTTCCTTGTATTTACATAGTGGTCACTTTGGTCCTTGGCTGCACCCCTATATTTATATATACACTTGCACATATTTAATTTAGTGGATAGAAGCGCAGCCATTTCTTTTGCTACTGATATTCCTGGTGCCTCTATAGAAATGAAAAAAAAATATATAATGACCAACCCAAAACAATTCTAGTTGGGGTGCTGCCATGAAAATAAAGGATGCCCTAAATGCATTGGAAAGGGAAAAAGGGGAATTGGTGGAAAGAAAAGAAGGACTTGAGGGACAGTAGATGGCGCACAAGGTCCACTGTATTAGGGAACGGAACTGTTATACAGTGTAGTATCATCAAATTAGGACACACAGAAAAGGTTCAAACATGATATAGGTATGCTGTATGTACGCTACAGTACTGAGTATAGTAATGAGGATAAGTGATCAGGTCTGCTAATGCAAATGGATATCAATATATATGCCACTAGATAATAATCAAAATGATCAATATCAGAAAATATTTATATGTCGTTCCCCTGATTTCAGAACATGTGATTGAAATCAAATAATGTTCCATATAAATCATAATGGGACAGAGGGTGTCACGAGTGAAACTCTATTTATTATAACAAAATAAAACCTCCCAACAGATAAGAAGAGAATAGGAATCAAATTCCAAATGACATTAAAATATCTCTAAGAGACAAATGAGCAAACAGGAAAGCCTGCAGGGCAAAGGGCCATGTAGACAAGAAGGTGTCCAAAGTATGTTTGCAAGAACTGGAGGGTAAATGCTACGGTGATGTAAGTAGGAGGATAATGGGTAATGAGTCAAGGAGCTGTGTTGGTGTGAAGTGAAAAATCTGGATTAAAATGTAACTTTTATTGATTAGAATATTAAAATACTAGACTCATGTGGCAAGAATAAACATACGGACTCTATATAACAAAAGGCAACATAGAGAAAAGAACTGTGGACTTTAACAAGAAACTGTAAGCGCGGATCCCTCCGACCCATTTTTTGTATTTCTATAAACTTGGTTTCCTAACAGTGGAGGTTCCACGATTAGGGAATTCCATATAGAAGGGCTGATCATTATTATTTTGATTAGAGTGTAACCTTTAGGAAAGAGGGGATCGCAGCTGTTTAACATCTAGGGGTGCAGATTAGTGGTTCCATTATATAGTTTCAAAGAATAAACATATAAGTATTAAAAACCAGCACCCTGTTGCCTTGAATCAGCTCTTAATGGCTATACAAAGATAGACACAATGAATATAATTTGTTAATTAATTAGTTGTTAAACATATCTTTTATAATGCAAAGATAAGAGACAGGAATGTAAGCAACCAAGTGTGCAGGCTATATAGCATGAATATGTATCGGGTGAGTAATAGTGGGGAAAACGAGTCTCTTAAATGAGTAGTCAGACCAAGAAGTTTCCATTCAGATTGAGCTGTACCTCTGACATAATGGATAAACAATTGCCGCTAATCTGCCCGTATCCCACTCACCCTATGCCCTGGTTAACTGCCTCGCGGCAGTGCTTCACCATTCTGGGCCGTACAGGTCCCTTCCTACCCTACATGTGAAGGGCAATGTAAGTCCATATTGCATGGTGAAGGCATGGAAAGCAGTCGGCTCTGGGATCTGTGTAAAGGGTGCCCAGTGCTGCGAGTGCACTTCCCAACACTGTGTCGGAACTTCTCTGACACACATTTCGCCTTGGCTTGATCACAGGTGAACAAGTGATCAGCCCCAGGCAATATAAATACCTCCCTACATTAGTTAGGCAAATGCTGTATGCGAGATTAGTCCTGCATCCAACTATCTTAGACAATATCAGAACATGCTCACCAGGGCTA
This sequence comes from Limnodynastes dumerilii, assembly GCA_011038615.1. Classification (NCBI taxonomy): domain Eukaryota; kingdom Metazoa; phylum Chordata; class Amphibia; order Anura; family Limnodynastidae; genus Limnodynastes; species Limnodynastes dumerilii. The sequence goes on along the minus strand of WWET01000542.1, from coordinate 339,136 downwards.
AAAAGGATCAGATTATTACTACTGACGATTACAATTTTTTATGGTGTGAATCACCAAGGACGCCCACACTGTACATTCTCTTGAAAATCCATTAAAATAATCTCATACCACTTGGTAGACCCATAATTTTTAGCAATGGTTGCTTAACGGAAAGTGCCAGCCAATTTCTTGATGTTCACCTCAGATCCTTTGTTATCTCTCTGCCCTCTTACATTAGGAACACAATGGATATTCATTCATGATTTAATGATATTTATGTTTCTAATGACACATTACTAACTACCTGTGATGTGGAATCCCTCTATACCAGTATCAGTCATGATGGTGGTGTAGAGGCAATAGCATATTTTTTGTGTACTGAAGAGGACTCGACCTTTAATTCTTTCTTATTGGACTTGTTGAAATTTGTATTGACTTAAAACTACTTTGAGGAGACATGTTATTTCCAGAAACGTGGGACAGCTATGGGGACTGCCTGCGCTATCACCTATGCCAATCTCTTTCTCGGCTGGTGGGAGCAGGAGGTTGTCTTCCCAACACTTTGGGGAAGATCCAGACCCCTGCACGCTTAACATGCATGTGGGAGTCCGCAGGTACGATTGCGTAGCAGGGCCTATATGGCGGGGATAGGGCCATCGTAAGTGAAGGGTCTGCCCCTTCCCCATAAGTACTTTGTTACGTACGATAGTACTTATGTTAAGGGAACATCTGCTGCACACATGCACAGATGTTCCGACAGTGAACTTACACAAACGGATTGCGTTAATTCACTGTTGACCATAGGCAAGGATCTGGCCCAATGTTTGTATAGCCAATGAGGGCTGATTCAACACAACAGGGTATGATTTTTAATACCCGTACAGACTCGGAGGGGTGAAGCCATGCCACGAGGCAGTTTACCCGGGCATAGGGTGAGTGGGATATCGGCAGATTAGCGGCAATTATTTATCCATTATGTCAGAGGTACAGCTCCATCTGGATGGAAACTTCTTGGTCTGCCTACTTATTTAAGAGTCTCGTTTTCCCCACTATTGCTCACCCAATACTTATGCATGCTATATAGCCTGGATACTTGGTTGTTTACACTCATGTTTCTTATCTTTGCATTAAAAAAGATAGGTTTAACAACTAATGAATTAACATATGATATTCATTGTGTCTATGGGCCAGATTCAGATTTAATATCACTTCAAGTAGGATCTCGTAGTGTATTTATGGAATCGCAAGTATTATGCACTTCCCCTGGCACTCCCCTGGGTCACACGTAATTTATTTGATTTACGAGTACAAAACCCTACCCTAACTTTTCCGTTCCGTTTTTTGTGTAACTACAGTTGTACGTAATGGATTGGCGCATGTAACTGCCTAACCAAGCCCACACTGTACAATTTAAATGCCTCCCTCCGCCTACAGTGCGTAGTTACATGTAAGGTACGTACGATCAGAGTTACGACACCTAACATCAGCTGTGCTCATGCACAGTACATACAAATAATCTAAATTATGCATACAGCAAGTGTAAAAACGCTCTCGTACTTAACTCAGGATCTGGCCCTATGTTTGTATAGCCAGTAAGGGCTGATTCAACGCAACAGGGTGTTAGTTTTTAATACTTCTTTGTTCTTGCCACATGAGTCTAGTATTTAACTATTGTAATCAATAAAAGTTAATAAAGTTCATTTTAATCCAGATATTTCACTTCACATCAACACAACTCCTTGTCTCATTACCCATTATCCTCCTATTTATATTATCACAGCATTTACCCTCCGGTTCTTGCACACATACTTTTGATATCTTCTTGTCTATATGGCCCTTTGCCCTGCGGGCTTTCCTGTTTGCTCATTTGTCTCTTAGAGATATTTTGATGTCATTTGAAATTTGATTCCTCCTCTCTTCTAATCTGTTGGGAGGTTTTATTTTGTTATAATAAATAGAGTTTCACTCGTGATGCCCTCTGTCCCATTATGATTCATATGGAACATTATTTGATTTTACTCATATGTTCTGAGATTAGGGGAACGACATATAAATATTTTCTGATATTGATCATTTTGATTATTATCTAGTGGCATATATATTGATATCCATTTGCACTAGCAGACCTGATCACTTATCCTCATTACTATACTTAGAACTGTAATGTACATACAGCATACTTACATCATATTTGAACCTTTTCTGCGACTACATTGACGTCTGTGTCGAAACTTGTCGGAGGGCTACATATACAGGCAGTGGTTGAAGTTCCCTTGGTAGACGGCATTTATTCAGTGGCATCAATCCCAAGTTTTAGACCTTGTGCATTACGATTCTCCGGTATGGGGCTCCCCCCCTCGGGGGTATATATTTATTTAATTTTTTTTAATAAAGTTTTTATTAATCCACAGCGTTACAGTTGTTGTACATCATAAACGTTATAGACAGTACGTATGGTGCACAGATCAAACGAGAGAAAGGGCAAGTGAAATTATCAGAACATATGCTTATATTCGCAGTTATTGCCTCAAGGATATCATTACATATATCACACAACAAAGAATAATCTTTCTCTGTTCACCGCGAGGAGAGCCACACGTCCCATTATTAACCTACATTAGTTCAGTTCCAACGGGGGGTCATTTGCCACCTGTCTAAGGAGATACCATGTAGTGTGCTGGAGTGAATCATGTAATTTGAGCCTGGTGGCTCTCGGCAAAGTTTCCATGTATGCTTCCCACACCCCAAAGAAGCCCTCCACCCTTTTCTCATGTTCTACTAAGGTATCAATCCATTCTATTCTGAATAGATGGTAGAGTTTTTCCTTGAATAGAGGGAATGGGGGTGCTGCAGGGCTGACCCATGTTTGCAAAATCGTTTTTTTTAGCTGCAGCACTCAGTATTTGTTAGGGCTGCTGCCGCTACTCACGTGCGGCCAGACACTTTCGCAGCGTGTACGCTGCACTGCAGGTGTCCGGGGGACTTCCCCTTCCGACGCCCTGCATAGCAACGGCGTCCTAGTTACCCGCTACACGTGGGCGCCGCTGCTGTAGGCAGGCAGCCCACGTGTTCAGTCTCTCCTGTTTGTTTACCTTTTTCTCTCCGCGTCCTGGGCTGTCCGTCCCCTCAGCCTATCAGCTCTTCCCCACACCTATTTAAGGCGCTTTCCCTCATCATTCAGCGCCGGTTATAGAGTCTGTTCTCAGCCACTGTAGCCTGCTCTTACCTTGTCTGTTTGCCTAGTGCCCTGTGCCTAGTGATCTCTGAGCGCCCCAGCCTGTCCTTGCCTTGTACCTAGCTGTTTAACCTCTTGTGTCCCTGCTTCTTGTCCTCCTGCCTAACCTTGTGGATTAACCCTTGCTCTCCCTGTGTGATTGTTTCTGTTGTTGTGATTGTGCTGAGTGAGTTTCCTTGTTAGTCTGTCCGTCAGTCCTGTGTTGTCTACCCTGGTCTGTCCGTTAAGTGTTTGCTGTAGTTTGTCTAGTGCAGTCCCTTCTGCAACTGCTGCACCCCTGTACCCGCTATATCTCATCCTGACCCCGCTTGGCCCTGTTTCCTTTCCCGGGTATCCTCTAAGGTCTGTATCCAGAAGAAGTCTCATCAGCTCCAGTCTATCCCCACCATCAGGGGCTCTAGCGAAGACTCCAGACGGGCACTGGCTCTACTTACTGGTGAGTTACCTGGTTCATCTTTTGTCTGTCATTTGTGTTTCCTGTTACCTGCTCTGTCCGGAGAAAGATTACCCTGATTAGCGTAACAATATCACGCTGCGCTCAGAGCTCCTGGCGCAGGGCCAATGGGGATCCAATATTGGATCTCTGCTGTGTCCTACCTTCTGTGTGATCACAAGGGAGATCACTGTTCTTGCTCGCATGGAGTTCAGAGGACAGGACCCTTCCTTAAGATTTACAATCTGTCCTCACTAAAAATGGGGACAGATTGAAAGTCTTAATCAAGCCCGAGCAGGGCTGCTGTCAGAAATTTTGGGGCATATCTGTGGTGCCCCGCGCCAGTCCTGGCTGCCCAACCCCAATGGTGGCCATTGGCACTAGACTGCACAGTTATGTTGTACAATTACAATATCTCCATTCTACCACTAGCACACACACCTGCCTCGCTGTCATAAACAAACAGTACCGTAATCGCCTGAAATCGCAAAAAGCTGTCATTTTTCTGCTATTAATCAGAAGAATACACCTTTTTGAAAGTCTGGATTTACTCACCTAAGAGTGAGTTAGGTGTGGACAGAACCGCACCTCACTCACTGGTGAAGCCCCTAACCCGCTCACCTAAGAGTGCCATAGGGCTACCTTATACCCTTTTCAGATCCCTGCCCCGGCAATATCTCGGGTTCACAGACCCGGGATATTGCCGGTTCAGC
>WWET01000542.1:311920-329445 GCA_011038615.1 Limnodynastes dumerilii | reverse complement strand
GTCCTTGTTAGTCCCGTTCGTCTCTTCAGTCCTGTTGCGTGATCCCCCTCAGTCTGCTGTCTTTCGTCTCGGTGTTCTCTGTAGTTTGTCTCCCGGTAAGTGCCTACTTACCGGTCCTTCTCCCTCGTATTTGTTGTTCTCAGTCCTCTCGGGGTTTCACTGTGTGGTGTCTTTCTTTCTCTCCTCCGGGTCCAAGTTCAAAGGAGTACGACCACGCCCCCGGGGGGGCACAGTCCATCCCCACCTTCAGGGGCTCTGGTGAAGAACCTCCGGGTGGTTACGAGTTTGATCCGGAAACTTGCCCGGCACTTCTGTGGGATCTTGTCGAGGGCACTCCGGTACTTCACCGGTAAAACCGGAGTTCCTCTCCTGGGCCACACCGGTACCTCGGGGGTAATCCCGGTGTGCCCTAACATTATAACCGGCCATATACTATTACAGAAATGGAGGCGGCTGGGAAGAGAAGATGGGTGAGGAGATAAGTTTTTGTGTCACGCATAACCTGCAGCCAGAAACGTCTCACCAGGGGGCACTCCCAAAAGCAGTGAAGCAAATTGGCCTCTGGCGTTGCACACCGTGCACAGTTATGTGAATTCCCCACCCCCATTTGGTACAGACGTAAGGGAGAATAATAGGTATGGTGGAATAGCTTCAAGAACATTTCTAGATACTGCGAGGATGCTAGCATCTTTCTAGAGTAATTTAGAGCTTTGAGCAAGTCATTACATGTGAGGGAAGGGAAGGAGGCGGTCCATCTATTCATACCTGAAGCAGATGACTCATATTTAAGGGGGTCATTAAGTAACTTATAATGTGAGGAAATGGCCTTCCGAAATGCTAGGGGGTTTAATAGGGACACATCAAGGGGGTTTTTCTTATCTAACTTTGTCAAAAGCCTGAAGAGGGAGCTAGCATAATGTTGGGCTTGTAAGTAAGCTAATTGATGATCTCGTATAAAAGGGAATTTCGCTAACGCCTCAGAGAACAAATAAGGTCTTCCTGTATTATGGTTCAAGAGCTGCCCAACCACCGACAACCCCTCCCTTTGCCACATTGTAAAGGGGTAGGATGCCGCACCGTCTTGGAATTCCGCATTGTCAACAAAAGGGAGGTGAAGGGAGTGATGAGCATTGAGATGGAAGTGGTGACAGGCCAGGTGCCACACCTTCCTAGTAGACCATAATAAGGGGTTTTCTCGCAGGGATGGGTGTATCTCCTGGTCATGTAGGTGGAGGAAGCCGACCAGCGAGGCTCCTGACAGGAAAACCCTCTCTAGAGCATTATTCGCAAATACATTTTTCTGCAGGACCCAATCTTTTACAATTCGAAGTAGGGCAGCATGATTGTAGAGAGTGAGGTTAGGGAAATTAATGCCCCCGTGTGTTTTATGCTGCTGCAGCTTTATAAGGCTTATGCGGGATTGTTTCCCTGCCCAGATAAATTTCCTAAAGAGGGTGTTAATAGTTTGAGTGTCCTTTTTCGTAACAAGCAAGGGGAGCGCATGTAACAGATAGAGGAGTTTAGGGAATGACACCATTTTGATGAGGTTTGCATGACCCAGGAAGGAGAGGGGCAGGGAACGCCACCCATCCAGCTCCCGTTTCAGATTTCCAATGGCAGATGATATGTTAAGTTCATATAAGCGTGCCGGGTTTTTAGGAATCACTACTCCCAAATACGTAAAGGAGGATTTAGCCCACTTAAATGGAATATCTAATTGCCCAAGCTGGTATCGTTTGGTGAGGTCTGAGACATAGCGCCATTGATTTTTGCATGTTGGCCCGGAATCCCGACACCTCTCCAAAACCCTGCAGGAGTTCTAAAATGGCGCTCGGGAAGCCTGTGGATTACTCACATAAAGCAGCACGTCATCCGCAAAAGCAGAAAGTTTTACTTCTGCTGACCCAACTTTTATGCCTTCAAACTGAGAGTGGTTCTGCAAGAGGCTTAAAAGGGGGTCCAGGGCCAAATTAAATAAGAGGGGGGAAAGCGGGCACCCCTATCTCGTACCCCGTTCCATAGTAATCAATGGGCCCCTGGAGCCATTGACAAGTAATGAGGTCTGCGGGTTAGTGTAAAGGTAGTCAATAAAGTCTGTGAAGCGTGGGTCAAAATTTCTATATGTTAGTACTGCCATTAAATGCGGCCATGCCACGGTATGAAACGCGCGAGTAGTGTCTAGACTAAGCAGTATACTGTTCGTGTCACGATTAGGGTAGGATATTAAGGAGGCAGCGATAGCCGCTCTAATGGCTTTAATCGATTGTCTCCCTTGGACAAAGCCCAGCTGGTGGTCCGTCAGTAAGTCAGGTAGGATTGTTTGAAGTATATTGGCCATTATCTTGCCTAAAAGCTTATAGTCAACATTGATGAGGGAGATAGGTCTATAGGAGCCTACATCCTTATGATCTTTGTCGGGTTTCGGGATAAGGGTCGTAAAATCAGAGTTAAAAGACGGATAATGGGGGCGGTCTTCCAGGATGGAATTGTACAACTCCAACAGTGAAGGAACTAACTCTGGTTGGAGCATTTTGTAATACTCTCCTGACAGACCATCCGGGCCCGGAGCTTTATGGAGATGTAGGGAGGTGATGGCCCAATTAATCTCATCCGTGGTAATGTTAGCGGTCAGTACGGTGTTTTGATCTTGGGTGAGTGGGGGTAGGTCTGATGATTGCAGGAGGTGTCGCTGGTAGTCATTGTCATGAGGACGCGCTTTATATAAGTCTGTGTAATATTCCGTGAAGTGTTTTTGAATGTCTGCAGTCTGCGTAAGGAGCTGGGAAGTCTCTCTATGCCGGATCACAGTGATGTATGATGGGTTGTTATTATAAGCGGCAAAGGCCTCAGTCACATCCTTTTGTAGAGCCAAGTACTGGGCCTGACCCTTACGTTTCTGCTGAGCCACGTACTGCATCATGTGGCCACGCATCACTGCCTTTGGCGCCTCCCACAACAGAACTGGGTCGTCACTATGCTGGATGTTATCGTCTATATAGGTACTCCAGTGACCTATCATTTGGGTTCTGAACTCCTCGGAGTGATAGAGATGCGCCGGGAACCGCCAAAAGCGGTCTCGGAAGGGGAGTGCTGCCGACCGTAACCTAACCGATACCGGGGAGTGGTCAGAGACCACCACCTTACCTATGCGTGTACTGACCACATTCTGAATCAATTGGTTCGCCACCAGTAGGTAATCAATACGGGAGCTCGAGTGATGGTCATGTGAGTGAAAAGTAAAGGTCCTGTCTGTCGGGTTAAATAGCCGCCAAGGGTCACTAAGTTGGAAGGTGGACTGAAGGAGGGAAAAGCTACGACCCATAGTATGTGACGGCCCAGGTAATGCAGGGGACTTATCCATACAAGGGTCCGCTACAATATTTAAATCGCCACCCACAATCAGAAGGTGGTGACACCTCGTGGCTAACAATTGGACGATACTCTGGTAGAAGCCGTATTGGCTTGAATTGGGCCCATACAAATTGAGTAACGTGTATTTGACGTTCCAAATTTCTACATCAAGCAGAAGAAACCTACCCTCCTCGTCACAAACCTCATCTAGGATATTGAATTGGAGATCCCTACTAAACAACGTGGCCATTCCCCTCGACTTGCTACGAAAAGAATCAGCGTGACAACTATGTAGCAAGCCCGCCTTCAGGGTGGAGTCGTCCCCCTCCCTCCAATGGGTCTCCTGCAGAAAAACAATATCAGGCTTGAGCCTCCGAAGGTGACGCAATACTTTATACCGCTTGACAGTCGAGTTCAGTCCACCCACATTCCAAGAGACAAGGTTAAGAAAAGGGGGCAATGTTGTGTGTTGTGGGTGTGCGGTCATCCTACCCCCTCCAGTGATAATGTTGCAGGAATATGGTCCAACTTTCCGATATGTAGATCTAGTTCCAAAGGCATCAGCGACAGCCCCCTTTGCGGTGGAGACATGTGGCTCTCCCCCAAGACGCTCATGGTTTCATGTAAACAAACAAAAGGTATATAAAGCATTAGTGCAAGTTTAACATTTTTCAGTACAATATTAACAATTCTACAACGCTGTGAACATAATTTTTTTTTGTTTTTTTGAACAACAAACATAAAGTACAGTGGTTCCCAGTTTGTCTTCTGGGAAGCACCAAGTAAAAGTACAACATTCGAACAAAGCATAAAACATTGTTTCCAGTAGGTGAGGATCACCTGGAGACATATAGACGAACTGGAAATTCCATAACAGAAGAAATGCGAAACTTACATACTATAAGCAGTAACCCTTAGTATACGGGACGTAATTAGTGTAAGTGCAAACTTATTACTTGGGGCATCTATTACCATCCCATGCATAAAGTCAGGTATCCTCGCAGAGACTTATAAGGGATTGCGCGGTTGTAGGAATTCTTTGGCTTTTATGGGGTCTGTAAAGAAGTGAACAGTGCCATTGTCCACCAATCTCAACTTGGCAGGATACAAGAGAGCAAAGCGTTGGTTTCTTGCAATCAGGTCCTGACATATTTCTGAAAAAGCTTTACGCTTTTGGGTAACCTCAATAGAGTAATCCTAAAATATCAGAATATTGGTACCATCAATTGTCAGGTTCCGAGCTTGACTATAGGCTTTCAGCATCCTCTCCTTATCCCTGAAGTCCAGGAATTTGGCTACTGACGGCCTGGGTCGATTTTGGGGTCCCTGCCGCTTCGCCCCCATCCTATGTGCCCGCTCGACTTGAAGTTCGCGCGCCGAATCGTAGATGCCCAAAGCTTCTGGAATTCGTTTGATAATGAAATCTAGCAGATTGGGTCCGTTTACAGTTTCTGGGATCCCAATGAAGCGTAAATTATTACGCCTATTCCTATTTTCTAGGTCATCTATTTTGTGGGATAGTTCTGTAATCCTCTGCTCCTGGGCAGTAGTAAGGGCCTGCAGAGATACCACTGTGTCTTCCGTGTCGCTGGTTCTCTGCTCTAGGGCTGCCATGCGAGTAGAATTTGCTTCAATTTTGGTCAGAGCCGCATCAAGGCGAGTCTGGAAGTCATCAAACTTCTTGTCTATGTGGGGCATGAGGATATTAGATATCTCTCTCGCAGTAGCCTCCACAGAGTTGCTTTGGGCGGAAGAGATAGGAGGGGGTGTATTAGCTTCCCGCGCATCCTCTACTAGGGGCGGAGAGGCAGGGGCCGATTTAGATTGCGATGTCCTATTGCGGCCCATTCTGGAGCCCTGTGAAGGAGAGGGTTGCGCTGAGGGTGCCTGTCTATCTAAGAATTTGTCCATTACAGGACCAACCAACAGTAATGGTGAGCAAGAGCGACACTGATTGCAGCGAGAGTGATGGCACCAATCACATACTAAATGCGGTTCTGTACCCCTACAAAAAGAGCGTCTCCAGGCTAAACCTCACTGAGAATCTTAAGTCACATGGTAAGTACTCGAGGTGTGGCGTCAGTGAAAATAGTGATGGTCAGCACGTGTGGTAGCACGTGGCCCTCTAAAAGGTTAATAAGGGAGCCAACAGGAAATAGCACTACTACACAGAGTATCAATACAAATATACACTCCCCAACCTACCAAAATTGCTACAACTTAATCCCAGCTTGTAAGGGAAAATCACACATTGCCCATCCCTCAGGATCCCGCATGTAGCGAAAGAGGTATCAACAGTATTAGTCCACCTGTAGAGATACTATGGGGAGCAAGTGAATATACCAATAAAGCAAAGAGAGATACACTCTATTACTGAAGGTGTCACCCACTCAGTACGTAAATTCTTAGGCAGTCCAAAAAGGGTTGGATGAAAGATAGATTATACTCCTCACCGGGAGAGTATGGGTGATGGCGTATCCCGTTGTCGGCCACAGAGTCACCTTACAGCAGCAATTGCATTTACTCCTTTACCAGCACCGCAGGGTAATTGGGAGGGTAGCAGCCTGCAGAAATCTTGCACTCCAGCGAGAAAGGACCTTTTTTGCAAACACTAAATGAAGAAGGTTGTACTCCACAGCCCTGGGGAGGTAATAACTATGCAACGTTTCAGTAGGGTGTCTGGTCTTCAGGGAGCCGCTTTCCCCTATCTAGGCCTTAATTGGGCCACAAGAGGGCGACAGAGCTCCAGAGATGTCCTTTGTATCGTAGAAGAGTGTCAGCACCCAGGGTACATCAGTTATGTGTTTTTATGTAGACGCCAGTTGGGGAGGGGGTATGCAGCTTTTAAGAACAACCAGCAGGACAACAATATAGAATTCACTTGGCCATCTTAAAGCAATCTGCAGCAGGTAAGGTGTGAGAAGGGCCACCTGTTCAAAGCGTGGGTTCTTGAGAGGCACTAATGTAAGTTAGTGGCTAGGCCGTGTGAACTAACCTATGTCCGCCCCTTGTAATATGGATGCAATCCAGATGCAGTGCTGGGCTAGGGAGATTGTAGATATCCGTGATAGGCGCTGCTAGTAGGATGTATCACAACAGCAAGACCCCTCTCAGTGTTAGTACTTAGCAAATAAATTTGGTGCAGGAAGGGGTACTTTACCCACCAGGAAACCAGCACCTCTTCATTCAGTACTGCCAGGCAAACAGGGGGTCTTATTCAGGGGTGCAATAAGCAATGCTGCCAAAATAAATGTTGATTAAGAGCCCACCACTGTCAGTAATGAGGCAGAGGGTTATGTCCTCTCAAAATGGGCGCTCACCACGCGCTTTTCAAATTTCAAGATGGCGTTCGCGCCTTTTCACCAATCCAGCACCACCAACACCCTATGGCTACTCACTGTTCCCCAACAGGCACCGCTGACGTGGGGCCGCACCATCCAGCTTCCACCAGACACTTCACACCGACGGAGAGATCAGGGCCTGACAGAGGGCTGTATTTCGAGGACCGGCACCTTCCCAAGATGGCGGCGTCTCCTCCGCTCTTGTTCCAAGTCATCCGTTCCGCAGCCTCCACAGTCCCGCCAACCCCCGCCAAGCGCGCCGGCAACCTCCGCTCGGCCGGACCCAGGAGGTGAAAGGTGAGTGCGGGCGATGAGGGACGTCCAGTGCCGCACTTCCCGGTGCTGTAGTGGCCTCTATACCCGAGGCTGGCTCCGGAGACAAATTTGCGGACCCGGCAGGGGCAACGTAGATCTGGGGCTGGAGCAGGGGGATCCAGGGAATCCTCCCTGGGCGATTCTGGTCCGGGGGCAGTTGGATGACTGCCTGCAGCCAGAGATTTCACTGCCCGCCGGGAGCTCACTTAAAATGCGGCCACCACGGTGCGCCGCTCAACCGGAAGTCTCCGGTATATATTTATTTATATGTTTTATTTATTACTGATTTATTATGTGTTCACTTATGTTTTTATCATTGTCAAATAAATTGTACCAACACATTGGAAGCCTCTTTGTTTTTTCTTTAACCTTCTTAACTTTAGAGTCCAGTGGTTGGAAGGAATTCAGGTCCAGATGGTGGTGCAGAATACAGCAGCTGGGCAGGTAACCAGTTAGGCAGAATTAAAGTACCTATAGGTGAGGCAAATGCAAGGTCAGGAACAAACCAGTAACAATACAAAAAGGGAGCGCAGTAATTATACTGTACTTGTGTATGCTCCAAGGCTTGGTTATAATGGGCAAGATCCAGAGCTACGTTTCCATTACGTTTCAAGGCGTAGTGTATTTACTATGCACTCCCCTCGGTCCTTGTACTTTTGCCGTTTTATGCTTGCCAAACCCTACCTTAACTTTTCAAAGCGTCACTACTGACGTACATAAAGGCTTCACGTATGTAAGTGACTAAGCCCACCCATACTGTACGAATGAAATGCCTCACCCCGCCTCCAAAGCGTAATTATGGGTGTCGTATGGATGCCACGCCCCTTCGTTCATAGTTACGCTGTTGATACGCTGCTGGTATGTACGTACAGAGTTACGTGGCATAACATCAGTTGCGCGCATGTGCAGTACATATAAAACAGCATTTTTACATCACCGGCTAGCTTAAATACGCGAGTGTACGTAGCTCAGGATCTACCCCAGTGATAGTACATCATAGATTAGATTTTAAAAATGATATTGTATGTAAATGTGGCCATACACTAAATCTCACAGTTACTTAGAGTTAATTGCTGTAGTAAGTGGTCAGGGTGGATTTCAGGTGTTAGCTCATGTTATATTAAGCAGAGTCAAGCAGCTAACCAGGGCCACCATATCGGGGGACTGCCGGACTTTGGCCCCAGGCCCATAGAGAGGTGGGGCCCACTGACATTTATTTTAGCTCTCCGGGTATCTTACCACCGATACTATTTGCTGGAGAGCTGCACACAAGGACATCATCCCGCTGTGTGAATCATAACTGTCGGTCCATGGTGCTCACCTTTATGTTATGTTACACAGGGGGGAGAGCAGCACGGCTGATGCCACAGCGCCTTAAAATTTCTAGTGGCAGAACTGCAGCTAACTAAACTGAACAATGGCCCCCTTCTCCTGCCAGGATTATCGGTCCCAGTAGGAGAGCTATGTGATGCAGATATCAGGACCTTTCCCTTTTATCAAACCTCCTCTTGCTGAGAGAGATAACCTGTATTGTGTTTAGGTAGCTTAAGACTAGAATTTGTCAGCTAGGATTTTATATTAGTAACGTCATATATTTAGAATGGAAAAAGTCATTTGAGAGTTGTCAATATTAAAACCTAAAGGGCCAAAAGCCATATGTATGGATTAAACATAAATGGGCTCATTGTGGGCGCAGTAGGAACTGTGTCAGTTTGCATAGCTTATCTTGTATATACTCAGAAATCGATCACACACCCTGGAGACTATTCTATACTAGCCAACCCTGGAAAATAGAGGGAATGGAGAAGCGCTTCAAGATACTAAATTTTATTTAGATTAAATATTTATATAAATAGGGAATAACAAAAGCATATAAATCAACAATAAAAATGCCAATAAAAAAACACTATAATAAAAGGACAGGTGCAATTAACTCCTGAAAACCACAATATAGTCAGAACTGTTGATCAGACAGCTCTAGTATACTTTTTCTGACCGCAATGGAGCTCCAGCAATTAATTCTTGCGGTATATTAGCTTGGCCAATATGTTTGCATCAACTCCATACATAACAGTGGCAAGGTTTTGTACAATCGAGACTTTGTTTTTAAATATTATTGCCAGCTGCTGACACGCAAGCGCCAAGCTAATATACCGCAAAAATGAATTAGTGGAGCTCCATTGCGGTCAGAAAAAGTATACTAGAGCTATCTGATCAACAGCTCTGACTATATTGTGGTTTTCAGGAGTTAATTGCACCTGTCCTTTTATTATAGTGTTTTTTATTGGCATTTTTATTGTTGATTTATATGCTTTCGTTATTCCCTATTTATATAAATATTTATTTTATTTGGATTATTGGTTTTATGTTATTTATTCTTTGCACCCTGAGGTTATTAGCGCTCCTTTTTGTTTTTTTGTCTTTTTTCAAATAACTCTGGAAAATGTATTTCAGGGAGACCAAGGATAGAAGCCCCTACCGTCATTCCGGAGGGAAGGGTGTGTCACGTCCTGCCAAGTGGGTGTGCTAATAATTAGGAAATGTCCCAAATCACAAATGATATTAACCTGGATTCAAAACTGTGGACATATTACACATACGTCCTTAATATACCAATAATAGCTACTACGCATGAGTAGTAACTATTTTACGTAATCTACGTATCATTTTGTTATATAGCTTGCATATATGCGGTCTTTAAGACAGCATATACGCAAACTAAGTAATCTAATTTATATTTTCTACCATCTAAAGATTATTTACCGGATTCACAACACTGTATTTTTTAACTTACGTGCCTATTTTTAAGTTCAATGCTAACGTGCACGCATAGTAAATATTTTACGCTATCTATGTGGCTTTTTGCTACGTAGATTGCATACATGAGGTCTTTAAAGATGCTATTGGTCCCAATAGTAAGTTGTAGTAGTTATAGATATTAAGATTTGTATCAAAACTTCAAAATATGTGCAAAGACATCCCTAAATGCAAATGTAATGCAGATAATTAATGTAAAAAAACAAAAAACAAAATTATGACTCTATAGTTCCGGCATGGATCAATGTATACTGTATGTCTGTGAAAGGGGCTATGTGAATAGAAGTAAACTCACTTACTTTACCACACACAGGCCAGCTTACACATTAGAGGATTATAAAATAAAACGTGCATGTCAGGCAGGGTACTGGATACTAGGTGACTGCAGACATGATGGGTTGACCCCCCCCCCAATGGATTGACCATGCCCACAATGGGTTAGCCACGCCCCTTTGCCCCCTCCGCGGCGGTACAAATACACTTATTACATAACAGGGGGCGCACCAAGATGAGATGGGGACGCCAGTGGGAGTTGTGGGTTGGGGAGCCCCTGGGTTGAAATAAAATCTTGGTTGAAATATAAAACATAATTGAAGTTTTGGATCATCTACTAGTTTGGGCCTCATTTGTGCACAACATAATAATATGCACTAAAATATTAATGCATATTAATAAATGCAAAATTCAACATTTCCAGGAAAAATGTAATTAGGTCAAATTACCTTCACATCTATTGTTTATCATTTTAAATATTAAAGGGGATTTAATGCTTTCAAGTCTGATTTTCTTTTGCTTTAACTACTGTATAATAAATAATATGTATTTATTTAGTGTTTTAGCTAACTTACAGACACCTTTTTGTAAATAGTATTTTTTACATATGACATAAATGAGGTGTGATTTCTTTCTATAAATATAAATATTTATAATGCAAAAGTGTTTTCGTGCAGATCTTTAAAAACAATAAGTTAATTGTGTATAATGCATAATCTTGGTGCCTTCACAAGCTTACATCATGACTATAGCTGGGCATACACTGGAGTGTTTTCTGATGATTATCTTACTGATCACATGATGGCTGTCTGATAGGTCTGATATCGTACCAGTGTCTATTATCCCATGATGCTGCTAAACCGTGTGATTGGATATTTGGAACAGGCTAATATTTGCAATCAGCAAATTTCCCTTGCTCTTCCTGCATGTATGCTAATAACTCTCAAAAAGTTGCTGAATTATATTTAGCCATTAATACAATATAAAATTACTAAGGCTGTCACTGTCCCAGAACCTAAGTTACAACTTCCACTTATTTTCAGGCAGACTGCATACAATTTTGTATTTTGTGCATCCATGCTACGAAATCAGAATGGGGTGTGGGTCACCACCTATTTCTAAGGGGCCGTTCTCTCCCAGCCAGTTCTGAACTTGAAGAGGCAAAGCAATCGATCCCTGGAGCACCGAACATGCTGCTCTAAATTGTAAGTATGAAATTTAACCCCAACCCTTAACCTAACCCTCCCTTCCCCATAGTCTGACCCTAACCCTCCCTTTTTTTTTCGAAATAAAGAGAGCTAAAAATAATTTTTGGGCTGTTTCTACTTCTAAAAGACAGCTCTCGCTGCAGGGACTCCCACCTATCAGAACAAACCGATTCAGTTGCTCGAAGAATGACATTTCAGGCGACTTCCTGGGTTGTGACCTCTATGGATATATTGCAGGCATGCATTTATGAATTCAAACACAACCATTGCTTGGGGATCCAATCGCATTAGAAATATAACTTAGGATTTTTTAGATACAGCCTCTGACACACATGCACACAAGTAAAAACTTGCTGCCCTCTAATGGGCACTTTGGAATATACAGTCTGAAGCAACAAGCTAACTTTTTTTTTTAACTGAATTATTGCTACTAAGCTATCTGCAAAATTCTACCCATTAGAGCACCACCATCTCTTGGGCAAATTGGATTTTATTACATTGAGACTTAGGGCTAGATATACTAAACTGTGGAAAAGCTATAATTGATATGTTGCCTATGGCAACTAATCAAATTCTAGAGACCCGATTCACACTTAAGAGGGAATTTGCGAACGTACCTAAATATACCTATAGACGAGATCCATTAAGAGTAATTCAGAGATATTAAATAATCCAGTTGGAATAAAAGTCTGCGGGGGGGGGGGGGCGTGTCTTGACTCTCAGCCTGAGCAGACGTGTGTAGCTTGAGCTCCGGAATTAGTACACTTATAAACCTGTTTTTTCTCTTATTTTGCCTCCGTCACTATTATTTAGCAAACCTAAAAGCTTTCTAATGTCACCTACGGTAAGACTAAGAGTAGCTTATTAGCGCCCCCTGGGTTGCGTGGTCTCATCATATGGTGAGCTGCGCTAGGCCCTGAGCCTCTGCCTCCACTTTCCTTCGGTGCAGGGTCCCAGGTATAGTCTCTGCTCCTGACCCTTACCTTGCTTTCCATAGAGGCCATTCCTGTGGTGACCCCTGCTATTTCTGAAGCCTACATTGGCCTACTTCGATCAGCTGCCGGGGGCTCACCTGTCTGGACCGCGGCTTCTCCGGAGCTTCCCGCCTCCTGGGGATTGGATCAGCGAGAATACACTGCAGGATTGCGCCTAGACACCGCAGAAGAGGAGCCGACGGAGAAATCCACCGCCCGCAATTGCCGCCGGATAACAAGGTCGGTCGCCATCTTATTGCCGAAGGGGCACACAGCAGTCTCCTCTTCTTGCTCCTACACACAGCTGAACACAGCGTTGGGAGCCTCGGTGGGTGTGATACTCGGGGTCCGATACTTTGAACGGGGTGAGGAAGCCGTGGTTTGCCTGTATTTTAAGATCTACCAGGAGACCCCAGTGGACTGTCTTTTGCTGCCCTATTGGCTATTGGCACAAAAAATTTCCTGAAGCTGGCGCCATTTTGGGGAACAAGTTTCATTGCAGGGACATATTGGTGATACCTCCTATAGTTCATATATAGGGGGGAAGAGGAGACAAGAAAGGGAGGAAAAGGCAAAGGATGGTGTACATTGTACTAAGTAGCAGAAAGATATACACATTTCTTTGATTGATGTTATCTTTCCTCTAATAACTCAAACAGTTTTTACCTAATAGACCTCGCCCGCTAGTTTTGCCAGTAGCTGATAGCTCGTATTAGTGCTATGTGAACTATATGGGCTAAGGTGTTATCCCTAAGGCCACCTAACTATCTATATCTGAACCTGGAAATACTTGTTATGTGATTTGTCTACATCTCTCAAACCTTGCTCGCATACTGTAAAATTATACCAAGCATTATGGCCGGAAAGGGTCTGAACCGGAGAGTCCAACCTAGTAATACTGCGCCCATATTCCAAAAGAAACCCAACACCTCTTCTCAGGACTCTGAGCTATCCCCTACTAAATCACAATCCTCCGGAGAGATTGACATTGATCCACTATTCAAGCAGCAATCACCAATCTAGCTAATGATATCAAAGTTACCTTCCAACAAGAATTGCGAAAAGCAGTCAATGAATTTAAAACAGAATTGGCATCATTGGGAACACGCACTGACACTTTGGAGGCTAAGACGGATGATATCTGCAGATACCAGGAGTCTGTGGATCAAGATCTGTCTAATATACGCTTAGAAATAGCTCTCCTTAAAGACAAGCAAGAAGATCTTGAAAGTCGCTCGAGGCGGAATAATCTTAGGCTTCGCAATATACCAGAAAGTATTAATATGTCTTCTCTCCTGGATTTCCTATCCGGCTTCTTCCAGCATTTATTGCCTGATGCCACGGAAGATGCTCTCACCTTAGATAGGGCGCATTGGGCCCTTCGTGCTAGACCATCGTCTGACCAACGTCCCAGAGATGTCATAATCCGATTTCACCACTACAGAACAAAAGATAAAATTGCCATGCTCACCAGAAATACGGACTCTTTCCGCTATCAAGATATCGATATACAACTCTTCCAAGATTTAGTACCATCTACGCTGGAGAAGAGAAGAGACATGCAACCAGTTACAAAAATCCTGAGACAACATGGATATAAATATTGTTGGGGTTTCCCCTTCCAACTACAGGTGATGGTCAACAACACTCTTCATACAGCAAAGACATTGACTCAGGGACAGGAACTATTACACTCGTTGGACATCTCTTCGGACCCTGACCCACCACCGGATGCATCTTCGTCTCCCAAACCCCAGAGACGTCGCTCACCTCCTCCTGAGTGGTCAAGAGCTAGCAGAAGGGACACGAATAGAAACATCCCGGCATAATTAATGTTTGTTTCTTTTGACGGTAATTTGCGGGCGTTTGCCACCTGTTCGGCAGTTTGATATAGATTTCCATGCCTTAAGCAAAAAATTTACTTTCTTTAGCTTACTACTTTTTGCTTTTTCATTGCAAAAAAGGCCACTTCCTTTTGTTCTAGTTTTTTATATGTCCAGCTGTTGCACTGGATTGGGCCTGTGGTGAATGTTCGCTATTGCCTCTTAGCACCACATGTCATATATGGTGATATTTACATACAACTGTTGCTTAGCATAAGCTTTTCACTATTATATTTAGAATCTTCTATAACTGATGTTCATAATACTTTATATTTAGTTATTTACCATGTTGTATTTTTCAACTTAGCATAATATTGAGGCATCCGGGTTTCTACAACGTAATTGCAGTATGCCTCTGTTGAACTTATGCTTCATTCTTTTGCCTAGTTTTCCAGGTTCTTCTTAAAACTTCTCTAATATTTGGTGGCCATTGGGGTTGCCTCTAACAGAATGGATAGTTATATTTATTCTGTGTTTAATAAGTTTACTATGTGCTGTTGTATTTACCCCCCTCCACACCCTTATCTGAGACTTCTATATCTGTTATTAATAAGGAGCTGGTACTCCTTTTTTTTTAATGATTTGCTCATGCGTAAGGGTTTTTGCCAGATATGGCTCTTGCTCTTCTTTTCTTGGTGGCCTCTGTTGTTCTTCTGTTCTTACCTCATATCTTTTTTTTCCCCTCTTTCCTTTTCTTCCTCATCTCTAGGTCAAAGTCCTTAATATCTCCTTTTATTTCTGCAGTTACCTCCATGGTATCTATTAAGCTGGGATCGTGCGTCCTGCTCAGATGCCGTTTAAGCTACTCTCGGTGAATGTGAACGGTCTGAATATGCCACGGAAACGTACTATTACTCTAGGAGCGTTACGGAGGGCCAAGTTGTTTTGTCTCAGTCCAGTTCCTTCTGGTACTGACTTTACCTACTTTCCCATTCTCTCTCCTCCTTGCCACTCTCCCCCGCTTTCACTCACCTTTTTCTCCCAGACGTCGCCCCAGGGGCCGCGACCTGCAGGGAAACCTGCAATCCAGACTATCCTCACCATCAGAGGCTCTAGCGAAGAACCAGGTTCCGTTAGACTCCGCGCCTTGGCAAACCTCGTTCACCTCTATCCTACGACCACCCTGGTTCTCCATCCCAGGTAATCCCAGTGGTGTCATAACACATGTCACATTGTAAGTTTAACCCTTAATGTGCTGGGGACCTACTTGTATAATGTTTGAAAATAAATAATTACTACAATGAACCAATACTTCCTGCGAATGAGTACCTGGCAGCCCTTAACCTTTATTCTGGGGGAATCCACCACCCCTCTAAACTGATCACTATATTTCCACTCACCAAGAAGTGTGAGTCTAGGCACAGTCAACTTGCAACAAAAAAGGGAGTTCATATAGTTATAAGGTGCTGATACTTAATTAAATCATCTAATGGTGGTATGGAGAATGAATGTCCAGTCTATCGAACGGAAGATCCCCCACAACATATAATTTGCTTTGTAGAAGTTCTTCTGATGTCTCTTTTACCTTTGATCTCTTCATGCTCAGAGATATGAAACAAAAAAATTGGGATATAGAGCGCACAAGATCCTCATGCAGCAATTCACTAATATCTCCTCCAGCCACTTCCACAATACGAGGTATGTCTATAAAATAACGAAGCTGTGATTCCACCTAGTAAACAAAGCAGTCAGAACTGCATACGTAGTGTAATGTGGCAGAATGGGTTCCAGAAGACACAACAGTTACCAGTATTATTATAAGGAAGTTTTGAAAAAGCTGAGAGAAAGAGTCAGAAAGAAATAACCACAACTGTGGAAAAATGGTTTCATTCCTCACCAGGACAATGCGCCTGCTCACACAGCACTTTCTGTGAAGCAGTTTTTGACCCGATTTAGCACCTTGTGACTTTTATCATTTAACAAAAGTTAAATCAGTGCTTAAAGGAACACATTTTGAGTTAGTTGAAGAAAATGGCAGTTATGTTGAAATAATTGACAGAAATTGATTTGCTCCATGCCTTCGACCAGTGGAAAACAAGACTACAGCGATGTATTAGTGCAAATGGGGAGTATATTGAAGGTGACAAGCATAACATTTGTAATACAAATAAATAAAAGTGAGTTATTTAATCAGTCTCGTTATTTATATTTCACTCACAATTTACTCCTATTGGTAATTTTCTTATGTTATAGTTACTGCCGGTCTTGTAATCCCCTCCTTACTCTTAAATTTTCCTCAAAACAAAAACAGAAACTGATCCTTCTGACAGCCTGAAGTATTTTTCTTAGCATCAATATATTACACCTCACACTCACAATGTATCTTTCTTTTTTCAATTGCTCCTCCGTTCCCCCAAGTGGATGTATATATCATAGGAAAAACACAAATAGACAACCTCCTCATGCAGCGTGTTCAATATATTGTGTTTCCCAAAACGAAATAATCAACTCACATTTCATGTGTCTTGGTTTTTTCATTAAAGGCAATCTTTCAGGTCGATCCTCTAGATATTGGACTGACACAATTTTTATGTTCTCTGATTTTGTTTATTAAAAACCTTTTTGACAAATACTAAAATAATATTTTTCACACTCAAAATATGGCCCCCGAGGGAGGACATTATATAATATCAGCAATACAACACTGCTACCACAGGGAGATACTATTCCAGATTTGTTCATTGGTTTAGTAATAGCGGGACTAGATGGGAAGAGGAGCTGTTACTGCGTTACCTGTCCACAGTGGCTGTCCTCCTCCTCCTGTTTCCCACCAACATGTTTGAACTTAAAGGTAAGTCTCAAGGTGTACAGGGGGTGGTTCTTACAGTCATTTTACACTTACAAAGTATATCCGTTCTTAAAATACACACGCAGATTCTGTATGTTCTTAGTTGTGAATACGGCTTTAGCTGACATTCTCTAGTGTGTAATTGGAAAGTGAGAGCTAGAATATTATATTGCTGTTGGCAATATCTCCACTCTTCCTTTTCTGCAGCTTAGTAAATCTAACCCTAAATAGCCCTATAAAAAGGTCTGCTCAAGTGTCCCAGGCAAACACCATCTGATCTCTAATACAGGTAAAAGCTGCTACTCCGCCTTTGGTTTGACTTTGATTACAGTTTCCATCACATCATGTTGAATAATCTATTTCCACTTCATGAAAAATATGAAATGATAGTGAATAAAAAGTGTAATACATTTATTGAAAATGTTTATTAAAATAATAAGGAAAGCAATTTATTTGTGTTTTTATTGCTCATTTTAAACATTTCCAGTCTATTTTGAATTACATTAATAAAAGTTGTAATCAGATTTTACAGCACATATATGAACAAGTGTCTTTTTCTGGTATATGTATATATA